>ML677358.1:7371217-7714628 GCA_007922305.1 Dermatemys mawii
CTTCCATCTTGTGCGTATACTTATATATATTTTGTTTGTGTTGTGTTTATATTTTATATAAAAACATACACATAAAGTTAAAAGGTTTTTATAGCCACCTCTGCAGGAGGACAAAAGAGGTAAAGAAATACCTTGAGTTCTCCCTCCATTTTGTACGGCCGATCTGACTTTCAGTTCTCATAGATTTCAGAGATGGGAACCCATATTGTAGATATGCGCCTCTGTTCTAAAACAAACTATATCTTGGGGGGAGGCTGGCATTGTCAGGATTGCTGGTGCAGTGTTGATGGGCTCAGGGCTTTCTCTGCCTAGATTACTGAGCTAGGATGAATGAATTCCACTATTTTCTTTTCTTTTCATTCCCTCCAACCAAGATTCTGCTCATGAGAGGGCAGGCAGCAACCTGCGGTATTTTGAGAAGTTGCTGGAGAAAGAGAGAGTGGCAAAGCTACTAAATAAGACGTCAAGTATAGGAGAATCGGCAATGCAAGGTGGGGTTTATGAGAGACCTGCTGACTATCTGCCAGAGCGTGATACCTATGAGGCTCTCTGCAGAGGCGAAGGTGTGAAAATGGTGAGAGAAGTACAAAGTGCTGACTTGGGATGTTCTTTGTACATTACATGTTGGTGTATAGACTGCCAAGGCTGTGTCCTGGTAGTTCCTATGGCTTATAGTACAGTTTGCAGTTTGATTTGCAGTGTTCCCTTCCAGAGCTACTTTCTGGAACACATGCTTTCTGCCAGATGTCACTGCCCCAACAAGTATGCAACTGTGCCATCAGCAAGGGGTCTGTTTTCAAAAGTCATCCGTTTCTATTCTATTCAGAAATATTCTGGTGGGGGCGGAATTAATAATTAAATAGAAAATGGCCTACCTGTGAGGGGAAGGACACGGTAGGTAAATTGAATCAGCCACAGTGGTTGTGGTAGAATTTAGGTGACTCACTGGAATCTCTTTACCATGATCTTTTTGGAGTTTCTCTTACTCTGCATTTGGGATTCAGAATAGTGGGAACTCTATGATTATCCCTAAGAGGTATCTGCTGATGAACATTGATCTCGTAATGGTGGCCGCTGTGGAGAAACAGACCCCATTAACTTTCTAGCTGTTCCATTTTATGTTGGCCCTTGAGTAAATGGAAGTCATTCTTTTTTTAAATTATTATTATTTAAGCAATCTGCATAGTATCCATTTTTAAAAAATTCCCCTATTTCATTCTCCTATAGACTAGCCCAGATGTTTACTTTTCTCTGCCGGTAGATGGTGAAAGGACCATAGTTTTGAGGACTCTGCTTCTCCTGATGTACATAGGAAGCCTGTGGGTTGTGGTTTCTTGTCCCCTTTAGGTAGAAACTGCCCTTTCTGACTGAGCTGGGTTTCTGTATGTATAAGCAGCCTCACTGATGCAGGGCTTAGGTTCTTCCTAAGGTGGAGTCATTTGGCTATTGCACTTCGAAGAGTTGAGAGCATGTTTCTTAAGTCCATACCGGAACTTCTAGCTGCTTAAGAACTAGGTGTTCCAAAGTCATAATAGAAACCTACATAGGAAGAAGAGCTCTCCACTCCTCATTCACAGGGCTTTGAAAACAGTTGTCCTTCCAGTGTGTCCGATCAGCCATTCTGAAGACTTATTGTAGCTGGGTGTGCTGGAAGCTTTTTTCTGTCAAGGGTCTATCATGCTTTAACTCGGGTAGGCAACCAATGGCTCACGTGCCAAAGGCAGCACGCAGGTTGATTTTAAGTGTCACTCACACAGCCTGGGTCCTGGCAACTGGTCTAGGGGGCTCTGCATTTGAATTTAATTTTTAAATGAAGCTTCTTAAACATTTTAAAAACCTTATTTGCTTTGCATACAACAATGATTTCGTTATATTATAGAATTCTAGAAAGAGACCTTCTAAAACATTAAAATGTATTACTGGCACGCAAAACCTTAAATTAGAGTGAATAAATGAAGGCTCGGCACATTGCTTCTGAAAGATTGCTGACCCATGCTTTAACTTTTATTGAAATCAGTTGTCTCTATGGGGCAACCATTTTAATCACCATTACAGAGAGCAGAAGGGAGTAGTTTTTGATACCTGTCTTCAGATATGGCTGTAATTCCTAGATTAGACACTGCTCTGAGGTCTTCTGAGCTTTTGTTTTCTTTGTTTCAGCCATCTTCCTGCAAAGCCTTACATATAAAATACAGAATTCTAGCCAGTTGGCTACTTGCTTTGTTATTTGGTTTCCATAACCTGTAATTTATTATGATTTATAGAGGGTAGAGTGTCACAGCTGTTATTCAGTAACAAAGCGAAGAAAAGACTATTCACTACTCTTTACTCATAGAAGATTGTAAAGTAAAACACCAGGCCTTTAAATTTTCTAGGCCAGATAGTATGGACATTCAGTTTCCCAGTATCTTTTGTAACATAGTGTAGAGGACACTTTGGGTTTGGTCTTAAACGTTTAAAGAAAACAAATGTGCGTGTGTTTGGGGACTTATATTTCAGACACCTCGGCGACAGAAGAGGCTGTTCTGCAGGTACCACGATGGAAACAGAAATCCGCATCTACTCATAGCTCCTTTTAAGGAAGAAGATGAATGGGACAGCCCCCATATCGTCCGATACTATGATGTTATGTCTGATGAAGAAATAGAGAAAATTAAGGAGCTGGCTAAACCAAAAGTAGGTGTCCCTTCTTCTACTGTTTCCATCTCACCAATGTTTGCTGTTTCAGCACTTTATCTCTGATAAGGAAGAATGAGCAAGTGAATTCAAAATGTCTAATTTCACATCCTGGACTATACAATGCAGCTAACTACATGCGATGAACTTAAGGGTAAAACTTTCAAAAGCAGCCTAAGTGACTTAGGAACCCAAGGCCCAGATTTTTAAAGGTTTTTAGGCATTGCTTTGCTCAGTGTTGCGGGTGTTAAGTTTCATTTTCAGTGGAGACTTAGGCTCGTAAATCACTTTTGAATACAATGCTTTTGAAGATTTTACTCTAGGGCATATCAAACAAGAATTGGAGAAATAATGTTGCTTCAGTTGTTAAACACTTCCTCTTTTGTTTCTTTGGAGGTATATTTTTATTCAGTTTAGTTGATATTTTTTTGTTGTAAAAGCAATGCATTCCACACTAAAACAAAGTATGTTAACCAGGGTCTCAGTCTGATATAGGCTGTGTTTCCATTGATGAATGAGGCTGCAGTGTACTTCTGAAGTCATTGTTATGTCTTACATAGGGTCACCAGACAGCAAGTGTGAAACATTGGGACGGGGATGGAGGATAATAGGAGCCTATATAAGAAAAAGGCCCCAAAATTGGGACTCTCCCTATAAAATTGGGACATCTGGTCACCCTAGTTTTACCACAGAATTACTGCATTGCATAAAGTAGAAGAAATAGAGCATGCTTTTGGGTGCTCAACAATAGCTTATAGTCTAGGACACTGGGACCTGTTATGAAAGAGGAGTATTGGTAAAGGTAAGGGCTTGACCTACTTCTTTTCCAAAGGTGCTTTCGGATCTCTAACTTCTATTCGGGCAGCTAAGAAGAAGAGGGCTTGGGTCTTGAGCCCCCGCTTCTATGGCCTTAGGTGCATATCAGCTGCAGTGCCAGCGTTGATTACGAGCTCAAGTTTTGGTGTGGTACCTTTTTATCCAGACTCTTAAGTTGTGGTGACACCATATATCATAAACAATGATATATTGTGTTGTACAGCAGTGTAGCCTTCTGTTGCTGCAATTGTCTTCCTTTACTTGCTAAACTGCAAAAAGGAAAATAATGGCAGCCCAAGACCAATAATAGATGTTAAGCTTGATTCATTTTGACAAAGTCTGACAAGAAACTAAAATTAAAAGCATTTATATTGATTGTTAAATAATGAATTATTCATGTTCATCATTTCTTCTAGCTGTTGCTATAAACTATGCCATTAAAATACCAGACAGGATAACCTTTCTCCATGTATTTCTGAATGAAATATTTTAAGATATAATTGGAAACAGAGTGAGAAACTGATACCTTTTAGGAACATGAATTATATTTAGTAAGTTTCTGAAGCTAGATTTCTGTTTATTAGCCAAGTACCTTGGCCGAAAATGTTATTTCTTTTCGAAGACTCGCACTTCCATTAACTTAATCTTTTTCCTGATGCTTCACCATGACATCATGATGTAAAACTGTCCTTAGGACTTTCAAAGCTTCAGATAAAACAGAAATTCAAACTAGCCTCTATCCCTGGAAGTTTTTTCTAGTCTGGCAAAGAAAATGGGCTATAAATATAAATAAAGATAATAATTAACAGTTGACTTAATTTTGTGTGTTGTTTGTTCAGGATTTCATTTATGAAATCACTTCTGGGTCACACACACACTGATTTTTACATCAGTGTAGCTCCATTAACTTCAGAGAAATTACTCCCGATTCCTCACAAGTATATGTGTGATCAGGATCAGGCCCACTGTATGTAGGTAAATGTAATAGTTTTAGATGAATTTATAAATATTTCTACATAGTTGTTCACAAACTTAATTTTTAAGCATTTGTCTCAGATCTAACTGCTGGACTTACTTTGAAACCCTTGATATTGTACCCAGAAGGGTGGAAAATATTAACATTATGATGGGATAATTCCTAAATAAAATGAATGTAATTTCAGCCAGAAAACTTTATACAGGCAGATCTCTGTGAGGTAGTGTGTAACTATCTTGGATTTGGAAAGGTTGGGAGCTCCCATGTTATCCCTAATATTCTAGAATATCTGCTCAAGAAATCTCTCCTCCCAGTTCCAAAGATTATCTGCAGATTTAAATGTGCTTAAGACTTTGTTTTTGAAGAAAAGCAATGTCTGTGTTTGAGAGGTAATAGCTGTTCAGGGTGACCAGGTGTTTTTCATGCTCAATTTGCAAAATATAGTTATATTTTAGTCAGATGTTAAAATTGCTTTCCAAACTAAATGAATCTGTTCCTAACTGTCAACTGTGAACCACTGGAAGAATCAATAAAACTGTTAATTGTAATGGCATGGATAGCACTGGGACATGTGTAGCATGGAAGCATATAGAATGTAATTGTAAATTTTAATAGTGGCTTCATAATACAGATCTGTCAGATTAGACAAAGATGCATCATAGAGAGGAATGTATAGAGCCTTAAGGACCTCAGATTTATAATGCACAGTCATCCTGGGTTATAGGAAAAGCTGTGCTGTTGAAATACTAAAGAAGCAGCCTTGGGCGGGGGTGGAGAGAGGGAAAACTGAAAGTGAACTGAGACTTCTGCGTGTGAAGAAAAGCTGTTGTGCTGTTAAGCAGGAAAGAATGGAATTTATAGTAAAGCAGAATTTTAATAAAGATGCTCTAAAGCCCCAAAACCGTGTATTGCACACATGGTTTGTTTATTGGTTTAGGAATGAAATCTGGGGTGTTTTTATTTTGATTTTTAATCCACTATTATTAATTATATGTTGTAGTCAGGTCTAATATGAGCTGAATACACAGTTAAAATCAAGAAGACAGGATTTTAGAGATAAATGGAGTATTCTAGCACCACACAAATAGATACCAATTAATAAGTTTGTAGCAAATCATATTTTAGCTTCTCTTCTTTCTTCAGATCACCATAGAAATAAACTGGTGACCATAGAAATAAACCATATGGAGAACCCAAAGAAACTAGAGGGGTAACGAGAAGTTTGGCAAGCTAAATTATATTACAAAAAGCTACACTTCATTGTCCAAATAAAGAAAAACATTGTCAGCCTGACTTCCCTGCTGTGACTTATGGAGCAGAATTATAGGGAAAGTTGTGCCAAGAGCTGCGGGTAGAGACAAGAAACCTAACAAGCAGATTGGAACGGAAACAGGAGAATGGCACATTTGGGGAAATATGAAGGAAAATGTGATTATGCATTGGAAAAAAAATACAAAAGTGTAGAAAGATTGTGATTGAATGGGGGTGACATGCAAGTAAGTGGGTTTTTCATTTTCTCTTCATTTTCAAAGTGATACAACTTGTTCGTCCCAACAGCATCCCGGTAGTGTAGGTGAAAATTTTGCTTCTTACAGATGGAGAAACTGAGGCGCAATGAAGTGAAGGGACTTGCCCAAGGTCACACAATAAATCCATGTTAGAGCTGTGATTTAGAACTCAGGAGTTCAGTGTTCATTCTGCTAGGCCACAGTGCTGAACATTCTCACCTGATCCAATCCAGCCCAAAACTCTTGTTCCCAGCACTTATGCCTAGTAAACGCAACACTAAGAAAAACAGGAGGGGAAACAAGCTGTGCACGGCCATCGAGGCAATGTCCATCAAGGTTGAGAGCTCTCTGATAAGCATGCTCCCTTATGGTTTCAGTGAGCTGGATCCTGTGAATTCCTCAGTTGCCTGAGTTGACCTACTTCATAACAAAGTCATTGTTTTTCTCACCTGCTCCTTGCAAATATTGAATGCAATTCTTATGATCTACCCCAGCCCACCTTTGAAATAGTCTGGCTGAATCCATAGACTATCCAAGAATTAACTCTCTCTCTTCTCTGTCAGTAAGGACACAGACTTCATGGGTCATTAATTTTCTGTTGTTCCTTCTTGCTGATATTGAGTCAAGCCGTACTACAGACAACAGTACTTCCCAACCTATCCGGCAGCAAATTACAGCTTTAACGAATAATATGGTGTATGCAGCCCCATAGCCAGATTCAAATCAGGAAGATGACTGCTATATCCCATCCACATTGCATCATAGACTGTTCTCATGTGAAATCAGAATAAGCTCCAGACTGGAGCTAAGAATTTCACCCAGAAATATATCTAACCCAGGAATTCAGAGTCTGACAATTGGGGAGGGAAATAGATAATTGGTAGAATTTTAAAACAGATTTTTTTAAACTATTTATTCTTTGTTAATTTTGTCCCTGTCATTTTTTTTGACGCAGTTGGCACGAGCCACGGTACGTGACCCCAAAACAGGTGTCCTAACGGTGGCCAACTACAGGGTGTCAAAAAGGTAAGATGAGCGTGAAAGAGCTTGCATCCTCCTGTTTTGTCTTCAAGCTCCACTCAACTTGGATGCAGTGGTGTAGCTGTCAATAGTCCACACGCTCTTCTTAACATTCTTCCCTTGTCTGCCTGCTTTCATTGACAATGTAGAAGGACGAATGCTATCTATCTGATGAGATCACTTGAATTGCATGTACTGTGTTTTATACTACATCTAAGATGAGGCAGTGAGTTTTGTGGCCTTTAATTAATGCTGATTCTTTTTGTATTCCGGAGGTTGAATGTGTGCAAGTTCTGGTGCCTTAGATGCTTTATGAGACTCGTATAGACAAGAGCCTCTATTACTTTAAGAAGCAATAACACTAATGCTAACTATAAAGATACTTTAATTCTGGACTTAAGGATTTATGAATCTTTATGTTAATGTACAATTTAGAATAATATAATAGAAATTTCATGTGCAGGGGTTTTTTTGTAGAGCATCTATCCAGCTTTACTGATCTAAAAACACAAATATTTTTCTCCCTTTCCTTTTGGCGACAAGAAGACCTGTACCAAATCGTTTTCAAACAAAACTCAAAACATACAGTTTGGAATACCGAGCAGTATGATAATACTTTGCACATAAAGTCTCACAACACCTTGCTGATGTTGAAAATTGTTATAACAGTTATGTCTTTAGAGAGGTTAAACCTTCATAGATTAACATTTTTAAGGTCAAAAGGGACCATTGTGATCATCTGGTCTGATCTTTTGCATAAGCCAGGCTGTAGAACTTCCCTGAATTAATTACTGCTTTAAGTCCAGTACCTGTAGTTGAACTAGAGCAGCAGTTTTCAAACTGTGGGTCGCGACCCCATTGTAATAGGGTTGCAGGTCTGGCTTAGATTTGCTGGGGCCAAAGCCAAAGCGCGAGCTCCACTTCCCAGGGCCAAAGCCAAAGCTCAAGATGGCAGGGCTCAAGTTATAGGTTCCCTGCCTGGGGCTGAAGCACTTGGACTTTAACATCCCCATTCCCACACCCAGGACAGTTGGGCTTTGGCTTTGCCCCACCCCCTCCATTGCCTTCACTCTACTGCATCAAGTCTGATGATCTACCCTACAAAATTGCATCAGCGCAGCTGTGCTGCTGTAACACTTCTGGTGAAGACACTGTAAACCAACCGGAGAGCTTAACTCCACCTCCGAGAGAGGCGGTAGCGATGTTGACAGGGGAAGCTCTCCCACTGACATAATATTGCCTCCACAGGGGTTTAAGGTCTAGATAACTACATCGCTCAGGAATGTGGATTTTTCACATCCCTGATCAATGTAGTCATACTGAAGTAAGTGTGTAGTGTAGACCTGGCCGTAATACCTTCTTCAGGTTCAGGGTAATACTGTAATCCTCTGCCATGTGTTTCTAAAGGGAAGCATATTATATTTCCTTTTTAAAGTTGTTCAGTTTTATCTCCTGCCCCTTCCTCATTAAATTCCTGCAGAGCATTTACTCAGTTTCTGGGTGAGTGCTAGGCTGGTTGCGCCGGAGTAAGCCAGTAGATAGTAAATGTGATGGGGAATGGCAGGACAACCTTCCAGCATTTCAAGGAAAGATTTCCATTGACTTCAGTGGGCTTTGCAGGTCAAGGGAGACCAATTGCTTCTTGCTATTGCATCAGTTCACATGTTAATTTCATCTTCTCAAGGAAAAGGATGTTTGTTATTTCTCTTTGCCTTCCCCCAATATCAGGAGGGCCAGGACTGTGGGTTTCCTCAGGCTTAGAGATTGGTTGTGCTACGTTTCAGCTGTGTCATGCACATTTTCAACCTCCTAGACTTTTGACCATTACCTCTATCCTACTTCCCTGCATGATGTTTTCCGCTTCCTTTGCTGGCTGTTTTCATTTTTCTCGTTCAGGAAAATCAGAGCTATATAGAGAGTATTCGCCATCCTGCAACACTGTCACACAGCATCTTTTGAGAGGAACATCTTTTTTGAAATCCAAAAATTAATCCGATTTTGCACCTAGACAACCAGAAACATGCATCTAGATTTCCAGTGCTAAATCTCAAGGTGGAAATGTTCCCTGAAAGTTTTGCTTAAAGGCTGAGATCACAAACTGAGCCATGTGCTAAAACCAGAATGTAATGATTTGGTAAGGGGCGGAGGGAATCACCGTGATGTTTCTATTGTGTTATCTTGGGCAGGGATATCTGATGGAAGGGCATTTTGTGGTTGCAGGACAAGTTTTAATGGAAGGCGCAATCGTTTTTTTAAACTAGTGAGTAGAATGGGTTCCTGTTATCTAGCAGTTGGCAGAATAACTGCACGTTTCAGGAACAGCAGACACGTTTATGTGCTTAACACAACAAAGGTTTGCATAGCAGCCAAGTCAGTTCAGCTGATGGCGATGGATTGCACTGGCCCAAAAAATCCATGTGCTTGTACCCCATGGTTGCAGTCTCTTCAGTCCTCTTTGCCAGTGTATATGAGAGTAACGTTTTTCAAAACAAACCAACTTCACTAGCATCACAAGCCTGCAAAGCTGCATTCTTCCAAGTTTGTGGGGGTTTTTTTAGATTGAGCACAAGAGCTGTAGCTGGTTCCTCCATACAGCTAACTCCATAAGTGCCACGGTGGTTCTGAATGCACCATAAACACCTGTTAGAATCTTTGAAATCACCATAGACCTTGAAAAGCTGCAAGTCGCTCAGCTTTTTCATCTGTCAAGATTTTATAGAAGAGAGCACCTTTGCCCTGAGTCGCTAGAGTCACATACACTGGCGTTGCTTCAGCTTTTCAAAGGGTATTGCTTTTGATTTTTTTTTTTTTGCATATATGCTCTGTCACACTTTTCAACAAATAAATAGTGTCAGCAAGTGGCCAGCACCTCAGACAATGAAGCCTAAAATGTCTCAAGTTGGGGAACTAAACTCAGAGAAAATGGGAACATTTTTACTTAAGTGTGTGGATAAAAATGTTGATGGCCCTTTGCTAGGTCTGGAAGCTCTTTCCTCTGTTCTCACTTTCTAGTTTAGAGAGAGAACACCCACTTCTTGCAGTTTTTATTGGTTAAAGTTGTACTGTATCCGTGCAAAAACCAAAACCAAAGCCTTTCACACTTGCTTCTACTGTCTGTGACTGAAACTAAATTTGAAGTGCTTCGCAGGTGGCAAAACCTTGCAGAAACCACCAGACATTCTGGTATAGACTCATGTGGGTAAGCTGCGTCTGGTAGAGTGAAGGAGTATGCAGAGTAGTGGGAGCCGGGTTGGTCCCAGGATATTAGAGGGACAAGGAGAGTGAGGTAAAATAATGAAGTAGGGCTGTCCTGAGTCTAACATTGGCTTTCTCATCCTTTCTTTTGCTTTTCCCGTTGTGTCTGACCCAGTTCATGGTTGGAGGAACATGATGATCCTGTTGTTGCCAGAGTGAATCACCGAATGCAGCATATCACGGGATTAACCGTAAAAACAGCTGAACTGTTGCAGGTTGGTTCTGATATTTCTTACCTGGGTTAACACCAAAATGTTCTGTAAGCAGCTTCCACACCCGTCAGTCAGGAGGGTCAGGATTTGGCCTTACATGGAAGTGGGTATAGGAAGGGGATATTTCCCCAACTATCTCACTCAACAAGTATCAGAAGCCCTAAACGACTCGGAACTGGCACGTTCCCATGTGGGGAATGGACCCCATGAAGAGTGTCAGTGTAGGCCTTCCACTTTCTGGTACAGAGCCATGCAATGGGGCAGTTTGCAAACGTGGAAGGATACAGGGCAGCCAAGGAATAAGACGTGGAGCCAGGGAAGCTGCAGCACTGGCAATCCACCAGCCAGTACTGCCATTTAGAGTGGGGTGGGCAAACTACGGCCCGCGGGCCAGATGAGGCCCGTGAGACCATCCTGCCTAGCCCCTAAGCTCCCGGCTGGGGATGCTCCCCGCAGCTTCTCTCTCACATTCCCCCCCTCCTCCGCAGCCTTGCCGCCGTGCAGGCAGCGCTCTGGGGGACAGGGCTGTGTGCTCCTTGCAGGGTAGCATGGCAGCACGTCTAGCTCCATCCAGGCTGCCGTTCTTAGGGGTGGGAAGCAGGAGGGTTGGATAAGGGGCAGGGAGTCCTAGAGGGCGGTCAGGGGACAGAGAACAGGGGGGCTTAGATAGGGGATAGGGTTCTGGGGAGGGTAGTGGTAAGGGGTGTGGAGGTCCTCTGGAGGGGGAGGTCAGGGGACAAGGAGCGAGTGGGGGTTGGATGGGTTGGGGATTCTAAGGGAGGCAGTCGGGGCGGGAAGTGGGAGGGGGTCAGATGAGGGTGGGGCCAGACTGTTTGGGGAGGCACAGCCTTCCCTACCTGGCCCTCCGTACAATTTTGCAACCCCAATGTGGCCCTTGGGCCAAAAATTTGCCCACCCCTGTTTTAGAGGGAGGTGCAGCAGCCCCACCCCCAGAGGAGGATTCTTTTTCATAGTTCAGCAGCCCCACAGGTCCAGTTAAGGAGTTCTCTGTACTTGGGCTTTGGGCAGGAATCCAAGATTTGGCAAAAATAAAGTCTTTAAAGGAAGGTTCCTGATTGGGAGGAAAACAACGTCCTTACTGCTGTTGCCTTAGGACCCTCTAGAACAGAATATGGAGCCCGTGAGCCCTAATCTAGCCTTTTTGAGCTATTCTGATGATAGAGGGAATGTGGATTGTCTGCATCTTGTTCCTGGGGAATGGCCCTGCAGCAAGGGGTTCCATAAGTGGCACAGAGCTGCCGGAACAGCTTTACATCCCCCTTGCAGCCTGCAGGTTTGGAGGAGTGTCAACATGACTGGAGCACTGTTGTTCTTTGGCTATTCTCAGGTGCCAGATAGCCACTTAGCGGCTGTGGCAGCTAAGTAGAGTATAGAGCAGCCCTAAGGCTACATTAAATCATGTCAGGAAACAGCCATGGAGGTGAAAGGTGGTTTAAATACATCTTTGGCCCTCCCTGTCCCTCTACAGGTGCATGCATGAAACTGGCCATGCATGTGTAATGCACACTGTAAAGCAGGGGTCGGCAACCTTTCATAAGTGGTGTGCTGAGTATTCATTTATTCACTCTAATTTAAGGTTTTGTGTGCCAGTAATACATTTTAACCTTTTTTAGAAGGTCTCTTTCTATAAGTCTTAATATATAAATAAACTATTGTTGTATGTAAAATAAATAAGGTTTTAAAAATGTTTAAGAAGCTTCATTTAAAATTAAATGAAAATGCAGAGTCCCTGGACCAGTGGCCAGGACCCGGGCAGAGTGAGTGCCACTGAAAATCAGCTCGCGTGCCGTCTTTGGCGCCCGTGCTGTAGGTTGCGTACCCCTGCTGTAAAGCCAGGCTCTCTAGCTGGAGCTGTAACAGACTCTCAACCTCTCTGGATTAGACACATAGAGGAGCACATAACACATCCTGGCCAGTGGATTACATGTGTTATGTTGAAGTGGAAAGAGGTGGTGGATAAGCATGTGAAATATCATTGTTTCTATTCTTTCATTTGTTAGCTTCTTGCTATAATAGTCAAACATTCGAACAGAACATTGCCAAAGGACCAGTACTTTCAACTTAAAAAAAAAGTTTCTGCTTAATATTTTAAAATAATTTCTGAATTGATCCAGCAAGAAGAGACAGTTGCAGTGACCACATTCAATTAATTAGACATCCCTTCAATGTAATAAAATATTTTCCCTCTTACTTGTATTTATTTATGTACTCATGTTTATTTTGTGATAGAAAACGGGTGGACTAAACATAACGTGAAAACATAAAAGAGCAGTGCAGTCCTGTCAAGAGCTACTTCCTCTCTGTGTGGATATGGTTTGGGTCTTTGCCTTCAAGAAGAAAATATTTGTCTTCCCAACTATCTAATTTGCAATTGAATGTGTTTGTTTCCCCCCCTCACCGTAGGTTGCTAATTATGGAATGGGAGGACAGTATGAACCTCATTTTGATTTCTCAAGGGTAAGATCACGGTGTCAAACTCATTCTACATTAATGCTACATGCAAATAGTACTTTAAAATAAGGTTCATTTTGAGAGATGATATAATGTTTGTTTTCATAAATATTTTAATATTATTTTAATGCTTATTAACCCAGGGCCTGACCCTGTGATGTGGCTCCTGTTCACTTGGGTATTTAACAGCTTGTAGGAGGTACTTGGTACCTTGTAGGATTGGGTCTTTGAGTTCCAGGCCAAAAAAGACAGTTGGAGTTCATGAGTGCCACCTAAATATAATCAATGCCCATGCCAACCCTCCTGGGGAGTTATGGTTCGCTGTCTTTTTTGGATGTATTCCATTTATAACTGCTTGGTTTAAACCAGTGTTTTGTTAGTGTGTTACGTTCAATTGAATTCAGATTCTGATTCTGCATTTGGACCCACTAGCATGGACTGCTGCACCTATCAGAGTCCTACTGATTTCATGAGCACATAATTTCATGTTAATGTTTCTGAATACAGGATCGGGGCCTTCGCCAGCATTAAAGCAAAATTTCAACACTGATCGTTCATGTTCGTTAGCAAACTTTTACTGCCCATAAACAAGTTTTGGCTTGTTAGCTTTACCGAATATCACTTTCCTGTTAACTTGGAGTCTGTGTAATCTCTTGATGCAAATAAATACAATTAAATTCTCTTTAAAGACTTTTGAACTAAAGGAGGTCGATAGAATCTCAATAAAGAACGCAAATTAGCTGTCAAATTGGCCAGCATAATCTTTACTCTTGGATTAGGCATTTAGGGAGGAGCTGCACTTGGAATTTAGTGGTGATTGCTGCCAAACTTAAGTGAAGGCAACAATTAGACTCAATGTGGGTTTGGACTGGTCCTCTCCACTCTGTGTGCATTGCAGATTTCCATATTTTGCAATCTCCGAGCAAGTTTGCAGCTCTTTGTTTCCTCACAGAACACTCTACAGTGTTTTTTTTACTATTTTTTAACATAAAAGTACATCCCACTCTGAGCAGTAATGTCAGTTGCTCAAAACTTTCAGACCTGTTTTAAGGAACCAAAACTCCAAAATCTTCACACAGGCTGCGTTTGGCAGAAATGCTGCAAGCCTGTGAAGGTCCAAGTTTTAAACACTTTCTTATGAATTGTTGGTTTCAAATCGATTGTGATTTGAAACATACACAGTGCCTTTTTGTGAACCCATTTCAGGACAGACATGTATTCTTGCATCCAAAATTGATTTGAAATAGTTTATATTTTTCAGTGGGGTTTTTTAAAAATCCTGATTTCCTCCATTCCATGTCTAATCTTAAGGACTTTCTTGTCTGTTCCTTTGTAACAATGCATCTTAATATCGCCTGGTTGAAGTTCCTTATTGCTTTTGGCACTTGAGACATTGAAATAAATTGTCATTTGTATCAGGTGATTGATGTCACTCCTAAACTGACTTTAGTATGTGATCCTAAACAATAACAAATGAGGCCCCAAAGCATTTTCTGGGGATTAATGATAAATTGGGATTCTTGTTCCATTAATTAATCCCAGACAGTTGGCAGTGTCCAGCTGGCATCATTATTGCTATTGCAACCTGTCACAGTTAGCTAAAAATACTCTGCTCCTTTTTCCCGGGCCAGAGTATATTATATGTGGGAACAGTTCGTTAGATCTGCACTGTTCGTGCTGCATCAGACATTGAGAAGAACCAGGGGTCTGATACAAAGCCCACCAAAGTGAATGGGAACCCTTTCCTTTGACCTTAGTGGGCTTTGGATCAAGCCCAGTAATATCAATACAGCTGCCACTTGCACAGAAAATTCGTATAAGGGTTATAATATTTATTTGCAGAATGCTTGTGCTCTGTGCCCTAAAATTTCCATTCAGGTGCTTCTGATTAAGGAAGAACCGCATTCTACATAATCTACATATATTTCCCCAGCATGCACATTGCATGCATTTGCAAACATAGTTTGGCCACAAGATGTAATGCCTTTAGATGCGACTATATAAAGTGTCCAAATTTTGTGTTGAACTACTGGAATGGTTTCTGCAGAGAGCTACATGCATGTAACATTAGTGTGAGCCTGTTTGGAACTTGGGTTAAAGTTGTTATCTGTTACAGCGACCCTTTGACAGCACACTCAAAACGGAAGGAAATAGGCTAGCAACGTTTCTTAACTATGTAAGTACCTCTGTGTCCTCCTTGTTTGTGCTCTTGAAGTTTGCAGTTGATTCTCATTTAATTTTATAGAAAGATGAACCCGATGCTTTCAAGCGTTTAGGGACTGGAAATCGTGTGGCCACTTTTTTAAACTATGTAAGTATGAGAATCCTGTACGTGTCAAGTGATGTTTTCCGTAGCATCACATTTTCAAATAACCAGTTGCACAAGCTATAGTACAGACTCACTAAAAAGCTATGGCATCTGAAAGTGGGGATTTCCTTGTTCTCACATCATCTGCTGCTATCACCATTCACTACCTCTTACCCTGACTATGGAAAACATAATTTGAATAGAGACTTAATGTTTCTCTTGTTTATACTGAAACAAATCCATTGGCTTCACTGGATTTGCACAGGTGTGAGAGGAGAATTTTGACTCAGAAGTTTCAAAATGACACTTTGAAGGGGCTGAGTGACTTCAAACATAACCTTTCACTCAGCATCCTAGCCATGAGATGTTTGTCAAGGGGACTTCCATCTTTTTCACCAGCGTCTGATAGCACTTGATGTTGTGGATCTTCTGGCAGTTTCCCCTTTGTAACTCTCCGCTCAAAGCTAGTAGACTGTAGTGTAGTTATTACCTTTTGCAAACAGAGATATGACTAACAAAAAAGCTACTTCAGTTAAGAAACTCTGCTACAAACGTAAGTACTGAAAATAAAGTAATGTTAGTATGGTGCATTTCTGGCATGGAACCTAAGGGCCATATACACTAGATTGCCCTGCGTCATCCCCACTGAAATTAATGGGAGTTCTGCAAGCAGATTCCGAGCTGATTTCGGCGTTGGGTATGTTTTCGTGGCTGTTTTATTCTGACAGTGACGTAGAGGTTCTCTGATAACTGTAGTATTTATTATCTCAATAGTTTGGGTCTTCAGTCCTGCTATGTAATATAGTTTATGGGTGATACCGGATAGGTTCATCTCATTTGCAAAATGTTTTGAATGAGATGATATTTCAAATGTCAAGTGAAGCTTATAAAAACAGCTAGAAACAATTTGACTGAAACAATGAATCAGTTGTCTCAAACCGTGATCCCAAATGGGTCTGTTAGGGTGAAATTTCAGTGGCCAGAGCTCATATTGGGCTTTTCATATTTTCTGATCAACCTTGCCTGAGGATGAAAACAAACAAAAAATTACATACATTGTTAGTGGTACATGCACAACAGCAAATTTCCCTTTTTATATGACGTGTACAGCATGTCATCATGTCCAAGGTGCCTATTATAAAAGATTGTTTTGTTGCTGAAATGTAGGTTTTTAATTTGCAAAGCTGCATGCACTATGCTTTCCAGATTGGGGAGAAAGGGAATTGGCCCCTCATGCCAATGGCATCATGTGCCCTTTTATTGTAGGTACCAAACTGGACACCAAAATAATAATAATGTTGCTCTTTAACCAGAAAACCAAATCAAAATGAGGAAGTATGATGGCATTTGGGGCAGTAATATTAACAAAACACAAGATGCAATCCTGCTACAATGCACTGATGGCAATAGTGGTTTGGCTGTTGACTTCAAAGAGAACAGGATCAAACCAGTTTTATATCTCTTCATCAAGGGCCTGATCTAAAGCCTACCACCAGCCTACTTACTCTCAGAAACCCTTCTGTTTCTGAGTCCCCACCTATTCCAGGTTCTTAACTACCAGACACTAAGACTCTTCCCCGGTAGTTTGTCACCTCTGAAGAAGTGAAACCTGCTTCCCTGTTACCAGCTAACTTTGGGGGACGCACTCCACACAGTTTGCACAACCTGTTTGGGGGTAAATATAAAAGGTTTATTTAATAGAAAAACCACAGATTCAAAGATGAAATAGTAAGGAAGAAAAACACATACAAGTTATACAGAAAATAAACATAAAGACCCAGCCTTAGATCTTTACATTTACACATCAGATAAAAATCCCTTTTCCTAATACAACTGCTTATTGCCTTTGCTCAGTTTCCCAGCATGCCCCCTAGCCTGAAGGGGGGAATCCAGTGTTCACAGACAGCTCCTGCTTCAAGACTGTCCCTCAGTTCTGGGTCCTTTCACTTCAAACCCTATTCCTTTTAACAGGGTTAGCAGAGGTAGGGGTCTTTCTCTCAGGTCTGGTCTGCACTACAGACCTATACCAGGAGAACTACTATTGTTCAAGGATGTGAAAAATCCACATGCCTGAGTGACATAGTTATATCAACCTAACCTCCAGATAGATGGCACCATGTTGAAACCTCTCCCACTGACATAGCTACCGCTTCTCGGGGAGGTGGATTAACTATGCCGACAGGTGAGCTCTCTCCCATCGGCATGGATTATCTTCATTAAAATGCTACAATGGCGCAAGCTGTAGCGTTTTAAGTGTAGATCTGTCCTCAGATTGTGTTCATTTATGGTGAGGGAAATTCCCCTCCTTTTCCAGTTTGGCAAGATGGGGGTTTTCTCTTCAGTTTCAAGTTGTTTCAGTGTTTTCCCATTAACTCTAATGGTCCACCCTCATCTTTGCCTGTCTGGACAATGGATGGGTACTTGAAGTTAGTTATGTTTTAAACAACTAGCTTGGGAGGTGTACATGAAATTGTAATACCAGTCATGAGTAAGGATACAATTTGGTCATGGAGGTCACGGATTCCGTGACTGTAACAGATCTTCATGACTTTTGGCTTCAGCCCTGAATGGTGGGGCTCAGACTGTCAGCCCCTGACTTTGGCATCAGCTCTACCTTAACCATACCCTGACTTTGTCCTTTTTACCAAGACCATTCTGTGAATTTTGCTTCATTTTACAGTGACAAAATCATATCCATGGTCAGGAGCATATTAATCTACGTACATTAATACCTAGATTCATAACCATAGCGTGTATATATATCTCATAATGACCATCAAGTTCAGAACATTATAAACTTTCATAAAACCTTAATTGGCATATTTTTTACACAGTAACATGGTATACAACCACTGCTTATTCTTTGGGGTTCAGACTCCCTCTTCTTCCTTTGGGGTGTCTAGACCCTAGTTGTCACACAAGTTTTATATGTTCTGTTCACACTTCAAATTCAGTATCCTCGATGTAATTAATCGCCTGTTTATACAGTATATGAGTTATAACTTTGTGTTACCACTGGTGCCTTGGGCATTTTTGTAACGGTTCAGTGATTGTGATTTGCATGCTCTGACATTGCATCATGAAATGTCTATGTTACGGTGACTCTGTTAACTTATTTTCACAGATGAGTGACGTAGAAGCTGGAGGTGCTACAGTTTTCCCAGACTTTGGGGCTGCAATTTGGCCCCAAAAGGTAACAACTGCTTTATTTGTATATACTCCTTCTCCTCTTTCCCCATATGCACACTAAAGTTAGTGAAAACATTGTTGCTTTCATATACTTATATGGTATGAGTGGTAGTAGTGACTTACTTAGCGCTGCACTAGATTATGGGCCTACATATTGCCATTATAGAAACCAATGATACCTCATTCTGGGTGGTGGTAGAATGGCAAACCATACACAATCTGAACAGTTTCTACAAAGGGCAGCTTTTAACAGGAAAGGAATTGCATGGAGGTAAAATCACTCCCTGCTCCAAAGTCAGTATACCCATACTAGATATTAAACACATCATCTGCCTGTTCCTTAAGGTTTTCCTTTGTTATCTTAAATAAGAACAAAAAGTAACTTCATCTTGAGCTTCCCCTTTAGCGTGCCAGTATCTAGGTTTTCTCCTTTCAGGACTCCCTTGTCCCTGTCCCTACTTCCCCTCTTTCTCACATGCACACATTCTGAAGAGTTGTGTTGAACTTTGTTTAATACAGACTTTCATTTTTAGGGGACAGCAGTGTTTTGGTACAATCTTTTCAGAAGTGGTGAGGGTGATTATCGAACAAGGCATGCAGCTTGCCCAGTATTAGTAGGGTGCAAATGGGGTAAGTCATCGTCCTCCACTTGCCTTTAGTAACACAAATTGCAAGCTGACTAATAATATCTTTTCACTGAAAGGGGAATTTAGTATTTGAACTCTCTTCGAAAAGGATTCTGTAATTTTGGCATTGCCATTTTAAATTTTGCCATTTTGAGTCATAAATACATATCACTCCACCAGTGTTGCATCAAATAAAAATCACACATGACACCCAGTTACTGCATTCTCTGGTCAGTATTGCGCATGTCTTTTTTTTTTCTTCTTCTTTTTCTCCCCATATTGAGAACACTTACAGGGCTGCTGTTTCAATATGGTATATATCTAGATCCAGATGACATGAAAATCAAGGATGAGTGGGATTCAAGGTGCTGATCCTACAAAAACTTGTAGGTGGATTTAACTTTAAATGTGCAAGTAGTCCCACTGTGGTCGGTGTGACTGCTCATGTGCTTAAAAGTTAAACACATGTATAAGTGTTTGTAGCATAGGGACCTAAGTACTTACAGAGCTCCCTTTGTTGTCATATACCCAGGTTACACATGCTGCCTGGAATATAGAAAGTGGACTTATTAGCTGAACTGGTGACCTGGAAAGTGACAATGTAGTTTTAACTAAATAGTATCTGAACAACAGCTACTGCACTGACACTTTAAGAGCACTTATGATACAATTAAGAGAAGATCAAATGGAACTCAGAGAAGAGCTTTTTCTGTATGTACTTAGGAACTGGTTACTTTCAAGTCACCCTAAGTAAAGCGCGCGTGCGTGTGTGTATGTTTATGTTTATGTGTATGTGTGTGTGTCCGTCCCAGCTATTTCTAACCTTACACTGGAATATCTTTTTCATCATCACCTCTTCAAAATACACGATTTTACAACATGTTCTGGAAATAAATAGATTCTGACATTGTCAGGCCACTGGAAAGTGAATTCTACCATTGGGCCTCAGATGTTCACCCCCACAGCCCATGAACAAAAGACCATATCCTCTATCCAGCTGTTTTGTGCTGGAATATAGAAGGTGGATTCATTAGCTGTGAATATTTATGGGGCTACACTGAGGTTTACACCACCCATTCTCCCATTCCAGCATAAAGGGCATTGCAGAGAGAGAAGTACCAGAGCACCCCACACTGTGGTGTGATCTCAAGTTGGCAGAATAGTGCACGGGGGGATATTCCCACCATTGCTTTAAGACTGGCCCCAGAATTGGGGAATTGGAACAGTACCTGCACCTACTCCCCTGAGTCTATTTAGCACTTGTGCAGGAGAAGGAGGAACACAACCATCCAGTTCAACCACCTAATTGTGTTAATCCAAGCAAAATTTCCTCCCTAGAAACCACACATTGACGGTCACATGCAGATTTCATGTACAGTTCTAACTTGTTTATCTCTTTTTGTTCCACAGTTTCAAACAAATGGTTCCATGAAAGAGGGAATGAGTTCTTAAGACCTTGTGGGTCAACAGAGGTCGACTGAAATCCAATCTGCTACTAGCTCTTCCTTTTGTCCCTTCTCTTTCTCTTTCAGTTCATTTCTAAGAAATGATCCATCTTCTATTACAAAAGAGCTCTAGCTCTTTTTAAAAAGAACGTAACATCTATACGTGAAAGAAGCGAAAGGCTGTATGCACTTGGGAGTATTTGGTTACTGGTATTTCTCCCATCCCTCCCTCAGTTTCCCCTTCTCACCACACCCTCCCAATTTTTCTCTTCCATCATAGCTGTGCGAAAAGCACTTTTGGTGATTCAGTGCATTTGAGCGCCTGGTCTTGTGCCTTTCATTCCTTGGATGTTTTAGATGTTAAATACTTCATTGAACCAAAGTTTTGTGTACATGTTAAATTTATTGTATTTCTATGGATTTCAAGTTTTAACAAATAAATGCTGTTTCAAAAAAAAAAAAGTTGTCCTCTACTGTCAGCACGTGTCTAACGGTGTATCTGCGCTTATCTCTGGGTCTGGGCCATTTGCTTCATTTAGAAATGTTTATGATCAAATTTGGATGAGAACTTCAGAGCTTGATCACACAAGTTGCTGAGCACCTACACCTCCTAGTGAAACCAGAGTGAGCTCAGGGCACTCAATACCTTGCAGGACTGAGCCCATCGTGTAAATTGTGGTAGCTATATTGAAATCTAACATACTTACAATGTTGTAACGTGGCCTGGCTCTTGCTTTTGTCTGAATGGACTTTAGTGGATGTGTTGCTTGAGTAAGAACCTCTGGATTTGGGCCCGAGCTTAGTCCAGTTAACAGACTTGTCACTTTCATTTTTAAAATAAGAAATACAAAAAAAATCTACAACACAATAAAATCTATGCTTGCATTATCTTTAGGAAATATTGTATGTGGGAGACCTAAAACCTTTGTAAAAGGTAAATTATGACAGTCTCTAGTTACGATTTTAAACATTTTCATTATTTTTGTTTGGAGCCTTCACATTTTTGTGACTCTTCCATCCCAGAATTAGACATTTCCTTTGCATAGTCCTGTGCCTCTTTGCTTCAGAAAGCCCCTGATCTAATAAAGCACTTAAACACATGTTTAACTTGAAGTCAGCGGGACAACTTACAAGGAAAGTTTAAGCATGTGCTTAAGTGTCTGGATAGACTGGGGCATATGTTCTTGTGCTCAAGTCATTATTATCATTTTCATCTGTACAAGACACACAAGGAGCCAAGATTCCCAACTGCCTTGCATCTTGTGTTGGTCACTTAACACATGTGAAAGGACTGTAAAGTGCTTCCAAATCACAATGACTTCATAAAGGGGCAAGGGCGGCTAGAGGATAAGGCTACACAAAGCACAAGACAGTAGAAATTGGAGCCTAATATCTGTATTTAGGTGCTTTACAATTTCTTCAAAAGGTATAAGATGATTAATTATGGGAGGTTAATAATATAAAAAGTCTAGTAGAACTGAGAAGAAATAAAAATGTTTGGAGGAAAAAATTAAGAAATATTGAGCCAGATTGTGGCCAACTCTTATGCAGATGTGCCCGGTGGTTGACTTAGAATAACAGACTATCAGGGTAGGAAGGGACCTCAGGAAGTCATCTAGTCCAACCCCCCCTGCTCAAAGCAGGACCAACCCCAACTAAATCATCCCAACCAGGGCTTTGTCAAGCCTGACCTTAAAAACCTCTAAGGAAGGAGATTCCACCACCTACCTAGGTAATCCATTGCAGTGCTTCACCACCTGCCTGGTGAAATAGTGTTTCCTAATATCCAACCTAGACCTCCCCTGCTGTAACTTGAGACCATTACTCCTTGTTCTGTCATCTACTACCACTGAGAACAGTCTAGATCCATCCTCTTTGGAACTCAGTGAGAGTTCTTCTGGCCAGTACTGGTATGAGGGTGAATGTTTTAGATTATTAGTGATTTCAAGTGAACTCCTTAGAGTGAACCTTAAAAAGCTACATTACTGCTTAAAGACTATATGTGGCTAATGGTAATAGCATTGACATTGACAAACAGACTTCAGAGAGAGAAAATTCAATTAACTTGCAATGTCTAATTGCACCCATGTCATCATAATACGAACATTGATTTCTTTTCCATTGTACATTTGTAAAGTTGAATGAACTAATACTTAAAACAATTATCTGTCGTTATCCTCCTGAGGGCTGGAAGCACTACACCTTCTAGATGGGATTCCTAGGGAAAGAGCAGTTTAGAGAGTATTGGATTTATATGGCAGATATAATGGACATCACCATCCCTGATAAGATGATAGCATAGAGTGGCTCTGATTCAGTCATAAATTTCAGTGTGCCTAAATTTTAGCATGTAAATATTTCCATTGAATTCAATGGAATTACATGCTTAAAGTCTGGCACATGCTTAGGCCTGATTCTATAAAGTACTCATCATAAGTTTTAATTTCACCATGAGCGGCAAATACACTCTTGAAGAGAAGGCTGGAAGTTTACATAACTTAGGGTACGGCTACACTACCCACCAGATTGGTGGGTAGCACTCGATGTCTCGGGGATCGATTTATCACATCTCATCTAGACGCAATAAATCAATCCCTGAATCGATGCCTGTACTCCACCTCAGCAGGAGGAGTAAGCGGAGTTGGCAGGGGAGTGGCTGTGGTCCACCCACCACCGTGAGTATGGCCAGGTAAGTCGACCTAAGCTATTCGCGTAGCTGAAGTTGCATATCTTACGTCGAACTGCCCCCACCCCCTGTAGCGTAGCCCAGCCCTAACAGAGCTGATGGAATCATTCGTTGTGAACATTATGGATGGGAAGGATTGTTCATTGAATATTTGTGAATAAATCTATCCTACAAACAGCTGTAGTAAGTAATGTGAAATCATAAGCACTTCCACAAAACCTATGATAATAAATGCAATATGCTACACTCTCCACTTGAAAATCTGAGTGTTTCTCAAAGCTGGGTAAGTGTTGTCCCAATTTTATAGGTGGAAACTGAGGCATAGTGTGGCTATGTGATTTGTCCAAGCCCACATAGTGAGCCCAGTGGCAGTCAGGAACAGAACCCCAGTTTATCTGACCCTGAGGGTAGTCCCCTTTCATCTGCAGTGTCCTTTCCACAGTACTCTTGACTACAACTTGGTAGTTTTTCTGTAATCTTTCACAGCTCTTGTCCGCAAGTGTTGCTAAGAATCTTGTGGTTTCCGGCTGTTTCTTCAGAAAACTCCACTGAGGTGCGGTAGCGATGTTGGCAAAATCTCTAAGCACAACAAACATCACAAGAAATGATGTGCTTTGTTTTATAGCAATGTGTGCAGAATATAGAAAAGTCACAAACATTTGGATGAAACAGAGATGGGCCAAAAAACTAAGATTTTAACTCCTTTGAATTTCAGGGTGTAGGAGAAGAATCTAGCTATTGTAGCTATAGATTTCTAGAACGACCATCACTAGGGTATTTATATAGGCCCTAACAGACCAGACCAGAACTCTAGTTAAAATCTGCAAGTCGCACCATCTCAACCAAGAGGACTGGGATAGACAAATCGGTAATTCACACACCAAACTGACTTCTGTTTACCTGCTCCTGTTTTTTCAGGTAAATGCCTATAATAAATAACGGATACTCTCACCTACCCTCTCCTGCAGAGAAAGAGGGGGAGTGACTGTGAATGAAAGTGTTGGAAGCCTCAGGGCATGGCCCTTCATTTATACTGTGTCCAGTATTCTCTTATAGCTAATCTGATTTGTGAAGTATTGCTCTATTAGGTCTGGAGAGTCTGGACTTTTCTGCAAAACAATGTCTCAAACACCTGGGTGTCCAGTAAATGCCGAGATGTGCGCATAGCTTATCAGATTGCATCCACCATTCTGCTCAGTGGCTTTATAGAAGATAGACTAACTATGGCAGCAAGCCTAAAAATAAGCCTAAAGGACATTTTCAGACCTAAAAGAGACGCTTGTGTATGTCTTGGAATTATCAATGCCTTCCGCTATGCAGGGAGAGGAGCGTTCCTATCTGTGCATTACAGGTATGGTGACTACTTAACACAATTGTATTTACCTGATAGAAATCTGTCTCATAAACACGCTGCTCATGTTTCTATATTTCACAGGGTGTGACAAATAGCCGCAGCTATTTTTTCCTAGTAATCTGAATGGGTTTGTTTGTTTGGTTTTTTGTTTTTTACATTTTCAATTTACCATAATTATTGTAATTTGGGGATGTTATACATCAGATTTAAACAAGAGAAGGGTTTTCAGAGCCAAGTTTGTCTAGAAATGTAAAGAACATTTGACAAGTTTCTATTAAAAATATTAAATTAATACATTTGACACTTAACTACTTTTTTAATAGATGGCATTTCCCCTTGAAATTAACTGCACATTTAGAGGGAAATTATAGTATTCTCTATTTTGTCTCTTACTCTGTAGAAGCACTATGGAGATTTGCAGTGTTCTATAAATGGTTAATAATTATATAATAATGGAATTGATATCACAAACCCGATGACACTTCTTGGAGAATATTTGGGGTCTAAGTCGCACAATTCCAATTACTCACTTCACCTCTGCGAGGATATATTTTAATTCTGGAGTGAAAATGAAAAGCATCATGTTTATACTGGCAAATACCTTTTGACTCTCCATATTGCTACTGATAAATTCTTCATAATGAGAAGACTTTGATGGCAATTCTTAGAAAAGTGGCCTTTTCTTAAGAAAAACACATTTAAAATTAATTCCCTGTCTGCTACTCAAAGCCTTTTTAGAGTTAAAATATCAGAGCTCTTTGCATTCACCATTTTCCACCCTCGTCTTTTCAAACATACCTAATTATTTTCAGGGTTCTCAATAACATCACTGTTGGTAATGTTTCAGGCAAACATACTCCACCCTTAGAAGATAAGGAAAAAGTTAGTGTTAAGAGCCGTATCTTTTGTATTCATCAGCTCAAAGAGAGTGAAGATTTGCCAGAAGATAATGGGGGTGGGGGGAACTTGACTCAAACGCGTAGTAACAGAACAGCATTTAATAAATCTATGTGCATTTACTTAAAGCTCACAACTATCTTCAGTGTCAGACAGGTTTTGATTTTACTTGAAAAATGCAGTATTTGATGCTAGGGAGTTGGGGGGTTTTGGATGGGGTGGGTTGTTTTTTGAATACTTAAAAGGTGAAATTAAAGCAATAATTTCATTGTAAAAATATTCTTTCCTCAGCTATTTTATACTCATGATTAATTAAACGCACTGATATGTAATGTACATGAATTATCACACAATATTATATTAAAGATGTATAAATTTGAGGCACAGCCTATTTGTAATTGGGCTAATATTACCAATTACTGCTTGCTAAATCCCAGTCCACACTAATACAATGCAAGTCACACTTGTCTGTTGTGAGCACTGCTGTCAGATGGCAAATGTAGCATGGTATAAAATTATTTTCCAGTTTATTATGGCCTGTGTACTTTGAACAAAGAGAGGTTTTTTCCCCTGACAAGGCTGCAAAATATCTCCATCCCCCATCCTAACTACCACCACCCCGGACCCCACCCCTTACCTGTCCCCCCTGCTCCCTGTCCCCTGACTGCCCTGACTCCTATCCAGCCCCCCAGAACCTCTGCCCCATCCAACTGCCCCCTGCTCCCTGTCCCTACTGACCTCTAAGGCAGCCACTTGCCTCTTACCTAGCTCTACAAAGGCATTTATGGACTAGGCCTGTCCCAGTGAGGGACTGGTTTTGGTGATATAAGTCAGTAGCTTTTTTTCCTCTGTCATTCAGTGTGAATGATCCCAACAGTCCCATCACATTGACAGATGTTATAGTGATGTACACAATATTTATCTCTATCTACATACAGTGCTCAGTTATTCATTAGAAAGGGCCCAATTATGTGAGTTAGTGTCAGTTTTCCCCCCACTTAGAAGAGTGTCATTCTTACTGCATACTTCCAGCTCCTGTTAAGGATGATGGAAGTGACACCACTGAAGGGAGGCAGTTCAAGCTCCATATACATACCCAGACATCTCAAGCATGTAAAAATAGGCCTGGTATGGTTTGCACTAATATAACTATATAACAGGTTACAATCTTGTGAGTGTTTGGTAAGCGTGATGTTTCCAACAGTAGATGTCAGCAGCAATTTATAGTTGGTGGTTGGTTTTGTTAATACCAGGCAGCATTAATAGAATGTGTTTAATTTCTTCAAATCCACTAGAACTGTGGATAGTGTCAGTCAGTGGGGACTGGACTGCCTTATTCCTCTCATAACCTTCATTTCAGGCACCATACACTTTATCACTTAGCTGAACTTGTTTTCTAGCACCACGAATAGCCCAGCATCTGAGAATCTGGGGGCTAGGAAGGCGAGAGATGGCTGAACACCAAAAGGCTGGTCTTGCAAGCCACAGTAAGTAGCATCATTCGACTGCGTTCCATTACCCTTGTTGAGAAGAAAATAGCTGAGACTTTTAAAAAAAATGAAGTCTTGTCTTGTTCTGGATGTAATTCAGGGTTCCCATGACGCTCTGTAATAGCAAAGCCTTCATCTTTAGCCAGCAGTTCCTGGCTGTGCACCTGTGTATTCCCACAGGGTTGCCTCCTCCTGCCCCAGATGTGGCTGTATTCCAGTGGTGAAGCGTTTCCAGGATTGTGGCTGACTCTTGTTCAGGTGATCTCAGGCAGAAGCCAGGCACACTGTAGTCCCTGCACTCAGCTAAGCATAGGACCACTCCCTCCTTGAAACCCTAGGCTGCTAAGCAAATCAAAAGAAGAGGCCCCGGGGGAGGCATTGTCTACCCCTCTTCTCTACTCCATGCCAGACCTGGCTAGTCAGAGGGTACATGCTGCATCCCCCAAGGGAATGCACATGCTAGGCCACTTGGTGAGTGCCTGGGTGCTCTAGAAGGAAGGCCTGTCCCTCCTGGCAGTTAACATGGGGTGGAGTGACTTCACACGGCCCCTGGGCTGGGCAAGTGTCTGTCAGACTCCATATACATAGGGCCAGAGGGTGCATAAAGCACTTTGGGGAGCTTTGTAAAAATGCTTTCAGATTGCACAGGAGCTGTTATTACGTCAGTGAGGAAGCTTTCTCACTGTGTTTGAACAGCTAGCTCCTGTGCAGGATAGATGCTGATGCCACACGGACTATCTCTAACTCAGAAAAGCATCCTCTTATCTTAGTCTGTAGGCAGAATAACCACCACTCCTTTCCCCTCCATGCCAGTAATGGAAAGCGAGTTCAGATACATGGTTTGTTAAACCCTGGTTTGACTGTAGTGTGGGGAGATGCATTGCATTAACCACTGTGCAGCCAATGCATCCCTCCAGTTAAATGGGGAAATCCCCTAACAATCCAGATTCCCCATGTGCGCTAGAAGAAATACTTGTACTTTTCTTTGTTCTGCTGTTAATGCTATTTGGTATTGTTCCCTGTCCCAGTTAGAAGAGAAAAAGATGTGAAAATCACCTTTGTGAGCACTGCTGAGGAGACGACCAGCATCTAGTACAAAATCGATTGTATGTGGCTGCTGAAAGAATTGCCCCGTGTGAGTTATCTCACATATAATTTGTGGGGATGCAGTGATGGTTCTTGTAAGGCACCTCACCACCACCGGCCCTTAGGAGGAAGCAGTCTTGTCTGAGATGTGGATCAGCTCCTGGAAACCACCAGTCTGTGGCAGCAGCAGCACTGCCTTCCAGGCCTCTGCGGGCTTCGCTCTTTCTGCACTGGTAGGGGTAGGCACACAGCAACTCTGGCATTCCCTGCAGCATCCAGCCTTTCTCCGCTGAACACTCACAGAGTCACTAGGCCTGTTATTCCCAAAGGAACAGCACACACCCGCTTGTTCAACACGGCTGGGGACCAGCACATAACTGAACACCACAGCACTTAAACTTTTTTGTTTTTGCTACAAATATATCATCAAAGAACAGAGATTCTAGTGATAGTGAGTAAGAATATTGGAAACAACCAGTTACATATAAAAGCAAAATCATAACATGCTTTCTAGAGATTGCATTTAACTAACAAGTTAGCTTCCTGACTGCAGAAGTGTCTCTCTCCTGAATTTCTCTCCAGCATTTTTTCCAACCAAGCCTGGTTGAGACCCCTTTTGTCATGAAGCAAAATCACTGTCCTTTTGCTTCCTCCAGGAAGGGTGAAAGTGTGTATCCTTTGTCCACCAAGTAGAGTAGAGCAAGTCTTTGATGGGGACCTCCAGATAAGATTCTCTTCCCTCCCTTCCTATTTTCCTCTTCCTGTTAGTTTCTGTCTGAAATCCACATATTCAATTCAGCCTGCTGATCGGACACCCACTGTGACTGGGGCCTCTGGTTGCTACAGTAATATAAATATGAAACACTAGTCAGCATGTGTCTTGCCTATTGGCTATATACTTCTTATATAGCTATACTTCTCCTAGCTGGCTGACAGCTCTTGGATTACATAATGCTTGTTGTTTTAATTTGTAGGATTACCCCAAATTTGACATGCATTTTGAACATGTTTATAGCTGGGAAGCCTTCAGCACTCAGCCAAATATGCATTTACATGCTGCATACAGAAAATGAGTAACATTCACTACTGAAGAGACATCGAGTTTGTGAATTTTGACGATGATATGAGCGACACTGAAGATACGATGCTTGCCTTGAATCTTTGTATACAGGTTTTGAACTGTGTGTGTCTTCTGGGCTGCTTATAGGAATACAATGGGGTGCAATGCTCGGAGCTTGAGCCTTATTAAAATTGACCTAATTGATGTTATACCTAACAACCTCTGTTCTGAACATTTTAGGCCTGATTCTGAGCATGCTTACACCAATACCAGTCCAAAGTTACTGCATCACAGTCAGTGGAGTTGCCCCTGGTGCAGAGTGAGACCAGAATCTGGGCTGTTGTGAACACTGCATGTTCAATGCTAAACTTTCAACAAAGTAATTAAATCTAAGTCTAATAAAGTGCCCATGTGGTACTACTTTTGCATAAGGAATTGTCATGGAGCAAGTCTTTATTGTCTCATGAGAAAGCATAGGATTGTTTTGTTTTGATTGGTGGTGGTTCTTGTAATTGAAATAGTTCCTAGAGCTTCAGCAGAAACTGGTTCCCAAGAATTCTCTAGCTTTAACAAATTGTCCTTGATTTAGTATGTTCCTTTGACATTTGACATAGTGGTTGAAGCATGAAGGGACATACAAAACTTTAGCGCATCTGGCATGTAAATATCTTGCAATGCCAGCTACAACAATGCCATGCGAACGCCTGTTCTTGCTTTCAGGTGACATTGTAAACAAGAAGCAGGCAGCATTATTTCCTGCAAATGTAAACTAACTTGTTTGTCTGAGTGACTGGCTGAACAAGTAGTAGGACTGAGTGGACTTGCAGGTTCTAACATTTTACATTGTTTTATTTTTGAATGCAGTTATTTTTGTGCACAATTCCTCATTTGTAAGTTCAACTTTCATGATAAAGAGGTTGCACTACACCATCTGAATTAAGTGAATTGAAAAATACTATTTCTTTTGTTTTTTTACAGTGCAAATACTTGTAATCCAAAATAAATATAAAGTGAGTACTTTGTATTCTGTGTTGTAATTGAAATCAATATATTTGAAAATGTAGAAAACATCCAAAATATTTAAACAAATGGTATGCTATTATTGTTTAACCATGCGATTAATTGCGCAATTCATCTCAATTATTTAATAGTGCGATTAATCACAATTAATTTTTTTAATTGCTCGACAGCCCTGAAAAAAACAGGAGAAGTTTTCTCCAAGTCAGGGGCCAGGTCCTTCTCATCTTCCTCATAAGAGTAGCCCCACAGTCATCCCCACAGGTTAAATGCAGGCCTCTCCATCCCTGTGAACAGTAAAAGCACAAGATGGGTTTTGACTTTCTTTTTAGCCTTTTATGTATGTGTGTAACAGTCCACAGCTGGCCCTGAGCCGCCTCATTTTCATTGGCTGTCACTCGGAACCAAACTCCACTACAGTCTCAAGCATAATGGAAATGAGAAAATCCCAGAGGAGATCGAATGGCCATGGCTACCATGATAGTCGCTAATCCTTCAGGGACGACAGGTTCTGTAACATCACTCACAGCGACAGAAGCTGGACTTCCTCTATGCCTGTGGCTTTTGTCAGCAGATGTCTCTCCTGCAAAAGAACACCTCCGAAGTTCAACCGCTGCCAGTGTAAGGAGCCAACCTGAGAGAAACAGAGCTAGAGAGAGCTAAAGAATGTGCAAAAGCTTCCCCAGCTATCTGTCTAAGGGGTAAGTTGCTGAGTCATCTGTGGTCTGTCTATTTTCAGCCATACCATTTATCTTCCTGCCCCTGTAAGAAATGTGGAGAAGGGTAGAGAGTCTCAAAATGGCTCATTACTTTAGAAGTAGGAGAAGTGAGCATAGTGGTTCTGATTCACTCAATTTATGGGAGATGATAATTAGTCCCAGTGGGACTACTACTTCCTCGGGCTGTGCGTGATTTCCCTTCCGAATTAATCAGCCGCTGCCTAGCTGGCAAGTGCAGAATCAAACATCTATGTTCCAGATGGACAACTGTACATGTAGCATCGCTGATCCCTCCATAGGACATACCACAGCATCTTAACCTCAAGGGTTTGACAGTGGAAGCCATTATAATAATCTTCCTAAGTGCAATTAACATAAAACATAGTATTTCTTCTTGGTTCTGTTTTGATTTCCTTTACTTTCCCCTGTTTCTTACCTGGCTGGCAGTAAATGAAACACTAACAACATTGCCACAAGTATGTAAGGGCTTTCATTACCTCCATTAAACATAATATCTGGATTCTTAGGGTGTGTCTACACTTCATGCTCAGCCTGGGCTCTGGATCAGGTTTTCATAGACTCCAAGGCCAGTGCCCAGTTTACCTAGCAATCCACATCACTCTGAATCAGTGCCCTGTGTTCATTATTTATCGCTCCCACAATTTTTGTGTTGTCTGCCATCTTTAGTGCTGATGATTTCATGTTTTCTTCCAGCTCATTAATAAAAATGTTAAGTTAGCCATAGGGCCAAGAAATGACCCCTGCAGGACCCCTCTGGAAACACTCACTCAATGACAGTTCCTCATGTACAATTTTGAGCCGAAGCCTCGCTCCTGTCCACACACACACCTATCTGAGTCAGGTCAGCAAATACTCAGAACCTGGATCCTAGGTCCCTGCTGGGGGCGGGGAGGGAAGGGGTGTCAGCCCCAGTACCACTGTGCTTCAGATCCAAACTTTGTCATTTTGCAGTGTGAATGCAGTCCAACCCACAGTCCCAAGTCAAAAGGTCTGCGAAGTGCAGTATGGAAGCATTGGCACGGCTATGCAGCCCAAGTCCCGCAATTGTAAGCCCAGGTTTGCCGTGCAGTGTTGGACATTCAGGCACGAGTTTGAGTCCACCTGTTTGGGTCCCAGAGACCCAGGTTTATATTGCATTGCAGACTGACCTGGAGTCAATTGCCTCTGGAACAAGTTTAATTTGCTATCCGAGTTTGCTTTTCCTCTCCACATGTTTGTTTTGACAGAGGAAAGTTTGCTAAGGCTGGGTTTATGAGCCAGCTATTAATCATCATAAATAAGATTTGGGAAAGGGAGAGATCTGAGGGCTCTGCTTCTCCTTGCAGTTACACTGGTGTAAATCAGGGCTGAGCTCAGTGCAGTCGCACTTGTGTTAAATGGGTGTGAGTGAGAGCTGAATTGGGCCCTCTTCTTGCTGGGTCTGGCAGTGTTGTCATGCAGAATGGATCCAGTGCTTCAGGCGCTGAATGCGGCCTTGTTCTTGGGAGGGACAGTCTCTGCACATATATGGGGAATACAAATCTGTGATGAAGAACGAGGCTCTAAAATTGCCACATCAGCCTGGGCCTGGTCCATGTCACACAGTCCAAAATCCTTCATCCATATTACAGTGCTGAGTTTTATCAGTGCTGCTTCTAAAAGAAGGCAGAAAAAAAACACAGGCCTGGACTGTTTGCTTTATCGTGACAAGCAGATCTGAGTTGAACCCGCCCAGGTCTCCCTCCCACCCATGCTCCTCTGTTTCTGGCCTAGAAGGGAGCTAGGCTGTTTCCAATCAGCAGACAAAGGGAATGATGTTATAGGACTCTGGCTTACACAGTTTCTACTGTTGCCAAAGTAAACAATGAAAATCTGTCCGTGATCCCATCACCCCAGCAGAGACCTTGTTCACTGGCAACCTCTTGCAGAAACTCTGGTTTTAAAAAGTACAGGGAAGACTCCAATGCACAGGCCTCCTGTGGGACTTGGTTCTGCAGCCCTTTCTCACATGGGTTGTCCCGGTGAATTCAGTGGTGCTACTCAGAACAGGCTAGATTGGCATAGCCCTTGTTTGGCTATGCAGGAGAATAAGGCTCAACCTTTAGTCTCTTACTTGGCCTTGCTACTCAGGCCCCGGGGCAGAGAGCAAGGGGTGGGCAATAGAACCTACTTGGATGATACTGCTCCCTGTGAGCAAATGGGATGGAGCAGCTGGGACACAGCACTGTGTGTAAGAGGTTGTGATAAACTGCTGCACACAAACAGGGAAAGAATTGTGACTCTACAACTCATTCTCTGCACTGCAGCCAGCATGAAGTAGTCCTGTGCCATCCCTCAGTCCGAGCAGAGTGGAGATTTACAATCTATTCTGGCACATAAGCACTACTCAATGGGTGTAAGGTTTGGAGGCAGAGGCTCTCAGTACATAGATCTTAATGGGGCCATTTCTCTGTTCACATAGCAATGCTGTGTCCATAGCTGTGCAGAACAGCATGTGGCCTGAATTAAATCTGTCAGAGGAAGCATGATGAGGCAGTTTCTCTGAACGGCTTGGCCTGTTATATAGGGTTGCCAACATTGTGTTTTAAAAAAGGGGGACTGTTTTCTTAGCACTCCCACCCCAGCCCTCCTCCCATTATTAATATTACCATTATTATTGTCATTATTAATAATAAGCAGGGTCATTATTAATAATAAGCAGACCTACATTCACCAGGGGTATTTCTTGCTGCTTTTTGCAGCAGTCAGCGACTCCCGACCTTGTTGTACAGAGATGAAAAAATAAGGGACATCCCTTGTAATAAGGAACTGTTGGCAACCTCATGTGTTATTCCACACTTTGAGGCATGCTGTGTGTTTCCTGAAATTCCCTACCGGTACTTCAGAAACTCAAGAGTGAATATGGAATTGTCCCCATCTCGACATGGCATTAGAGGAAAAGCATTTATAGATATGGTAGCCGTGCAAGACTCACCCCTGCGGCGCCTCCTGCTGGTCGTCCAGGAATTAGTTCTTTCCAGCTCAGAGTGCCCTCTGCTGGCTAGTGTCCCGCTGTCTGCTGGCCCCGTGTCCCTCCCTGGATCCCAGTGCCTTTTACCTGGGGTGCTGTCTCCTGGCAGTACCTCCAAACTCTGCTTCTGGGTCTCCCCTCCCTGGGTAACCCCCAACCCTCTAATCCCCACCTTGCCTCAGCCTGTGGCTACTGTCAGTCATCATCAAGCCCCCACACCCTGGGGCAGGCTGCAGTGTAACAGCCAGTCATCACAGGCAAGGGGGTTTTGGACCAGCTACCTTCCTCTACCATCCAGTATGTCTATGGGCCTTGGACCAGGCCCTGCAGCCTGAGGAGCTACCAGCCTGGAGCTCCCCGGTTCCTCTGGCCTTTTCCCAGCCCTGCTTCACTCTCAGTACCCTTTCTGACAGCAGCCAGGCACTGGTCCCTCCACAGCTAGAGGAGACTGTGTCTCAGCTCCTGGCTTCCCTGGCCTTTATATGGCCAGCTGGGTCTGTTTGGGGTGTGGCCCCCAACTGAGGCTGCCTCCCAATCAGCCCAGTTTTCCCTTGGTCCAGCCCTCTCCGAGGGCTGTTTTAACCCCTTTTTTCCTGGAGTGGGGCAGCTGCCCCACTACAGACAGCCTACCCCTGCATCTCTTCACCTTGATCACCATACTCTGAGCGAGGTAAGCACCAAAGTTGGTATAAAATGCTGTTATTCTCATATGCTAGCATTAATGGTGAAAATGATAACACAGGATGCAGGACAGAGGGGACTCAGGTGTATGTCTGCTGCAAGGAGCCGCTGTGGGGATGGCTCATCCCTTGACACCTGTGAAATGCCCGTGCACTTTACTGCACTTTAGATATTTTTGTTACTTACAGTGGCCTGACTTGGACAAGTGCTGAATATCCAGGACTGAAATGCCTAAACATGTCCTTAGCTGCCTAACTTTAGACCCCTGTTTTTTCAATATCTTGGTCTCTTGGTTTGATGATGAGGGTTCTGGTTTAGGTGGTCATTAGAGCAAGTCAGACTATCCCATTTTTTCCTGTTAAATTTCAACTAGATTTAATGATGACTCCTTAAGAACCTGGCTCCAGCTACATCAGCTCCAGTGAGCTGGATTTCGTTATGGATCTGACTGGTGGTTTGAGCTAAGTCATTGTGGAATAATGCAGTGTCTGAAGCTACTGTGGGCACTGGACAGCAATCCACATTGTCGTCATCTATGGGCTGCAACCTATAATTGTAGACTGAGGTTCTGCTTGGAAGCCAGTTATTTTGTCCTCTCCAAAGCTTGCAATGTGACTGGGATTCAGCAAATGGTGGCAAATAGGAGAATTGCGAGGAGGGGAGGAGTTCCTGATGAAAACTCTAAATGAAATCGTACAGTTTGACTCTGCAATCTCTACTCATCAGAGCAATCCTGACACACCTGCTGGGGCCAGATCCTCAAAGAGTATGGACTGGTGTAACTCCACTGAAGTCAATGGCATTCCTCCAATTTATACCAGCAGGGTTTGGGGCCTGTACATGAAGAGTGAAAGCCCTAAAGGCCTGGGACTCCTGCTTGAGAGGTCACTTCTCTCCCTGGGGGCTCCTATCACAGTCACAGTCAATGGAAGTTCTTGAGGTGAATCTAGGTTAATGTAAACAAGAAGGAGCTACCAGCAAGGTATGCTCCCTGACAGGGGCTTTTGGAACTAGCTTCCTCCTTTGGTCTGTCACTGTCCAGATCTTTTTAATCTTTCCTGGTATGTTGCAATGCCAAAAATGTTTCCTCCAGCTTCTGGGTGGTGGGTGAGCCAAGGGTCTCAGGGATTTAGTGGATGCTCACTTATGTACGGCAGTCCTGTATAGTATAGCCTAGTATTTTTAGGCTGAAAGTGGCTAATGACTGCCAGTCTGTGAGTCATAGAGCCAAAGACAATCCTGGGCCTTATTAAATAAATGGGGTGTCCCAACCACTCTTTCAGGCTTAACAGAAGAAGCAATCAAGCCCCTTTGTGTAGTAAAAACAGCTGCAGAACATGGGGATGTCCCCCCAAGACAATTGGCTCATTGCAGGTCTGAGGTAGATAGTGAGGACTGAATGGTTTCCCAGTTGCAAACACAGGGACGTCACTAGGATATTGTTTGCAGGCTGTGTGTCTGCAGGCTGTCTGGAGGCAGAAAGCCAAGAGAGACAGAGTTGTGAGTGTGAACCAGACAGGAAGCAAAGAGCCGGTGCTCCTCAGGCACCGAACTGGCTGCAGCAGCAGACCTGGGAATTTCTGAACTGTTTGCTGTTGGTTGTTTCTCCAGTGGTCAGGAAATAGGACAGGTGTACATTTTTAATAAATAAACAAGATTACACCAAGGATATACCTGACCCACATCACTGATTTCTCCTCCAGATGGAAACAACCCTGAAAAGCCCTGAATTCTAACTAACTGCTGCAGCCAAAGATGGGCAGCAGGATAGTATATTTCAATTCGTGGGATGGACACTTGCAGATACTTTTTTTCTTCAGATTTAAGTTAATAAATTGGTAATATTGAAGTCAATAGGACTGCTCCTGTGAACTGGGGTTCCAGGGTAGAGAAAGTATCAGCCCATTTTATTTAACACTGAGACCATTTTTGTTTGATCTGGTATGTTACTAAAAATCAGGATTCATAAATCTCCCAATTTTACATAGTGCATTAATATCTCTTTAATCATCTGTAATAAGTAGGGCTGTCATTGGCCTAGACTTAAATAAAACGTCCTGAACTGGCTGAATATTTAATAAAATGCATCATCATGTAATAGTTATTTGCACCCCGATTAACTGAACTTTCTAACCCTTTGAGTCATCTCCAAACAAAGGATGTGTGGCATATCCTGCAAATCAATAAAAAGAGACCAACTATCCCTAATAAAATACTGCAGATAATAATCAGTTTTTGCTGATTGAGAAGCGCAAGCAGGTAAGACTCGTAACATTATGTGATCTCATGGTTACATGTTCATAAAGTAGTCCTAGCATTAACTGCTTAGAATTGCATTGCTCATGATGAAAAACTGCAGCCTTTCAGCTCTTCTTAGTAAAAAGCTTTACAGCGAATATATCATTGTGGTTTATCATGTGTTTGTTTTGCTCTGAGTAAATGATAACTTGGATTTTCTAGATAACCAGCACGGTTTTACCAACAGGAAATAGGAAATAAGTGTTATCTTGTAAAGTGGCAGATGAGAAACATTTTTAAAAGCTCAGGTGAAATTCAACATTGGGAATAGCAGCAATCTTGAATGGATCCAGAGGCAATTGCAGCTGGTGAGTGTTTTTATCCTTTAGCCACCAAACTGAGACAGCTCATACTACATGAGAATTCTGTGATCTCTTGGAAGTTGTCATTTCAATCACTGTCGGTTCTGTTTGAGGCCAAAGCAGTCTGCACACACTTAATGCAAGCGACATGAAATTTCTGACCAATGCATTGCATTGATCTGTAGCTGTGAAGACATGGATGATGCTAAACCAATGCACATGATGGATTTCTTAATCCACTGACCATTAGATATCATTGTTAATATATCCCATCAATACCTGGTGTGAAATCTGCTCATTCATTAACTGTTGACATAGTACTCAGCACAGAGCTGTTGAAATGCATGAGCTTGAATCTAATTACTACATTGTCAGTTTGCCAGATGGATTTGTATTTTGGATCATTGTGTCACACCAACATACCCCAGTAAAAGGGACAATGCATTGTATCATGTCAATATGGAGTATGGGAATGTTTTCATATTGCTCTACACATAAGAAATGTGTGTGAGAACAGTTGTTAGCTAATTCTCAGCAATGAACAGAAGTGTTGTTTTAAAGTGGGTTCGTTTGGTTTCAGGCTCTGAGGGATTTACCTATTACCACATTATAAAATGGCATTCATTTTCCCCTATAGGTCAATTTGAAAATATTCACAACTCACGAGACAATTCCTGCTGCTCACAGGTTGAAATCCATAGTATTCCTTCTAGGTGGCTCTGAGCCTGCAAAAACGTACAGAGGAATAGTAACTGTTTGCAAGACTGAGTTCTAAATCCGTAACCTTATTCTAATCGATGGTGTATCTGTATTACTGTAGTGTACAGGAGCACTAGTCATGGAACAGACCCAGTATACTAAGTGCTGCACACCTACGGAACACAAAGACAGTCCCTGATGCAAGGCTCTTACAGTCTAAATGTGAGGCAACAGAAGGTTCTAGGGAGACTAGGGAATACAAGGAAACAAGGAGACAATACTGGTCAGTGTGATAAGCAGGGCTCTCTGCACAGCAGCCGCCTCACTATTGTCAAAGTTTTTGTAGGCATTACAGCTCAGGAGTGTTTTGAGGAGGGTGTGATGGGGTTTTTACCCCACGCTTGCCTGGAAAGGGTTAATGCAGACTGAGCAGGGGACTAATTAACTCACCAAGACACAGCTGAGGGGAATGAGGTGGCTAAACAATCCCCTGTTTGAATGGGGGAGCCCAGCTGAGGAGGAAGGCACTGGGCTGAGATGATAAAGGCAGGAAATGGGTAGTAGACAGGGCTCTTAGGAAAGTCTACAGTCACTCCCTGGGGGAAAGGAGGTGCGTTTGAGCTGACAAACATGGGGGAGCCAGGAAGGTAGGACAAGGGCTCAGGGAAGGGCTGTAAAGTCTACAAAGGAACACACGTTGCCTACTGGCTAGAGGGTCACAGAGCCTGAAGTAGAGGGTGGGCCTGAAATCCTTTGACAGTCGCTGAAGGAGGGACACTCTGAGGCAGTGAGTAGGAAGACTGCCTGAGCCTGTTGTGGGAAGAGTCTTTCAAATCCCAGAAGGGGAAAATGCAGATAGTGACCTGGCCAGAGGGCTGAGTCATGAAGAGGCCGCAGCGGCCTGTGAAGCGAGAGAGGTGTTCCAGACTGGCAGAGAGCGACTGCATGCAACAGTGGGAAGGGACGTTGACCTGGTGAGCTATTCCCCAGAATGGCCAGGAGGAGGCGCCACGCGAGTGGTGAGTGGTGTAACTCCCGACGCAGCAATTTGCAGATGGATAATGAGGTAGCTTTGTGGGTATTTATTGGAAGTGCCTCCCAAATGTGTGGGAAAGCATGGGAGAAAGCACAAAGGTGCTCATTTGAAATTTTAACACTTAGGGAATGGAGGCTGCCTGGGCTGATTGGAGTACGCATTGACCGCTTGATATTAAAGGAGCACTGCCGGTGTTTTTGGCTACTTTTGATAACCCTTGAATTCGTCCTTTTACATAACCCTTTGGAAGCCTTAAAATGAATATCCTTATCAAATTGTTCTTCCTTCCATTGTTTGTGCATAAACAAGTTTGTTGCTGCAGGGCTGCCTACAGGTTTGCTGCCGTATGAATTCCAGAGGGCTGATGCTGACACTTTTCTTTTTTTAGAAAGAGAAACACTTAAGTGTTTTTCCCCAGAAAACAAATGTTTAAATAATTACATGGACTCTGTAAACGAGATTAAGAAATAATTGTAAAAGGTGAAGTTGGACAACCTTGACTGTTTCCTTTTAAAGTCGCATTCTCTCTGCTCTGTTGCCATCCTGTCTTGCATATCTGATGGTGTATTTTAAGGCTTATGTCAACAGAACCGTTTACCTGTTTAATAAACAAAGTGACTAAATAAAGTGCATCTTAACATGAGGGATCAGTTTTTAAGGTCCCTCTTTTTACTAGCTGATGATTTACTAAATATTTCAGCTCTAAAATTATTTCCTATTTTAAGATCCCAATTATTTTTAACGACTTCAGGTGTTAGGGCTCTCATGTATTCCTAAGTGCCCTCCTTTTGGCCAGTTTTGTCCCTTTCTTTGGAGTCCCATCCCCAGGGATACACCAGGGAAAGTTGGAAGATGCATTCTTTGCATGCATAAAACAATTTCAGTGATCTTCCTTTAAAAAAATATACTTCACTTTGTGTGGCAATATAGACCCAAACCTGCAAGGATCTGAACTTTGCCAGCCCCCTTTTATAATCAGTGGAAATTGACAGCACTCAGAATTTTTCAGAATCTGGTTCTATCTGGCCAATTGCCATGAATTAGGCCCCAAAATAAAATAAAATAATAAAATAAATCCCTGTACTGGTGGGACACGCAACATGGCACAGTTATTCCTAAGATTATGGGATTTCCTTTTCTGGCAATTTTATATTTTTTTCCCCTCATTTGGGCCCGGCTATTGCAAATGCTTACATGTGCTTAACTTTAAACATATAAGCAGCACCGCTGACCTCAAAGACACTACTTGCATGAGCAGAATTAAGCCTTTGCAAGATAAGAGCCGTACTTTGCTCTGAAATATGGGTCAGATGCTATAAAATGTCTGGCCTTTGGACATTGGTTAACAGGAAATGAGTTAGATGGTTAAGGCCCTTTTTTAGATTGCATTTTGAAAACGACTATTTCATAGCAGTTTAGGGTCTGCATGCCTCTTACTAACACACGTCTGAGTGTCTTTCACCACTTGCCTTGCCACTGAATGTTTGTTTCTCAGACTGTGGTTACACTGAATGTTTGATGTAGTTTCATAAGCAGCAGCACTAAGTTCAGAAAGTTAAAGACTTTCTAGAAGTTACCAGGCAGTGGAGATTCCATCCAAAACAGCTGTTCCGTCAATAGCAAAGTCCCTGGTATTTTACTCCTGGGGGAATTCTGAGCCACTGTGCATGCACAGAATTTGTCCGCACAGATTTATTTGCTTCCCTGCAGAAAAATGACTTTCTGATGGAGAAGCAAGGGAAGCCACAAGAGCAGTCATGTGACCCTCCATAGAAGTATGTTTCGGGTGGCCAGAGCATCCAGCAGAGAGGTAATTCACTGTGGGGCAGGGGGCAGGACTCGGGAAGACCTGGCTGCTGGCTCCAACCCTACACCGGGATCAGCTTCTAGTCCCGGCTTGGCTGGGGAAGATGGGACTTCCTCTTCCCCTGCATGACATCCGGGGCTGGGTCAGACTCACCTGCAAATTTCTCCCCAACTGCAGAAAGCTCTGCAAAGTTCCACACACATACTTGCTTCTTGCACCCATCACTCCTCAGCTGCAGGGGGAAGGATCCCTGTACAGGGAACTGCTCCCCCATCCACCCAATTGCCTGCATCCAGACTCCTTCATAGCTCACCGTGCCTCACCCCCAAAAATTCAGAACCCCCTCATGATGAGCCCCACTCCCCCTTCATCTGGCCCACCCTGACGAGCCACCCACACTCAGATCCCCACCCACCAACCTCCAACCAGGTGCACCAGGTTCCCAACACACTGAACTTCCCTCCTCCAGCATCTGGACTCCCACTAGCTCTCCACACCTGACTCCCCTGCTGAGCCCCAACCACCTTCACCTGGAGCCTCCTGCAGAGTCCCATTACCCTTGTACCCAGATTGCAGCTCCCAACAAGCCCGTGCATCCAGATCTCCCCACACGCAGATCCCCCACTGAGCTGCCTGCACCCAGATTGTCCCACACAGAACCCTCCTACCCAGACTTGGACTCCCCACACTGCACCCCTCCACACTTGGTCCTGGCTTGCTGAGCCTGCCTGCCCACACCTAGTGCCCTTGGCATGGAGGGTCCGGGCCCTGCGGTGTTTCTGGGGCAGGCCCGGTCTTTGTACTGTGTCAGGGTTTGGTGCCATCTCACCCCTGAGTCTGTGTCCTGGGGGGAGCAGTACAGTGATCTCCCACCTCTGTGCAGCCAGTAGCCTCAAAACTGTGATGTGAACCAAGTTCCTAACATCCCTGAAGAGTATTCTGTCAGCTCATGGTTCCTGCATCCACATTGACATAGGTGTCTGGGAGCTGATTTGGAAGAAGTAGGAGCCCAGGCGTGGCCAGTAATGACTGATAGTCCATTATCAAGGGATGGCTCCCAGTAGCCCATCTGAAATGAATAGGTTAGCCTCAGTACAGTTCATAGATGGCAATATCACCAAAACTATCATGGCAACCTGCTGCTGATTGTTACCCTTCTTGCTGACAGAGAAGCCACAAGGGTGACAGTGTGAAATACCACTTTCACTTATTGAAGTGGTCCCTCCAGGTCAAATTTCAGACCCGGAACCGTATGGTGTAGGCACATTTGTGTTGTTTCTGCATTCTTGTACCTGGGTTTGTGAATAAATTGTTGACTTCCAGAGCCATATGATGACTCAGTTCACTATGTTTACTAAACTGGAGAGGATAACTGGCAAGTTATCGCTGAGAACTTGCAACAGCAAAAATAGGCGAGGAAGCCCTTTTATCTATGCTCATAAGTACTTTGAGAGGTCAGCTGTAAGTGAGATGCAGCATTATGAAGATCAGATGCCTTTTCTAGTTCAAAGAGGCTTACAGCCAAATGTTCAGATGTAGCCACTGATTTTGGGCATCCCTGCTTTGGGACACCCAACTGGATACACCTTGGGCTTGATTTTTTCACAGCTGTAGAGCATTCACCGCTCCCGCTGATCTCAGCTGAAGCTGTGAATGCTCAGCACTTGGGAACATCAAAATGTAGGTGTCTAATGGTGGTTGCTGAAACTGAAGCATGGATGATTTTTGAACTTGACAAAATTGTAGCCAAGCACCATGAGTGAGGGTACATTGAAACGCCTAGATAGAAGAAATCTCTTGTTGCTCTGGATCACTTTTGGACCCAAACCTGCAAACACTTAGTAATGTGAGTTACCCTAGTTATGTCAAGTTTCATTAACTTCATTGCTTTTTCTTAAGTGTTTCCTATGCAAGAACCAGAATTAAAACAGAGCAGATTCATCAGTTCTTCAGAAAAAGGGCCCTAGCTTGGACCCATTAGGCCAAATCCTGCTATAATATGCAGCATGAATCAAAAATAGTTCCATGGAAATAAATGGAGCTATTCCAGATTGACACCAGTTTGAAAGAGTAGAATTTGGCCCATTCTTATAGCATTCTGCAAAGGAGATCCAACAATTGCTATGAGAGGAATAAGCACTGAAAGAAACTGCTTAGCTTTTAGTTAAAATAAATAAAAGAAAAGTGAAGTGTTGCAGAGATATCTTGCAATAGACCAAATAGGTGAGAAATCTGCCTTCGAGAAAATAAGGAAGCTATAATAATGGAAAAAATGACGTTGTGTACCCTGCAAAACTCAACTACTACTGTGTAAAACTGACACCCAAAAGAGATCACTTGGAACAGATAGGGCTTAGAATATGGCATGATCTCAATTTTTCAGATTCATTGAAAGACGCATGCTTTGACCTATTTGACATATCTGCTTTTAAATCAAAGATTGTTCCGAAGCTTTAGGAATTTTTTCCCACGTAACTTATCATGTTCACTTCCTTTAGACATAGCTCTAAAGATGCTCTGACATCTATATCAAGCACTAAAGTCACTCTGAGACACATTTTCAAAAGTGGCCTTAATTCTGGGAGCCCAGTTTGAAATGTCGTGGTCCTGATTTTCAGATATGCTGAGCAGGAGCACCCAGAACTCTCCTTGACTTCAGTTGGTCTCAGAGGTGCTCAGCGCCCCTGATAATCAGGGCCGAGGTGTCTCATCTTGGGCACCCAAAACCAGAAGCCAGTTTTGAACCGTGGGCCTTCATTTGTTTTCAAGTGATCTCTACCTTTCCCGGGCCAGCAAAGCCAAAGAGCAGGGAGACACTAAAATCACATTGGCAAACATCTGGAATAGTCATGCAGTCGACAACGATAGTTGTCATTGTGCAGTCTCTGCTTAAGAGTCTCTAGTCAGTCCAGGCTAGTGACATCTGAATGTAGGTAGGTGAAGATGTCACAGAGGTGCACTCAGAGCCAATTTACAGTAGCAGGTACAAGACATCATGCTTCAAAAGCCCTCACCCTGCCTATCCTCAGGAGCCTTCACTGCTCCTATGCCACTCTACGGCTGGCAATTTTCTATTCCCTTTGAGAAATTCCTCTGTTTCAGACCACCAACTACCATGTCTGGAACATGTGCAATAAAAGAAAACTATCCAGCCAGTTGCTTTTAAACCGTTCCCATCTCCAAGTTGCTTTCAGAGCTGATTTCAATGGTCTTGAAGTATTATAGCAAAGAAGAAAGTACAGCTTTCTGAAGATTGCGAATCATGTGCTGGCGGAGCAGAACATTCTCTGCAGTAGATATATCTCAAGCAAAAGTGTCACTGAAATATGTGATATTTTCCTCTGCAAACTAAAAACATCATTAGAAGGCACAATGGAAAGTGGTTTTTCTGATCATGCATTGGGACTATCTGTGAGCCAAAATTTTATATGCATTCATGCATCTGGGATAGTTCAAAAGAAAAATTCTGTAACTGGAGGGATGCAATTATTTCCTGGAAACTGACTGCTCTCAAAATACAGAATTTATCTTTTGAGCAAAGCTCTTGAAAAAGCCCTGATGAGCTTAAAAAACCCTAGTTACTGAAATCCTGATTTATGTTAACAGACTTTTGGTTGCTTTTTGTTTCTGTCTGTTGAAGCATAAACAAGCAGTGGTGGTTATTAGCAAATCTACCATGTTGCCCATTATTTTAACTTGTGGCCATTATTTTATTTTTGGGGATGATGAAATAAAGGCATTGAGTTACACAATAGGAAGAATCGTTTTAGATATTCTCACATGGCAGGAGAACATCATCTGAAAATTTGCCTGTACATCCCATTCATCCAAGATCTTTTCACAAGGGGGGAGCGGTTATGTGCAAATACAGCAGAGGGCTAATAGAGCAAAATCATAAATGGCCTTGAAAAGCACTAATTTATCTGATGGGCAAGATGTCTGTAGGAAATGCATTACCTCTCCAAAATGAGATCTTTTGGAAATCTGTACCCCTTCCCTGCAGCCAGGGCTTTAATTCAACTGGAGCTGTCCAGAGCGGAGCTCCAGTAAATACTTCCAAACCGCTGGGGGGCTGCGAGCCAGTTTCAGGGGCTCTGCAGGGAGCCTAGGGCCCCGAGCTTGGCCATCGCCTGTGGGACCAGAGCCTTGAGCCTGGACATCTCCTGCAGGGCTGGAGCCCCAAAACAGGAAGGGGAGCTCTCAGAAATACACTATGAGAATATAAGCCCTGCCTGTAGCTTTTGCAGCTCTCATATGGGGATTCCATCTCCATGTGTCTCCTGTCTGGGAGTGTGTGAGCGGCGTGCACACACTAGCCTGACCAGGGACAGGTGCTGGTGAGTGCTGGGCTGGACTGGGGGGAGCATACAACCACACTGGAGGAGCTGCCTGGGGCTGAGTGCTGGCTCTAGGGTTGTCAGCTTTCTACTCACACAAAACCGAACACCCTTTCCCCACCCCTCCTCTGAGGCCCTGCCCCTTCTCTGAAGACCTCCCCGTCTCACACCGTTCCCCCACCAACACCAGTCGCTCGCTATCCCCATCCTTGCTCGCTCATTTTCACTGAGCTGGCTCAGGTTTGGGTGGTGCTGGGCAGGAGGGGGTGAGGGCTCTGGCTGGGGGATTGGGGGGGAGCTTTGAAGTGGGGCCAGACATGAGGATTTCAGGGTGCAGAAGGGGGCTCTGGGTGGAAGCAGGGAGTTGGGATGTGGAAGATGGAGTGCTCCAGCTAGAGGTGTGGGGAATAAGGGATTCAGGGGCATAGGACGGGGGCTCTGGGCTGGGGGATGGAGCCAAGGGGTTTCCAGTATGGGATGGGGCTCCGGGCTGAGGCAGGGGATTGGGGTTGGGCTGTGGGAGGGGGTTTGGGGTGCAGGAGAGGGTTTGGGGTACAGTCCAACCAGAACTGCCCAGCACCCCTCACAGAATCCCCACTTCTTATTACCCCAACACAAACATCTTCCCTGCCCCTTCACAGCCCAGCACCCCCTCCCCTACCCCGGACTCCCCAGAAATCCACGCCCTCATGCCCTGCCTCTCAGCTGCACTCACCAGGCCTGCTGGGAAGTGACTGTGTCTGCTGAGCTGAGCTGGCTGCACAATCAGGGCTGGTCCCAGGGCCGGGAATTGCTCCGACCCTTCAGCAGTGGTGCGATCAGCCAGGCCAAGGCATACCCGGGCCGGGCTCCCTCAAGATGCACTTGCCTGGAGGGTCCTAGCCAAGCCCCCCATGCTGTGTGTGCCCCCACGCCGAGGCTGAGATTGGCCAGGCTACTGCACCAGTCCCAGGTGGCTTGGCTCAAGGGAGATAGGCAGGGCCCCACAGGCCTGGAGCCAGAAGTGCACTGGGGTCCGGCCAGGGGGCTGAGAGGAGCAGGGGCAGAGCGGAGCCCTCAGCCAGCCGGTGAGCAGGCCAAGAGGAGCAGTTGGTGGACGAGGTGGAGCGGGATCTTGGGGCGCAGTGCAAGCAGAGCAGGCCAGGGCCCCTTCTGAGCATTGGCTGGCTTTTTGGACTTTGGCTGGATAGTTCTGGGTGCAGCTAATGGGAAATGTGGCCATATGTTAAGGGACCTGGTTTTTGGGTGCTTGTTTATTAACATTTTAACAACAAAAATGGCAAGGGGCAACTTAGTAAAATGCGGATATGTCTTAAAAATCCAGGCAGTTGTGCCATCATCTTCAGAATTTTTCAAGGGATGATTCCTGTCTATCTCTCGCCCGCTCACCCTGTTTCTGTTGACTTGTCACAGGCCTGTGTTTGGGTTCTTAAGCTTGACAGTGACTGATGAATTGGAACAGACTGGCAGTAGTTAACTGAAACATCCCATTCTGTTAGTAATCGTTTAATCCTGGTGGGCAATGTTAAATGGGGATTTGCTGCTGCTGATTTGAAGGCAGATGGCTGATTACTCTACCTGGATATAGAGGAGGAAAGGATCAAGACTATGGGCTGACCAGGCCTGAGGGAGTAACTTTAAGGAGCAGCTAAGCCTGGTGAGAATGTTTGAACAGAACTATTTACATTGCATTTGATGTGATGTGGGTACTCCTGGATATGGAATATATCCATTGATAGTGCTAGCACTGACTCACAACTTGCAATATGAGTTCTACATGAATTTAAAAACTGTCTTTAAGTTTTAAAAATTGTCTCTGTAGACACAGGCAATATGCAACAATGCTGTCATGAACCTGATTTTTTTTTAAATAGACTTACTTGCTGCTATCATTTCTGAAGGTTTAAATTGGTGTCTACAAATAATTATGCTCAGTTTTGTACCCGTCATTCTGACATTTAGACATGTAAATACCTGATCTGTTATAATCACACAGATTTCTAAATGGTATTATTTGCACTTGCAAAAATAGGCAGCTTTTAAAATGAACACTGTTTGGTGCACAGGGGGAGTAGATAGTGTTGGGGTTTAGTGGGTATTTTCTGCAAAGAGAGAGGTATAACCTCTTAATTGGAATGGAGCAATGGCTTGGTTACACTGGCACTTTATAGCGCTATAAAGCCCCCACGAGCGCTATAACCTCCTCCCCGTCCACACTGGCAAGGCACGTAGAGCGCTATAACCGCGGAGTTATAGCGCTCCTCGTAATCCACCTCCGCATGGGGAATAAGGGCTGTAGCGCAGCTGCTGTAGCGCTACAGCAAGAATGTGGACACCCACTGCGCTACAAGTGATCTCTTGAGATGCCTAGAGCCATTTAAGGCAATTGACGTCTCTTCCCTTTGTTTTGAACTCGGCTGGAGGAATGCGGAAGTACCTCTTTAGAGTTTCTCTCTTAACTCGGCAGATAAGCAATGCAAATGTTTAAGGAGGGAGCCTGTGTGAAAACAAAGCCTTCTGTGAACGGAGGCTCGCTGCCACGCTTTCAGAAGAACAGAAAAACCACTATCTCTCTCCCTCCACATACACACAACACGTCCCCCCTCACTCCCCTCGTTTAAAAAGCATGTTGCACCCAGCTGAATGCTGGGATACCTGCCCTAATGCGCTGCTCTTAATGCCGCATTAAGTGCCCCAAATGTGGCCATGCTATACCGCTGGCGCATCTGAGTGTGGACATACAATAGCGCTATACATATTACTGTATAAGGGGACCGCTATAATCAATAACGCTATAATCTTGTAAGTGTAACCATACCCTTTGTGTGCAACTTTCACACACCCCTGTCTTCACAAGTAATGCCAGTTCACCTATTTGGCAGCCTGAGCAGAGAGTCTGAGTGGTGAATGAAACTTAGACAAAACTCCCTTTTCCTCCTAGAGGTGGCTCTTCCAAGTGGAGGCACACTTGTAAGAGCATCCTGGGGAAAACTACCTGTTGCTAACTACAGGACTTCGCTCTCCAAGATAACCAGAGCTTCACTTTTCAACATCACTAGGTTCACCTGCTGAAATGCGAGCGTGTTTCACCAAACCTTCCCGGCACAAAAGCTGGGCCACACAGGAAATGATGAAGCAAAGCAATGACCACTGTAGATATTGCTCTTTGTCTCTTGCTTCCTTTTTCGACCACAGTTCTATCTGAAACTTGTATCTGAGGAAGGTCTACATCAGTTCGTCATAACTTTTCCTGTTTTATTTCTAGTTAATACACAGTCAAACTTCACTTATATCTGCTCAATTAAGGAACTTACATATAATGTTTAAAGACCTCACTCAGTACAGAGCATGCTGGCATGCAAGCATGCATGGATTTTTAATTATTTTGTTTTAAGTACTAAGTTTTCCATAACACCGCTTGGTTGAGAACAAAGCAAAGAGGTAGGTTTGTTTCTATATCTAATTAGGGAGTCTGCTGGTTATACTGAAATAGCATTCTGAAAAATGGAAACCAGTTTGAATTCAATGATTCCAGTGGATTTCTATATATGTATTTTTAAACTAGTTTAATGTGTGCTTTTTGTAAAAGGCAATATTTAAGTAAAGCAAGAGTGACCATTTTGTAGAAACAGTTGCATGTACACATGTCCTGGTGGGACTGTGACTGTGGGAGATGAACCCATCTGGGATGCAAATTGTTAACTTCTGTATCTACTGCAGGTCTGTATCCAGGCCCAGCAGTTCTAAAGCAGCTGTGTGACCTTCACAAGTAACCCTGCCTATTAACTCACAGGAGGGATGTAATTTGCAGTCCTTTTCCGGGGAAAGGGGGTGGATGGTGGCAAAGATAGGTCAGAGAGACCACAGGAAGATGCTTGTGCAAATAGCTGGGGATGTTTGGGGGATTTTTGTCGGTGTTTTTGACTAATTTTGGTGGCAGTTTAAAGAGCACTCAGTCTTGAGACTCTAACTAGGATGACTAGACAGCAAGTGCGAAAAATCGGGACAAGGGGTGGGGGGATAATATAAGTCTATATGGATTGGGGACATAGGTAAGGAGTGATCCCTGGAAATTATTGAACTATGTGAATATTAGGCAAATGTTTTGTGGTGTTCATTCAAATATTTAAACCAATTCACTTCAGTTATGTGTGTTCTACTGTTTGCTTTCTCTTTCTCTCTCTCTCTCTCTCTCTCCATATAGAGAAAGCAAACAGTAGAACACACACACACACACATATAATATGAATTAACTTACTAGTCAGAATGTTCATGGGCACATCAACTTTTCAGTAAATTATTGGAGAAATGTACTGAAAGTAGATTTTTGAATTCCAAATCTACATCAGAAGCCTGACTCATCCACTCAGGACAGAAAATTAACATGTAAATGGTTTCAAGTCATAACTTGCAGCGAAGGATGTGGGAGCTGCTTGGAATATTTGTATGAATATTCTGTTTCCATCTACTGACCTGTCCTAGTAGTGGCTGCAAATATCCAAAAAGGGATTGGCCCTGAGAGAGACAATGCTCTGCTCTGCCCATCTCCACAAATACTTGATGGACAATGCTGGAGCCATCTGCTGTGGAGCAGTTATTAGACCCGGGAGACCCCTGACTGGACTTGCTAATCAGGTTCCTTCAGAAAGTCTCTGCCCTGGGGAGTGGAGAGGAGGGGAGGAGACCAAAGCCTCAGGAGTAATATATGCTTAAAAGGCTGCACTGCAGTCACAGACTCAAGCACCTCTGCAACTGGCTGTAGATCCAAGCTGACTGGTGGCACCCATTAACAAATACTTTCCATCACAACAACACCCCCCTTTCATCTCTGCTCATACTGCCAGTAGAGTCTAATACCGAGGTGCTCAAACTAAGGGGAAATGGGGTCATGCACAATGGGGCACACAAACCCCTGGTTCGGAGGAGAAGACTGGGGGACTCTGGGATGGGGCGGTAGATTGGAGACACCTGGTGTGGGGGAAGGATGAAATGGGGGGGTCACCCAGATCTGCTGCTGTGGGGTGAGGAAAGTGGGGGACCATGGTATGGGAGGAGTGGGGAATGGGGTCACAGAACCCCTGGCCAGGGGGAGGGAGATTGGGGAGAGTTGCATGGAATCCCTGAAAAAGAGGGGGATGGGAGGATGGAGCAAAGGGAGGGATGCAAGGAGCCTTTGGTCTGTGCAATCAGATCAGCTGACAAACTATGAAATGTGTGACCTCCTAGTCAACGCACCTTTGGGAACTTGGCCTCCGTATTATTTGGTAGCCTTACTGGTGAAACAGAGTATCACAGTGGTGGGATCATATTACACCTGTGCTTCATAATCTAGATTAGCAGTTTATTAATTTTCAGGTGGAGTTTAAGATGCTGGTTTGGGTCTGTAGAGCCCTAAATGATCCACAACGTGGCTGCTTCCTCTCTTCCCATATGAGAATGTGGCAGTTTTGATCAGCGGAGATGTTCAAGGTGAAGCTATTTTGATTTAGGCTTTGGTGGTTTTCCGTGCAAGTCTCTATTTAAGAGATCACTCATCTTCAGAGACAATGCAGAGCCCATTCACTTAACTCAGCTGGTCAGATATATTTTTCTAATTACACACACACACACACACACACACACATTGTTTAATTATCGTGCATTGGAGGATGAGATGATTCTCATCCTTCCTGTTCCTTTTAAGAATCTGTTTACATAATATTTTAAAAACCCAGTTAAGAGGGTAGGATCTGGTGCTCTTGTACAAACTCAAATAAATAAAACTTGCTTTCCAAGTACCCGGAGTGGTTGCCTACAGACTTTAATCTGAATTATCCATTTTTATTTATTTGTCTATATGTGGAAAACACAACTTGCAGATATGTAGTTGTCACTCTTACCACACAGTAAATATGTGCAATTTCATTGAAAAGTTTGCAGCAAGCATTAAATATCATGGGCCAAATTCTTCCTCTGATCTTGTTGACCTTAGCTCACGTCACTGATTTCATTGGGAGTCTCTTTGAAATATGAAAGGCATTCTCTGTTAAACCTACATGTGAGAAACATAACCAACTTATAATTAAAAGTAGAAATCTGTGTAATGATTGATGTGTAATACCCAATATGAACCCTTAAAAATGAGGAAAATCAGAATAAAGCTTCGCTCATCCATGTTTCATCTGTTTACTGCAGGTGCCTGAAATTAATGTAGTATAAATGCACATAAGCACTGTAGGCAGTAAATTAGCCAACGTCAAGATGGGTAGAGTGGAAGCTGAGTATCGTTTAACTCTGAATTTTTTTCCATTGTGGGCTTAAAGAAAGAAACGTGAGCAATACCACTGAGATGGAAAATGGGCCGTTCTGACTACGTCAATAACTTCACAGCCAGAAAAGATGAACGTAAATATAAATGATAACCTTTGGGAATTTTCATTTGTTTAATTTTAGTAGGTTGACAATTTTGCTAGCATAGATTGATGAATGCTCAATAGGAAAATAACCCCATCATTTTGAATCATTCCACAATACGTAATGGAAATACAGCCACTCTTCTTCATTGCGCAGTGCTGCTATTTATGCAAAGTTCAAGCACTCTCTGCCAGGCTACATTCAATATTTGATAATGCCTCTTTACAATCTAGCACTTGTAATTTTCCCAATACAAATAATCAATTCTATACATATCCTAGTGGTTTTAATGTACACAGAGGTTTTGGGTGGGGTTTTTTTGTGTGTGTGTGTTAGAATAAACTTGACTTGCTGTGATCTATACGAACAATTGAAAGAAAAAATGAGGTCCTTTTTATAACAGCACCCACCACAAGGTTGGAGGAAAGTGAAAACATATAAACTGAAATCAGTTTTAAAACTTGGTTTAAAAATTCTGTACATCACTCAGAGTAGCGATAATGCATGTATGTATGTTTCTGCTTGGAAAGATACCCCTGAACATTTCTTCAGCCCTATGACTGTATATCAGTCCTATGACTTATTGGCCTCATAATGTCCCCCATGAATCTTATGACAATTTACATTAATTGCATAATTCATACTTCAGTTTGATACTTGCAGTGTGACACACCTGTCAAAATTGTCTAGAATCTATAGAGGCAGATAACTGGCCTAAGGGCGAGATGCAGCAATTCAAGTAAGCAGTATGTGTATCTGGTGCTCGAATCTAGTTTCCACAAACCTGAAGTTAAGGAAATGAAGGATTTTGGACAAGGCTTCTTATAGAATCGTAGAAATGTAAGGCTGGAAGTGACACCAGATCCATATTAGCCTTTTTTGCAGCTGCATCACATTGATGACTAATTGAGTTTATGGTCTATTATAACCCACAGATCATTTTCAGCAGTGCTACCACCTAGACAGTTGGGGCCAGCTCCAGGCACTAGTGCCCCAAACACATGAGTGGGGTGGCGAACATTGGGGGCGGCGCTCCGCTTCTTTCGGCTGCATTTCGGTGGCAACTCCCTCTCAGCGTTTTCGTCCAGCGGCAGCATTTCAGCAGCAGCTCCACAACTTGAGGATTGTTTTTTCTTCCAGCGCTTGGGGTGGCAAAAGACCTGGAGCCGGCCTTGTAGACAGTTATTCCCCATTTTGTAGTGGTGCATTTAATTTCTTTTCCTTCCTTGTTAATTTTCTTTCCTTCCTTGTTAATTTCCTTTCTTGTTAATTTCAGACCAGTTCTCTAATTTGTCAAGGTCACTTTGAATTTCAAACCTGTCCTCCAAAGTGCTTGCAAACACTCCCAGCTTGGCGTTGTCTGCAAATTTTATAATCATCCTCTATTACCCAAGACATCAATGAAATTAGGATTGACCCCTTATGGCACCCCCATAAGATACCCTCTCAAGTTGACAAAACCATTGACAACTATTCTTTGAGTATGGTCTGCCAAGCAGACCTTGTAGTAATTTCATCTACTCCATGTTTCCCTACTTTGTTTATGAGAATGTCATGTGGAACAGTGTCAAAAGCCTTAATAAAATCAAGGTATACAACAGAGGTGGCTGAACTTACTGGCCTTCCTAGCCACATATGACAATCTACAGAAGTTTGAGAGCTGGAGCACACCTGCCGGGGCCCAGGGCTTCAGCCCCACTCCTGCTGAAGCCCAAAGCCCCGGCAGATGTGCCCCGCAGGTCTGAAGCCCCAAGACCCTCCTCCCAACTGGACAGAAGCTCCTACTCTACCACCCCATTGCAAGGCAGAGGTCCCGAGCTCCTTCCCTCCCACTCACCCCAGTCTGGTAGACAGAGAATAGGGTGGCAGAGAGGGGCTTGCGAATTGCACTTTAATGGTGAAAGAGCCACATGTGGCTCGTGAGCCACAGCTTGGCCACTCCTGGTATATAATGTCTATTTTTCCCCCTTATCCATGGGCGGTGCATATCATAGGCTGGAGGAAGCTATGCCTCCCTAGACAGCCTGGCGTGGCCCTGCCCACACTCCACCTACTTGCCCTTGGCCCCAGCCCAGGTAGGCTGCTTGTCTTCCAGCCAGGAAGCATTCTGGAGCTGGGGTTAGGAGGCTGCAGCAGGCCTACGACCAGGACTTGGGGTAGGAAATTAAGTTGGTTTGGCATGACTTGTTCTTGACAAATCCATGCTGACTATTCCTTTAATCTGTTATTCTCTAGGTATTTACAAATCGTTTAATAATTTGCTCCAGTATCTTTCCATATATTCAAGTTAGGCTGACTGGTCTATAATTCCTTGGGTCCTTCTTGTTCCCTTTTTTAAAGATAAGTGCCATGTTTGCCCTCTTTCAGTTTTCTGGGGCTTCTTCCATTGTCCAGGAGTTCTCAAAGATCATTGCTAAAGGCTCCAAGATTGCTTCAGCTTCTTCCTTAATCACCACAAGATGAATTTCATAAAGCCCCGTTGACTTGAATTCATCTAATGTATCCAAATATTCTTTAACCTGTTCTTTCCATATTTTTGCCTTCCATTCCTTCCTCCTGGTTGTAAATATTAGTTGTGTTGAGATCTAGTTATCATTAACCTTTCTAGTGAAGACTGAAGCAAAATAGGAATTTAGCACCTTAGCTTTCTTGATGTCATCAGTTATTAGCTTTCCTTTCCTGCTAAGTAGAGGACCTACACACTTCTTCATATTTCCATTGCTCCTACTGTATTTCAAGAGCCTCTTGTCTTTTATGTTCCTATTGCTTTGTGCCTTAGCCTTTCTGATTTTGTCCTTACATACTTGTGCTGTTCTTTTGTACTCCTCCTTATCAAGTTGACCATGTCTCCATTATTTTTAGAATTCCTTTTTTGAATTTTTATGATTAGTCTTTGCCTATTCTTTTCACGGATGTTAAAGTATGATCTCTTTTTATGATCTATTTGTTATTTTTTCGTATGCTTGGCAGGCACTCGGCTGAAGCTCTCTAACATCCCTCTCCACTTGCCAGTGAAGGGAAACAAAATCCTCTTCATTCTAACTGGCTTCTCTTTAAGCTAAACTACTATTCAATGAATCATCCTACGCATTTGAAAGGTTTAAGGCAGAGAGCTGAGATCAAGATAAAATCATAGGCTGCTAACATGAAAAAGTGGCTGTCAGTGAAAAAACCACAATGAAAAAATATCTGTGGTTTGTTTCCTGGCAGATGTGTGGTTGTTTTTTTAATGCCTTTTAGAAGGTGAGGTGGCTCAAAATTTAGAAATTTAGTTATGACTGAAATGACCTCATTGTGTTGTTAATTGACTGCATTTACTGTATGCACTGTGAATAGTTCAGTTACAGGACACTAGCATATATATTTCTCTGTATATGTGCAGGCCTCACTCCTGCAATCAGATCCATGTGAGCAGCCGGCCAGACTCATCAAGAGAAATTTGGGGTCTGGTACATTTTTCTGGGACTCCATCCCCTCCAATTTCACCCCCAGTTGTGTGCCCCTTCCCCCAAGCTTAGAGCTCTGCCACAATTGTCCACCTTGCCCCTCACCACCCAGTCAGCCATGTAGACCATTGTGCCTGGATTGAACCTCATTGACTTCCAGGAACTCTGGGTACAGCTGCATTGCGATTAGAAACCCCCACAGCATTGAATCTCGGAGCCTGGATCAGCTGACTCAGGCTTGCAGACCTCCAGCTGCAGGGCAGTAAAATTTCAGTTTAGGTACTTCACTTCAATTTATTAACCCCGCAGCCCATGTCAGCTGCCTTGAGCTAGCTGCAGCCACGCCGTGGGTCTTTTGTCACAGTGTAGATGCACCCTCAGCGTAAAATTATGAGGCTCCAGCTGAGATGATATCACTGCACTACAATGTCACTACAATTGAGATCATATAAACATTTCAATATAAATATCTTTCATGGGCTTGGAATTTTGCTAAATGACTATTCAGAGGGCAGATGCTAAAATTCTAGTTAGTCCAGGGCAAGTTTTAAAATGCAGGCAAGTTATTTTTTTTTCTTTTAAATTCTCACTTATACAGGTGTGCTGCAGAAAGTGGTCATCTTGGCTATTCCTCCTGTTAGCGGGGAGTATTCCTTGGGAGCAGTGGTGCAAGACAGTGTTATATTCACAAAACATCTGCTTAGACTGGGTGCCTAATTTTCAATAAGATCATAACTTCTACCTCCGTTTCTAAATGGGTTGACTGCGACACAAGGAGAATTAACGGCTTCCCAGAGGTCACATACCACCATGAGTCACGTGCTTAAGCCTGGATTGGGACCTTCTAACTACTGTTGCATTACCCAAACTCCAACCTCATTTGCAGGCATATCCATTGTTGCTTAAGGCTTTATTGCTGAGGTTTATTGAGTAAACAGTCTGCTTTCTTCATGGTTCTAGAACATTCTGCTTGACATTGCTGGGCATGGCAGCAGCTGTAGCTTTTCCAGTCTCTCCTTGTATTCTTGAAAAATGCTGTATGTCTTCCTCCCCCTCACCACCTTTTAATAAGCTGTAAAACGCATGCTTTGATATACAGCTGTTAGCGTGAATAATGATTAGTCTAAGATACAGCAGGAAACTGGTTCAGCTAGTAGGAGCTTTTGTACCTGTGTGATGGATCTTCTTTGTGTACCAGTATTTGCATATTTTCCTTTACTGTCATCACTGTCAAGGGATCTTTTTTTGTTCTGTAAATTTATGGCAGTCGTGTATACAGTAAGTTTGAGTGGTGAATTATATTTAGGAGTAGCAGAGGTTACAACAGTGAGATTAGATTTTAGCTGTAACGTAGTATTCTTCTGCTAGATTGCTGAGTTATGTAATATGGCTTATGACAGTACATCTAAATTCTTGTCTTAGTTCCTCGTTACGCTGAAAATAACCACAAATTTTGCTTTACCATATAAGACTGTCTCATCTTTCTCTGTAGTTCGAGATGTTTTCTATATGGGAGAAAAACCCAGTTCCTTAAACCCCTGCAAAAACCAAGCTTTGGAAAACCAGCCATAATCGAGGCTTTGTTGACTGAATGTTTAACTTTCATCCACATGCATAGAAAAAGTGGTATCAAGCAATCAGTCTTTGGAACAAACAAACATTGATCTCTAAATAAAGCTGCTAGCTTTGTTGACTGTTAAGGTTAACTGTTATAGCGTCTGCAGTACCTGGGAAAGTCCTTTGTTTCCCCAAACGTAGAGATCAAAGGAATAGCTCTTATTCCAGAATACGAATAATCTTCAAGGCAAAGTGGGCTTGGTGAACCGCTTCAGCCAATATCTCATCTATGAAGGACAAATTAAATATTTCATGGGAAGATTGGGGGCGGGGGTCAGGCCCAGCACCGCTGTTGGTTTCATGCTCCACAAATGCTGCTCAGTTGTACAGAAGATGCCACTGTTCTGTGGAACGATCCTCTGCAGACTCTCCTGAATACAAATAACCATTCAAAGACACTACTATGTCTGATGTCTCTCTTTCAGTACTTTCCTACCCTCAAAATAACTATTTGGGAGCATGCGCGGGGCATAAATCCTCACTTCAGTGAGGCTAGTCCCCCAGCCCTACCCCGCCCCTTCTGCTCCCACCCCTCAAGTTGCCGGCCAGAAACCGAGACCTCCCCACCCCAGCCAGAGGAGCACCAGCCCCGACTCCCCCTGGGCCCACCCAAGTTGAGCCCCCACCAGCCTTGGAGGAGAGCATGGGTGGGGCTACCACCTGGGTTAGGGGAGGCTTAACCTCCCCTGGCCTAGTATACCCACCACCTATGCTTGAGAAAGCTGCCCTGTTCCCTAGTGGAAGAGACGGGTCTGAATGGGGGAAAACCTGAACATTGTACTAAGAGTTTGGGCATTTCTGAGGATTCCCTGTTGGCATAGATGATGGATGCCTAATGCATCAGACAGGGCATTTGTCCCATCTCCTAATCATGGTGGCATTGGGAGACCCAACCCCTCCTCCCCCACCAAGATGAACCACCACACTTCACCACATTGGCTCAGGAAGAGACATGTTTCTGCCCATCGTTGCCAAAACACCTGACACTCATCCCTAGGCCACTAAGAAATACTGAGATTCTCCCATAGAAACTCTGGGAACAGGAGAGGCTGCAACCAGATGGCAGGCAATGCCACACCACCACAGCAGTAGGCTTCTCCTTTTCCCTCCCTATGCTCCAGTACCAGTTGTCAAGGCTGCGGTACCTTACCATTGGTATCTTTCGATTATAATTACATACTGTGACTATAATGGTTGCAGGGCCCAAAGATGGTCTGTACCACTAGTTCATGGCCAAATTATCTTTTTTTTAAGCTATTCCACTGTATACTGTGACCCGGTTCCCCATTTTTGCTTTGCCAAGCAGCTGTAAAATGCTGTGGCACCAGAATGGTGGTGTCTGACATCTATTTGGCATTTGCTATGTACAGGTGTGACTATACAAGATCCAAGGCATGGAGAAACAGGACTAGTATGTAAAGGACGAAGGTCCTCAACATCTTGCTGGATTTGGTCCCAAGTCAGGAAAGGACTATACACCGAAATAAAAAATTATAAAACTCTGTAGCTCAATCTTCGGCAAGATGGTAGTAAAGATCATGTCATAAGATTTATTGACTCAAAGTACTGTTGATTTCCAGAAGTGTCAAGTATTTTAATTTTAAAGCTTCTGTTAAAAGTAATGCTTGCAATGCAGTGTGATTTATAAGAGACCGCCTGATTAATGGATTTACAATGCTAATCTCCCTTTCACTCCCCCTCACCCACCCACCTGGCATTGTGGTCCTGTGAGGTGCTGAGCCCCCTTCGACTCCCACCGACTTCATCCTTCGCTAGATTCATGGGGGTTGAATGTACTTCACAGCAGGACCCGGCTGCAGGGAAACTAAACCACTGCGGGAGGAAACTGTTGACTCTGCTAATAACTACAGCCCCAATTCAGCAAAGCATCTGAATTGTCCTGTTGACTACTTGGATACTTAAAGTTCAAAATGTACTTAAATGCTTTCCTGAACCACATTTCTTAGTACAGCCCCCATCCTCCACCCACTTAGATCTATAGCCCAAAGTTACATTTTCTTTCTGTCTTATCTGCAAAGCATCACAGCCACCATATCTTGGTTGTATATGTATATCTTTATTACATATAATTCAATTTCGTTTTCATTAACTGCTGTAATTTGTCATCTATGCTTAGCCTCAAATCTCTTTTCTTCTATAACATTTTGATTGGTACATATGGAATGTCTATCTTCTTGTTTTCTTTTCTGTGCTTAATGCTCAGTGTCTACTCCAATTAGAAATAACATTCTTTTTCTCTTCCCCGGCAATATCCTGACTACAAATGTGATTCTTTTCTTACAAAGTGATGATTTCAATCGTTCTTCAAGGCCGCACAGTGATTTTTAGAAGATGTGTATACTTTGTCCATTTCCTGGGTTTTGTTGCACATGTTTTCCTGATTGATCCAAGACACAAACGTCTCTAAATCTTTTTTAAACTTGTCAAAATCTGCTCTTGTATTCTGGCAGTTCAAAGGATTGTTTGGAGATTTCTGAGGGGTAAAAACGCATTTTTTTGAGGAGAAAATTTATAGTTAATCTCCCTCCAAATATTACATATACTATATCATAGAACAGGGGTGGGCAAACTTTTTGGCACAAGGGCCACATTGGCGTTACGAAATTGTATGAAAGGCCGGGTAGGAAAGGCTGTGCCTCCCGAAACAGCCTGGCCTCCATCCCCTCCCTGACTGCCTACCTCTGACCCATCCAACTCCCCCTACTCCTTGTCCCCTGACCTCCCGTTCCTGTGGCCCCTGCCCTTAACTGTCCACTTGGATCTCCCCATCCAGTATAACATTATCAACATTGTTTTTGGAAGAGAGCCATTAGTGCGGCAGACAATTTCTCTCACGCGGATCTCCTCTGTTATCTTTTTTGGGGGTTGCTTATGCACCAGGTTAGTTAAGCCTCATTATTGCAGTAAAACCAGTCAGTAGAAAAAGTATAGGTGCATTTTTTTTTCTATCTCAGCATCACCCTTCAAGCAATCAAAATGGCATAAGATATCTGTTGGTGAGTGTTGTCTGTATCCTCTCTGTTAATTGCATTGCAGTTCTCTTAAGTGTTGATTGCCAGTTGCGCTAAGATGTGCAATTTCTTTGTGGTCATTATTTTTTTTCTAAGGATCACAATGAAACCATCAAGCTCATTAAAAGTCGGACTGGACAAATGTCACTAGTCAACTGTGTAGGCATGAGCCTGTACACTACAGTCACATCTTGAAATCCTCAAGGACTGGAGTTGGTCGGAATATAGGAGAAGGGAGGGCATTGCAAAGATGGTTTGGGACTTCTATTTTGAATTAGAAACAGAGATTTGAAAAATTTCTAACCGCTCTAGAGTTGGTTGAAAAGCAACTTTTGTGAAAGGACCAATTTGCTGGGAACCTTCCACAAGTCTCTCTTGCTTCCACCAGGGGCTCATCTGCCTTCTCCTGGGCCATATGGAGAGCTTGCTGAGTGTCTAGATATCTGTGTGGGTTGATCATCAACTGAGGAGATATGTGACACGGGGGCTTGACCCTTAAAGGCTGGAGGGCTAGCCAACCTTGTTTACTAAAAGAGGTTACACTTCAATGAGAGAAGCTGATTCCCCAGGAAGAGCTGCAGGTTGAGAAGAAAAATGTTCAGGACACAGAAGCTTGGGGAGCTGTAGCTGGTCTTGGTCTTGCAGAGACAGTGAACTGTGACCCAGTTCTGAGGAAGAGGGCTGGAAACCTCCCAGTGAAGGGAAGAGAGACACTGAACTGGTGTTGAGGCCTGGAATGCCCATGTGTACTTGAGGACCGAATAAATTGGATCCCAGGTGGGGAATGTTTTAATTTCCTTTTAACTGTTGGGTTAAAGGAGCCCTGAAAGAGGGGGAGGCAGTGTGCAGGCATGCATGGAAGGTTGCAACTCCATTTCCCTCCACAACACACACAAACACTGCCCCTTTAAGGTGGAGGTACTAACCAGTGGATGCCCCAGGATGTGGAACCTAGGAAGAAGGTTCTCCAGTGGAACTGTCCTGCCTTGGAGTGCTTTGGTGTGCCACCAGAGACCAGGAGCTGATGCAGGGGCATTAGGCCTCCATTTGCCCTAGACTCCCACTGATTTCCTGCCCACCCTCCCCTCCCCCCAGGACCTCTGTGCCTGATGTAAATCAATTCACCGATATAGCAATGGGAGAGAACTCTCTGCTAGAGAACCTTAAATAGATTTCCTGCCCTTTAGATCTTTTTATGAATGGACAACTTGGTCATCAAGGTTCTCTCATTCCTTAATCAGACACAGTGATTTTCTAGTTAGTCAAGATTTCAGGGTCCCAGTCATTCCATCAGTTGCAATCAATGGGAACTACATGAAATGATAGGTTCCCAGGGCTGGGTCTGATGTGTTTTCAAAAAGGATTAGTGCCTTTTTTGAAATGTATTTATAGACTAAACATAGCAATAAGGAGAGAAAGAGCTGAGTAAATTGATACCTGTCTGGGAAAACACTTAAAAGTAAAGCAAAATAAATAATAAAAAAACCTACTTCTAGAAATGGGCAATCGTTTTTCAGTGCTTTCATATCTTGTTCAATCACTTTGGTGGCGTTGGTGCTGTTGTCGCTGTTTTTGTTAATTTTTTGCAGTTCATGAATAAATTCATTTGTGTATTTATGTGAACAGTTTGGACACTGAGATAAATAGGAGAAAAGTTAACAGTAACTGTATCATATAGGTTTATATTACATTTTACACCAACCTAGTTTTTTCTTGAAATAAATCAGTCAAATATATATTGAATCCCAATAGTCAAATTATTATTTTTAACACAAATGTAGCCCCTTTTCCTCCCACCCAGTTGCCCTTCTATAACTTTTGAAAAGTCAGCAATTGTCTTAAACTTTCATATGCACAATAGTTACAAATATACCTAAATTACTATACCTAAAGATTTAGCAGTGAAAACATTTTCATTATTATTATTATTATTTATTTAATTATTTATTAGTTTATTTTATGCATTTGACAGTGGTTTGGGCTTAATTGTGCTCCACTGAAGTGTTTCCATTGATTTGAATGGACTCTGGAGAAGATCCTTATACATAGTCAGTTTCACTGTTTTCTCATTCAGTTAATTTCTTCCTGCCTGGATGAGAAGACTAGTATGCACATCAACTTCGGAACAGAAATCCCATTATAAAAATATATTGAAAGAACTTATGTTTTTTTTAAAAAAAAAATCAGGACATACTATTTATGTCCATCAGCAACTGCAATATTTTGATCTTAGTCAAATTCAAAGTGACAGTATCTATTTGAAAGAAAATATGGTACATCATCCTTAACTGCAGAAGAATGTCATGATCTATGACACTGGTACTTTAAAGAGCCATCAAATAAATGCCATAAGTTACTAAGTAAAAACCCCTTTCTCTAAGCCAGGAGTCGGCAACCTTTCAGAAGTTGTGTGCCAAGTCTTCATTTATTCACTCTAATTTAAGGTTTTGCATGCAAGTAATACATTTTAACGTTTTTAGAAGGTCTCTTTCTATAAATCTATAAACTATTGTTGTCTGTAAAGTAAATAAGGTTTTAAAATGTTTAGGAAGCTTCATTTAAAATTAAATTAAAATGCAGAGCCTCCCGGACTGGTGGCCAGGACACGGGCAGTGTGAGTGCCACTTAAAGTCAACCCGTGTGCCGCCTGTGGCATGCATGCCATAGGTAGCCTACCCCTGCTCTAAGTCATTCTTTGATTTCCTCACTCATAATGCTCACGTACCCTTCCCATGCCTTAGCTGTTATCTCAGATACTGTAACAGTGTGTTAGACTAGTGTGCATCTGAAGAAGTGGGGGTTTTACCCACGAAAGCTAATACGCAAATAAATTTGTTAGTCTTTAAGGTGTCACCGGACTCCTTGTTGTTTGTGTGTTAGTCTGTTATCTCTTTGGGAACCCTGCATTTTTACGTCTTGCAAACCCTGGATACATTTACCAAAACAGTATAAAAATAATGATAGTAATAAACCACAGTTGCTTACCTTGATATTTGTTGGTATAATAAATTTTTCCTAAAAATGAAAGAAATCAGTCAGTTTCAAGTTTAAAAAGATCACAAAAAAAAATTGTTCAGAAAATCCCCCCTGACTTACGTTGCTTTCCAAATGGGTGTTGTTAAGTAAATGAATAATTTCACGCACTAAACAATGGATATTGCGTTGCGAGTGTGATGTTGTTATCTTCAGAGGAACAAAATGACTGTGTATCCCAAGACTAAGAAATATCAGAAGCATGTACTTGTACATTTTAAATGCAGCCTCTGTAGGCTTGGGATTTCTTATAATGTACTATAACTTATTTTGTGTTCAAGCTCATCTCTCTTCATATTCAGTTATTGAGCTTGCTTATATATGAAATCAGGCTATGATTACTATCTTATCTGACTTGCATATCATTGACATAGGAAGTAAACTACAACCTAAGCAGCATAATTAGCTGCTTATCTGATTTTAGATGTGCTTGTTGTTAATGTCTTTTATTTTTTTAAATTAAAATATTTCAAGTACTATATGTCCATTTCTGGCTTTTAATTTGATTGTTTTCTACACAAGCACTAATGATGTACAAATGTATATCCCAGGAAACATATCCCAGTCACCTGGGGCAAGATCCTGGGCTGGTGTAAATCCGCATAGCTTCACTTGACTTAAATGGATCTACACCAATGTTTACTAGGTGAAGATCTGGCCTGTAGTATTTAATTAGTAGATTTCACTAATGTGGTAAAAGTGGTTTATTTGGGGTTTTTCGGTACATGATTTAACTTTTTGTTATGTAGATAACCCTTGCAAAATTGGGTTGGTTAAATTCTTTGGGGCAAGTCCCTTTCTTGTGACAGGTGAGTAAAATTTTATGTTTTTTCTTTATTATAAATAGTTAGTGTGGGGAATATAGACTTTATCCCTGGCCTAGTAAACTTCATGGCAATGTGACAAGGCTGAACTGTAGTAATTAAGTGTGTAATTGTTTGTGAAGTGCTATGTAAGAATGTGATCCTACAAACCCTTCCACATGTGAAAACATGCTCATGATCTCAAAGGGAAGAGATGTGAATAAAGTTGCATTAATGTGTAAGTATCTGCAGGATCAGGGCCTAAGATGTTAACTACAAGACGTCCGGCAATAATACCTTAAGGGCCAGATTCTTCTCCCATTATTCTAGTCAATATTCCAATTGACTTAAACAGGGCTACTCACATGAGGAACATAAGTAGGATCTACTACAAAATGAGTAGCAATGAATGTTACCATTAGTTTGTAGAAAAAAACAGCAAAATTTCAGGGAACTCAGAGTCAAGTGTAAGAATCATGTCTATCTACTAAGGATGCAACATGAACAGGGAAATCACTAAAAGTCAACATTGTGTATAATATGCCGTAAGGTGCTGTTGTGTTAATTATTCTTTACCTACTCTTCACCTTCTTTGTGAGTTTGATATGTGCTCAGCCTTATTCAGAGGGCAGAAAGGAAGGGCAGGCTGCTGATTCACCAATGTGCACATGGGGCAGTCACTGGAGTGGTGAAGAGAGAGGCCACTGGCACCCCACTAAAGGAACTGCCATAGGAATGGCAGTAGGAACTGCTGAAATGTTCCTTCCCAGCCTGGAGCAGGCTGATTTTCCCCCTGCCCCCTAGTCCCTCACCTGTCTCTCAGTTGGTTGCTTTCCTATCCTTCACCCCCACCTTCACGAGGAGCTCTAAACCCCCACGCCGAACACTGTACATTTGCTTTTTGCTGTTTTGTTTTGTTTTTAACGTTTGTCCTCCAGTCAGGGAACAGGAACATTGCCATGTGACCTGTGTCCCATCCATGCCATAATAATGGATAGAGAAGTTTGCAAACAGTAGGTAGGCTGAGACTTTTTTATATAAACTCCTAGGTCAATGCCTGGACACAAGAAATAAACTTGTGAGAATGTGGATAATTTCACAATAAAGATTATCTAGATCAAATTTTTCCAGCTTTAATACTTAGGTACCTCATGGTAGATGCACAAGGTTTAATTTATTAATGTATGTCAAGTGCTTTGAGTACACTGGGAAGAAGTAGCACAATATTATTTATCAATACCCTGAAACTTCAGAAGGCAGATTCATAGACTTAGCACTGGATGCTTTCTTTAGCAGTGCTTCAAGGACTGGAAGTACGTACTACATTGCTGTGTATCTGATAACTCAAGTTCACATCCTGGTTTATATTAGAAGTGTGGGAGTTCTGTCTGGCTACTTTAGACTTATTGTGATGTCAGAAGTCCAGTTTGTTTTTATATGTTTCACAGAGAGGAGGCAAAAGCCCACTTTAGTGTCTTGCTGAATCCTTTGTGTAAGATTGTAGAGATTTTGTGTAATGGCATTTTGAAACAGAGGAAGGCTTTTTGATGTTGACACAGGTTGCTCTGAGAGTAAGAGAACAAAAATGCAGAGTGCTCCAAAGCTGAAAGAGAGACTAGAATTAACATTTTAAAAGTAGCTGTGTGTTGAAGTCTCTGTTCAACTTCATGCTGTATATGTAAATTCTAACCTATTAAGAGTTGGTCAGAAAACTTGGATGGAAAACGTGGGGAAGGAAGGAACTCTTACTTTCTCTTCCCATTTTTTGACTAGCTATGCTTAGTGAATCATTCCACAGTAAATTATATCAATGGTATTCAGTAGTAAAGGAGTGCCATCTAGGGAGTACCAAGTGCTAATTTCACACAGTATTTTGTTTTCCAGTTTTAAGTAAAAAGATGCACGCCAAACTTCAGAATACAGTAGACTCTCTTGATTATCCAGGATTGGGTTAACCAGAAAGTGGATTAACTAGGATGTCAAAAAAAAAATACGCATAACTCGCAGGGCCGGCTCTGGCTTTGTTGCTGCCCCAAGCACCAAAAACAAACAAACAAACAAAAAAAACCCACCAGGGCACAGGGCAGCCAGTGAACCAACACCCTCTCCCCCTGTGCAGGGTGGCTGGTGAACCAACCCTCCCTCCCCATATTTCCTACGGATGGTGATTATCCAGGATTTTATTAACCAGAATTAATTTTTTCCGTAGCATCCTGCATAATCGAGAGTCTACTGTATTGCCATAAAACCCTGTTTAAAACACGCATGGGATTTACACGCCTTTATTTTAAAGTGCCTGCATAAGTTAACTAAAAGAACAGGTCAGCGACTTGCTTCTATCATCCACCCCACTCTACCCGAATAAGAATTTTAAACTAAGGAAGTTGACATGGTTAATTCACCCATGGACTATCTTCTTGGCTTGATAGGGGTAATCACGGTAGACAGTAAAGTTGTGTGGGGGCTGTAAAACAAGGTAGGACAGTGAGTGAGAGAGATAAATAAGAATTTGGAGGGCAAAAATCTCTATAGCCAATTCATTACACTGTATTTTAAAAAAGGCACCATGTGTAGTACTACTCTCTTCTGGTTAGAATGAAAGCTGTATAATTGTTTTATAAGCCTAGTACTGACAACAGTTAAAGAACAGTCTGTTTCCTCTCAGGTGCTGGAGGACTGTGCATTTGGAAACCCTGAGTTCTAGCTTTGCTATTGCCTTGTGGCTTCACAATGATGACTATGAAGTCCGTGGTAGCTGTAGATTTGTGGCAACAGATATTCATTACTCTAGTAAATGAGTGGGTGTGGGGAATATTTTTGGTGAAGTTGTGTCAGAGTCCAGAATGGTGCTTGGTGCATTGGAGACAAAAGCAAAGTAAAAATACTGAATGGCAAAGCTGATTCTTGTACTGAGAGGGTTCTACAGAAAAATGGATTTTATCTTTGATTGAGACTGTGACCTTACAGTGAAACTCTAATAAAAGTCACCAGAGAGGTGGCTGTTGCTGTCCTGGAGGCTTACAACAGGTGGCTGCAGAATATAATCAATTTATAAGGCCCCTCGAGGCCTGAGATTGTCAGCTTTGTGCTTGATACACAAGTTGCTTATATACAGCATGGCTTGCAGAATCGTTGCCAGCAGTCTGTAGCAACTAGCAAGTCAGAGCTGCTGCATGCTGGCGATAGAGAAATATCATTAAAAACATACCTGTTGCAACCCAAAAAAGTGTCACATGTCTGCAGGAAATGTATAGCGGTTCGTCCTAGATCAGGATGAAGTTACCCCTCTGCAATCTTGGGGGGGAGTGAGCATTTAGAATCTGGAGCATTAATAGACCAAAGGTTTGTGTAAGTGCAAAAGTACATCCATCTCCAGAGGAGATTTTAGATCTTTAGGGCCTTTGTAATTTGGGGGTTAAAACTGTTCGATTCAATTACATGTTGCAAATCTGTCCATGCTCGAAATGAAGTCTACCATACTAAACTACAGTCTCCCCCTAGAGTAATGCGGAAAGGGGAAACACACACAAGCCCTCAGTGTCAGCCTTGCTCAGTAATATCTTAAAAACCAACAAACAAAAAACCTATATAGGACAAGATGGCTTGCAACCTGGCTTGGAGATTCCATTTGCGTTGCAGGTATCATTGGAGAGCAGATCAGAAGAGGGGCTGGATCCAGTAACCCTAACAATCCACGAATGGTGTTGGGGGTCAAGGGGTTTGCTACAGTGATAGGCAAAAGGTGATGGGGGAAGCATTCCAGCCTCACATCCTGACCCTAAATGGGACTTCATCCTAGTGAAGTAAATTTCTGCCTGAATTTGGTATTAATTGAAAAAACCTAAAGCTTCAGAGCATCACCTCATAAATTAAAGTGGTTTAAAAAGTAAATCTAATTCACTCAATGCAATTATGGAGGCACATATTCGCCTTCTTCAGTAGAGAGATGGCATTGCAGATCAGAGCGTAAAACTAGATGGAAGAGGATAGATGGACCAATGGTCTCCTGTTGCACTGCAATGTCTGCAGTATGATTCATCCTATAGGTTGAAATTAACCCCTGTGCAGAGGGCTGGCACAAAGGCTGGTGCCTCACTGAAATCCCACCTAAGCCCTGTTGTGAAGATTTAAGTGATATGTAGGTCTTGTCCGGGTGAATTTCACCCATATTGAATAACATCAATTGATATTTGTTCAATAAACTTATTTCTGAATATACAATCTTCTGAAATAGTCAAATCCTTACAATTAGGTGACCCCACTTAAATCATTCTATTAACTTTATTTAAAAACGGAAGTGTTCTTAAAATCACCGTAGCATTTCTTCCAGAAAAAACGATAATGACAAAGTTATATATTTGGGTAAGAAGACTGATTTCATTTTGCACAGATTTTATTAGTTTTGTAAGAAAGTTTCACAAACCTTTGTCATGGAAAAACAGTCTACAGATATTCACTTATTGCTTCTATACAAATAACTCATTAATAATACCAATGGCTAACATTTGTTTACATTTTATTTGAACTTTACTTAATTTTTACTTTTAAAACTAATTTTTTATGAGTCAGGGTGTGACTCATAAAAATGTAGAAATATTCTATATATTTCACAGTAATTAACACAATTTTTAAAGCAACAGTTGCATACTTGTGATCCTGCCTCAATCTAATCTTTTTCTAAGTATATTATCAATAATTCATTTCACATTAGGGATAGACAGACATACAGAGATTCTCAGTGGATTACCCATGTTTCTGGCCCTACTTCTGCTTTAAGCACAGTTTGGCAACATCAGAGCTAATGTAAAATGGATCTGCTTGGTCAAATGTTGCTTAACCTCTAGTAGTAATAGAGCCTGGAGTGGTTAGTCATCAGTTCTTTTTGTAAGTGACAATTTTATTACGGCTACAAAGCACCCATAAGCCTCAACAACAGGCACAGAGATATACATTTCTAAAATAAATAAGGTATAAACAAGCCAAGGTAGCCAGTAATTACTCATCAGTACTTAGGACATCACTATTTTCATCTACCAAAATAAATATGTAAATACATGTTGATCATAATGTTTAATATTTTAAATAATTTACTGTATAAATAAATAAATAGAATAAATAAATTAAAACAAAACTACAACTGTACTTCAGCAATTAGGTTTCAAATCAGCTGGATGTTTTCTAAACAAGTTTAAAACATTTCAGCTAGTTACATTATTTTATGAATATACAAGCTTTCTGTAATTGTACTTATCAAAGAATTAGAACACAAGATGATCAAGTCTTCTGATAGGCTGAAACTTTGATGTTTCATCTTTTTTTCTTTTTGGAATTTTTCCTTTTAAATTGAACTTCCAGAGTATTGATTTAAGAATCTTAAAAATTTTTTGAGTTTCTCTCTGAAGTCTTCAAAACCCTCTTCTGCAAACTCACAATCTGCCTGAAGTTCCTTTAAAAATAACATTTGAATTATTTTCCCAGCACAAAAGCTGCAAATCATCCTTTACTCAATATTATTTGGTCTCTGTGTTTACAAAATACTAAAAATATACATGGTATTATATACTTCCACAGGTCAACATGGCTGTGACGATCTAAATCCCAAAGAAGGCAGTAAACAATCACAGGCTGGACTGTTCTGCTACACCAGTGGAAACCCAGAGTAACTCCACTGACGTCAATAAAGTAACTTGGCTTTCCACTAGCCTGGTGGAGATCCGAGTCTGTCCCAGTGTCTGTCTAGATCTACCCATTTGATATACTTCTATTCCTCTTGGTTTTAAGACCACAAGAAGTTTTGCATCTTTGATTAAGTGTCTGATTCCAGCCGGCTGCTAGGAAGATGCATACTGAGGGAAGAAAGCATAAGGAGCATTTTTGTCTCCTACGTACACAGCTTGCTGTGAATGAAACATTATTCTAGTCCCTGAAGTTAGCAGAGTGAGTGTGTGTGGAGGGTATTCCACTTTACTCCTTTCATGTTCACAATGCCTCAAAAGAGTTGTAGAGACCTGAGCAGGAGATGGGGGGCAGGGGAGAGAGTGAGCTGAAGTCCACACATGGGCCATGTAGCTTCTGCTCAACAAGGAGTTCTGGGAGGAATTCTGTCCCCCTAGTGTTCCTCCTAAGACAGTGCATCTCCACACTGCACCTTATTATAGACCAGGGGTTGCCAACCTGAGCCTGAGAAGGAGCCAGAATTTACCAATGTACATTGCCAAAGAGCCACAGTAATAGGTCAGCATTGCCCCATCAGCTGACCTCTCCACCCCCAACGCCTCCCACCTACTGGCAGCCCCACCAATCAGTGTCTCCCCCTCCCTCCCCGTACCTTCCAATCAGCTGTTTCATGGTGTGCAGGAGGATCTGGGAGGGAAGGGGAGGAGCAAGGGCATGGCAGGCTTAGGAGAGCAGGTGGGAAGGGGTGGAGTGAGGGCAGGGCCTGTGGCAGAGCCAGGTGTTGAGCAATGAGCACTCCCTGGCACACTGGAAAGTTGGCACCTGTAGCTCCAGCCCTGGAGTTGATGCCTATACAAGGAGCTGCATATTAACTTCTGAAGAGCCACATGTGACTCTGGACCACAGGTTGGCCACCCTGGTTGGCAAACCTTGGTTAACTGGCATTATCTGACACCTAACAAACCAGGTATTTTGCAAAAGTGATGTGAATAAACTAAAACTACAAATGGTAAATTATTCCATCCATCCATTCTGCTTTCAGTGTGCACATGTTTTAATATATATTTTCGGGTATTTCTCTAATTTCGAAAAACCAACACATAGTAGAAAAAACAAATAAACAAAACTTACCTTCAGATGAGGCTTATGCTCTTCTACCCGTTTCTGGATAGCTTTCAAGTTGCTGAGTAACAGCTTTATATTCTCATTAGTGTTGCTTGACTTCATTGATTCAATAAATGTATTCATATTTTTAAGTATGCATCTATTCACCTGCAATAATAATAATTATTTTCAACATGATATATCGTTTGTCTTCAAAATGGCTCTTTGTAAATCTATCAGCGGCACATAATGCATCACTGGAATGCCAATGCCTGATATGCCACAATAATTAAGGCCAACATTTTCAGAAGTGGCCTGTAATTTTGGGTCCTTCAGTTATTGGGTGTCCAGTTAGAAACCTAATGGTCTGTTTTTCAAAGGTACTGAGCACACAGAGTTCCCATGGCCTTGAACTGAAATTGTAGGTGCTAAGCACCTCTGACCATTGGGATCTACATGTGCAAAGATGGGTACCCCAAAAAAATGGACACATCCAAAATCAGAGGCCATTTAAAAAAAAAATGAGCCTGATTGTCTTCCAGGGGAGCTTAAGGCAGAATTTGTCCCTCTGTTAGGAATATCTTGGACCAATTGTCTGCTAGCAGAACTGCACTGAAGTCAGCTCAGAATTGTACTTGTTGGAGTAGTTTTGTAGCATGGGAGTTTATTTTATGTGAATTTTGTACTTACAAGGAGAGATTTTCAGTGGCATAAAGGGGAGTGAGGTGTTCAACTCCTATTGACTTTCAGAGGAGGTTCAGTGCCTACCTCTCTCTTCTGCTTTTAATAATCTCCCCCATAAAATAGAAAGAATAACTATATTGTTCTGGGGAAATCTCTATGCAACCTCCTCCACTCAGCTCTCCTCCCTGCATACACCTTAGTATCACCTCTGGCTACACTGGAGTAATTGAATATCTAAACCTGTTTCACAGAGGAGAATTTGGTCCATTGAAATGAATGGGGTGTAAGGCAAAGCAGAAATTGGCCCCTTATGATTTCACCCTTGCAGCCCACTTTTAGCACTTGTTTTGATAATACCCTACTCTACAAGAAGTTTTACTGGAATTAATAGGAGTACTTAGAGTGAGGTCCTGATTCTGAAAAGAATTATGTGTGTACTTAGCTTTATGTACTGTGAGAACTCCCACTTAACACAATTGGCCTTCTCACAGTACATGAAGTTAAGCGCTTGGATGAGTTTTTGTGCATCAGGTGCCTAAGGCTCAGTGCAGGTAAGGGTGGCAAGATCAGGCACCTAAATCATAAATCATCTCCATCACAAAAAGCATCTTAACTATATTTGAAATCATAATGAAAACATAATATCTGGGACTTTAACCAAGAATAAATTTCAGTTTCTTACCATTATGTTGTCGGGTGTTTTTAAACGATCCTGCAACTGACAAATAAAAATGAAGTTAGCTAAATGTAAATATAAAGTTACAATAAAAGTTAGACAAATGAAACTAACTTTAAAAAACACACTAGAACTAAGTTACCTCTGACTCCTGAATGGTATCCATATTTGTCAGAGTTTCCTTAATCACTCCTCTTAGATGTTTTGTAACTGGTGCCGAGCTGCAATAGGATCCAAAACTAAGCAAAACCAAAAACAAGGGCAGCATTGTGGAGATAGTTCTGTACTTCCACTTCTTAAACTGTGCATGGATGTGTCGTTAGTACTCTTATATACATGATGCTAAAGGAAATGATTAATATCTAACCACAAACATAGAACGAGTGGGAGGGGGAAGGAATTACCTGAAGAATGGAATCTCCTAGCTGTTTATCTGACTTTGAATCTACAGATTTTTTTTTAAATGAAGAAATCTATTGGTTTTGTAGGATATAGTTTACCCTGTTTTCATTATATATCCATTAACTAATTAAGTGTTTTTTTGTTTTGTTTTTAAATATTAACTGAGATAGCAAGTAAAGAAAAGGTACAAAGATCCAAGGAAAAGAAAAGTAGGGTCACAGTATATACTACTGGAATCTTTACAATTTTACAAAAATTTTTCCTAATTAATACTTCTACAGTATTCCCTGTCCTTGGCTTAGGGAATGCCACGAATACTGCAATATTATTACTTACATGCAAATAGCAATTCGAAGAGGTTGGCTTCCATCTTGTACTGCCTTTCATGAGTCCCCACTGCCAGCCAATCCTGGCACTCATTAGAGGCGCAAGTATTGACCAATAACAAACATGTTCTTGAGCAACTTCCACCATTAACTGATTATTTTGAGGGTGCATGGACTCAAGAGAAGGCCACCTGTTGCTGAAGGATGGCACAATATCACCTACAGACTGTGATACCCCAGTCCAGCTGAGAAGGTGTACCTTAGTTACAGGCAAATAGCAATTACAACTGGATTTTTGCCTTGTACAGTGGTCAGTATTAAATGTCTCAGATTCCACATATTTTTAGTCCCCACACAGACTGTCACTGCAGGAGCACTTGTCTCCTTGAACTACACTGTAGCCACTAATTACCCATTACAATGTGATCAAGATGGTATAACCACCAAAACAGTAGAACATACAATTAATAATATTAAATTGAGAATATTAGAAAAGACAGATCCAGAAACGTGTCCACACATGGAACAATAAAAATAGAGAATTTGGCCCTTTAAAAGAATAACTGCTCTATTGGTGGAAATGCACTGGAGAGCGGGTGTTGAACGCAACAGACTCCATGACAAAGGGCTGTTAAGTCGATGTTTTCCCCATGTACTAAAACTGCAACATCTTGCATAGTGTCTTATGATAAACTGGATCTCAGACACTATTTAGGTAAATGGAGACTGTAGTAGGTTCTTAGACCTTTATGGCTGCTGGGGATATTGTTCATTTGCAGGATCAGCTCAGGGTGGACTTTAGTTTTCAAAGGTTAAACTCATGTAGTTGATCAGTTTCTCCTTCAATTTCTTATACCATTCTAAGAATAGCCAGGCTAGATTTTAACAGTGAATTTTAAGCAGAACTCCCTATGGAATCAGAACAATCTCTAACTCCTTGTGAGGATACTGAGGGCCAGACTGTAAGGTGACCCTGTGCAGTTTAAGCGGATGTAAATTCCCCCTCTTCCCTTCTCCTTCAGGGCTGCTGTGCACAGCATACTTGAGTCGTGAGCCCAAATGCAGGAGGAGAGCAAGCTCTGTGTTGGAGTAACCCACATATCTCCTGGGTGTGATGGTCCGTCCCATTTAGTGGCACCAAGAGTTAATAAGAGAGATTGAGTTTGTTCTACAGCGTTACCCAACAGCCAGTTGGCTTTTAGCTCATGTGGTAGAGGTTCATGTACTGAGCTCCCAAGGCCCAGGTTCGATCCCTCCCACCAATGGCTGTGGTCTGTCAATGTTACAGTGGCATTACTCCTGGCAGGTCAGTGGATCTAAGGTGGCACAAAGAGGAAAATATACTACACACTTTCATACATGCAGTAAATTACCCTTCCTCCCCCCCTGCCAAGAAGACAATAGTTTTCTTTAAATCTATTGCTTTATTACTAATTGATCTGTGATTATGCTTTCATTAACATTTTTTCGACATGAAAAATTTTTTCCTAACTCATGAAATAGTCTGAGTTGGCCCATGAGGTTTAATCCTGGCAGGCAATTACGCTAGAGCTGAAAAAACAATCTACACCAAAGAGGGCAGGATCCCCACTCATTTGCCAATTCTCCTTCCTCAAAACCTTTGGGGAGTTGTTCTTTAGGTCATTCATGGTAGGAGCTGTGAAGGGACGTTCCCGAGTATCAGTGCAGAGATAAGCAGCATGGTCTGCATATCTGTGCAGGTAAGCCCTCTAACCTGACCATGCGCATCTCCACCACATTGTTTGTGCTCCAGGGAGGAACATCTTGCATAGGGGAACCGTGCATGGGATGAGTGCTGAATGAAGAATTGACTTTTTGGATTGGTGGCCAAATTGAAAATCGGGGCCAGAGGAAGTGTTGTTTTGAGACAAATTGATTTTTTTCCAGTTTTTCTTGCCAAAATGAAAACAACAACACCACTTCCATTCAGGTCAAGCAAAACAGCTTTGAAATGTCATTTTGAATCAACATTTTGTTTCTAAATGAATTGCTTTTCATAGTTGCCCCCCCCCTTCATTTTTTTCATGTGAATTCTACTCAACTTTATAAATAATTTTGTTTGCCTTGAAATGGTATGTTTTTTGGCAAATTTACTCTTTGCATTTCTCCCAGCTATACACAGGATTACTGCCACTTAGATACAGCAGTGCTAGCTTTCTATTTGGGAGCAATAGGGTGACCAGATGTCCTGATTTTGCAGGGACAGTCTCGATTTTGGAGTCTTTTTCTTATATAGGCTCCTGTTACCCACACCCCCATCCCAATTTTTCACATTTGCTGTCTGGTCACTCTATGGAGCAATCCATGTGTAAAGCCAGAATTTGGCCTGTTTTAGCAGTATCTGTCTGAGGAAATGGAATCCAGAAGATAGTCCGGTCACAGTGTATTTAATATTAAGCGCTATAAGATTTTAGTATTACAAACAGTTTTAACAGAAATATGCAGTAGATTAACACACTGCCAAATTCCCTCATGTTGTACACAGGTTCGCTTTCTCTTGTAGTTAATGGAAGTTGATCCTTCATACACCAGGACTGAATTTGATCGCTTGTGCATTATTTGTCTGTGGCTCTTTTAAGAGAAATATTAGCATTTAACATAAATAATATTGTCTTTGTAGGGGGAGATACCTAAAATTTCAAAGTGAGCATCATTTATTTGAGACAGTGAAGGCATATCAATCAATCCAGTAAATGTTTTGTATGTAGAAAGGAAAGATCACAACAGTACATACAACACCCAACTACATCTCAGATGGTCTCTCTGTAAATAGCAAGTAGCAAAACATCTACTTCTCAGATAATACCTTTCCAGTCAGCATGACAGGTACCTGAAATCAGGAACGTATTCATTTATTATTTGCTTTTTGTAAGTATGTGCTTCTTACATTTTCTTCTCTTTTTAACTTAAGAACCTAAACAGCATAGCATATACTTGGCAATCAACCTAGTCATGTCCATCGGCAACTCTTTTATGGTGCCAAAATATCTACATAGATCCATAATATCAGTTTTCCCAATAATGGATGAATAAGGTGATCTCCTACTGAAATTTACTTTTCTTAATGGTGAAGGTAAAATCAAGATACAAATAAAACTGGGGAAAAAAAGTTTTATTAATCCTATTTGAATGAATAACTTGGATAAGAGTATGTACTATTCATGTAATTATATGTTTAAGTTACTTGGAAAAATCTCTTTTTGCATTTGACAATGGACCTTTAAGAACCATGGATGAGCTGAAAGTGGTGAGCACGTCCAAATTGTTCTATAATCTTGGGGTTGGCTAAAGAAATTCAAATCCTTGTATGGTGGTGAGCATCAGAACTGGAGTAGTATGGGGGCAGAGGGAGGAAGTGTGGGCAGTGGGGAGTTTCACAGCTGGAAAAAACAAAGCCAAAATTTAGGACACCACCTGCTTTGGTTGGTCGTGAATTTTCCTTTTACAGCTACTGATGACATACTGGTACATTCTTAGATTGCAGCCACTGCGGAAAAATAAGAGAGAGATAAGATCACGTAATCTGATTTTTTTGTGTGTGTGCTGACAGAGTAGCCTTTTAAAATAGTGACTCATTTGTGAATAAACATTCAACAATGAAACTATTCTGACCACTGTTTTTCACATCTTACACTTGGTCATTGGTGACCTTTCTTTTTTTGTAACGAGATCTAACTGCACCAGGACAGTAAAAAATGGCAAGAATAAGTTTCTCATGTGGTCACTTGCTTTATGTGCTGTATTTTTGCACTTTCTTCCAACTCCAGTTGAAAGTTGGAGAGGATTTGGATTGATTATATACCTCTGTCGGATGATTTCAATTGCACATAGATGTTTTCTATGCATCATTATCCAAAAGATCTATTCAAGTTTACTGATGTTCTCCTCAGTGACTAATGAATATGGAAAATCTGAGGGAGTAAGAAATTAATTTTATTTCCCAGCCAGATTGGAAATATTTTAATACTAGCTTTATTAAGCAAATGCAATATAAGGAAGCAACTCTCACCTGGAGTCCAGCCACTTTGAAATGCAATATGAAAAATATTCCAATCACTACATTGAATTATAAAGCTGAGTACAATTTTAAGTGTCTGATATGGAATTAGGTTCCTGCTTGGTCATTAATTTTAACTACTGAGAACTAACTGGGAAAAAATAACACAATTTATCTTTCAACTCCTTCCTCTGTCATGTATTCAGATGATGGGCTTTATTTCACATGCCCGGCTCTATAGCGTTAGATTAGATCTCCTGCAAGGAAGACTCAGTAAAACAGTAGTTGTCATTGTGAAATGCTAGGGCTATACACACACTGGGAGAAATTCAGTGTGGTGCAGAGGGTCCACACGAGACCTTTGCACTGCTCAAAATAGGGCTGCAGTTAGACTTTTAAGTGTTTTACACACCTCATGTAAAGTTTTCTCCTCAGTTTACACAGAGGACATCTTCATGAGGCCCTGCAATGGGGAACTCAGTAGCAGATTTAGAGTTAGCAGGACGTTGTACTCAGCTTCATTTTGGGGGCCCCTTCTTGGGACCCAGCCAAGAAAAAGAACATTCTCTCTTATCTCCCCCCCACCCCTGTTTTCATTCTTTTTTTCTTCATCCTCCTATAAGTAATAGGAGGTAAATGAACATAAAGTGAGGTACCTTGATTGTTTTTGTAGTCAGACTTATTTTTCCACAGACCACTTGAGGGTCTCAGTGGACCACTTAATTATCTTTCCAAATATTGATTGTACCGTTAGCTAACTAATTGTAAAGCACTTTGGATAAGCATGCTTTATTAAAAAAATGTTAGATGAAGGAGGGGGCTCAGGGCTGAGGGTTGCAGGGTCTGGGAGGGAGTTAGGAGCAGGCCAGGGTTTGGGGTGCAGAGTATGGCCAGGAACTAAGGTGAGGGAGGGGGCTCAGGGCTGGGGCAGGAGGTTGGGGTGTGGAGCACTTACCCGAGGCAGCTCCCATTTGGTGCAAGGGAATGTGGGGGGGGCTGCTGAAGCTCCCATTTGGTGCTTAGGATGGGGGTGAGGATGGGGAGTGCAGGAGTCAGGGCTGGGGGTGTGAAGGGTGCTCCCAGCCCCCTGCCCTGATCAGCTCACGGCGGGGGGTGGGGTGCAGGGGTAATGTGTTGGGGTAATGCAGGGGGTCCGCCCTGGCCCAGTTCCACCCCCTTTCCCAAGGCCCCGCCCCCACTCCATCTCTTCTCCACCTCCTCCCCTGAGCATGCTGTATCCCTGCCCCCTCCCTCTCTCCCAGAGCGCCGGCAAATAGCTCTTTGGTGGCGGGGAAGTGCTGGGAGGGGGAGGGGTGGGAATGCAGTGCACTTGGGGGAAGAAAGGAGAGCTTGGTTGCCAGTGGGGATGGAGCCAGCAGGACCAAGCATCTGCCCCCACAGCTGCCCGGCCCTAGGGTCCCTTTTCATTTGGGGGGGCCCATGCCAGGACACCCTGCGTTTCACTATAAATCCGCCTCTGCGGGAACTTCTCAATGATTTTTAAAAGGAAATTGTACTGAATTGTTATAATGTCTAACTTAATATTGTGACTCTGGTATCTCATATTTTAACTATATAGCTATAATGATACTGCAGGTCCCTAACGTGCCACAATCCTTGCAGAGTGGAATATGGTGTCACTGTAAATAGATATTTACAGTTCTAATATGTCAGTGTAAAGATCAGTAGCCAGGTATAATGAATTTTTAAAAATATTTTAGACATATCTGTCACCAGTATAGGCTGTCACAATACTTTTAAAATATAATTTCCAGAGGGTAAAATTGATGCCTGTGTAGAGAGCCAGTGCAAGGTCTAGGTGACACTTAAGTCTGATTTATAATAATATTTTTTTAAAATTGGACCAAATTCATCCCAGCTGCCCAGTGTGCTGAACTCAACTCATCTGTTACAAGAATGTAACGTTCTCCACCCAGATCAGGGATATTCCCTGCCTATTTCATACTCTGGCTCCAATAATTAGTTCAGGGTCACCTATCTGGACAGTATATTGTCTCCTTTGGCAAGGGGCCTTTTGGATGTGGTTGTCAGGCTAATGATGAAGTGGGGAAAACAGAGTAAAAAGGAGGATTTCTTATTCTTTTTTACTAAAATTCCCCTTCCTGTTGGCTGGATTTATTTGGATTCTAGTTACTCAAATATAGATTTTTAGGTCCTGAGTCAGAGCCATATGCTTCCCGGCACAGCTAGGGAGCATGTAACAAAGAAATAAACAGTTTAAATGGAAATGAACCCATTTTATACATGCTCCCCTCCTGAGCCACCTATTTTTATGTGTCTATCTCTATTCTTCCTCCCTGAGATTTTACCAGTCTTTTGGGAGTCCCCAGAATAGCAAGCCCTGTGCGTAGGATCACTCACAAGTGCTGCTGCTGTTTTCCCTCGGCCCAAATACCATGGAAAATAAGAAAAGCCTGCCCCTTCACTCAATAGGAATTCCTCTCCAGGGATCTAATGAAGATGCAGACTGGAGGGCTCATCCTGGGGCAAATTTGTATCCTGGCACGCCGAGGTTTATGGTGCTCTGTGCATCATTAACAGTGGGACTTTTTCCTAGTGGAGACACTGAAGGGGGATTGGTTGGCTTCTGGCCTTAGAAGTTTCTCTCGTTGGGCTTTTATAAAAAAGGCTGCATAACCCGGCAGCAGGAGTTTCAAAGAAAACCTGGTCAGCGGGCCAGTGCCTTTCAGCTGACTGAATTTAGTCTACGGTTCAGCACACTCTTCTGTTTATTCCCTATGACCATCAATGCTTCAGCTGTGGGGACTACACTCATATAAGTGAGGCCCCTGGTTTAACAAACTTCCATCAACTCACTCAGTGTATTTGTACACCATGGAACTCAACTAGATTCATCCTCTTCTGTCTTGTCACATGCTCTCACCCCTTTGACTGTCTGGGGCAGTCTTCTCTTATTTGGAAAAACCTTATTGTATCTTCCCTTTTCCTTGACTTTCCATCTTTTGTTAAAACCCAAAATGTTACTTTGCTCTGCCTACCGTTCTTTCTCCTCCCTGCCACTTCTATTGTCAAGTATGTGGGGATGAAGTTTTTAGAGCTCGTAAAATATTGCAAAACAGTGTTCAGAAAAATTGGGCTAGATCCTGAGTTGGTGTAAATTTGTACGGCTCCCTTGGCATCAGTGGAACTAGGCCAATTTACAACAGCTGAGAATTTGGCCCGTTCATTGGAATTCTGAACAGCTGTTCAATTCAAACAATTTTGCAATCACTTCTTGTTTGGTAGTCAGAAGCCTTCATGTGGACAGGATTTTGTTCACATGACTGTCTGGGGAACTGCTGCTCTTCATGGGTTATCATCTCTGGTGTCACGTCTTAAGTGGCCCCTGTTGCTATCTGTTTACGATTACATCTCTCAAAGACTAAAGGGAGTGGCTCCAAAGCAGTAATGGCCACGAAACACGTAGCCTGCTCATTGCATCACTAATACCCAGTAGTGCTGTGTTAAAATCATCTTCTTGGTATTCTGCCCTTTGTTTTGTTTTTGTTTTTTAAAGGAAGGATAATCAAGAAAGGGAGAGCAAAGAAGTCTTTTTCATGCACAAAAATGCAAACTGAAGGTTACAATTATAAGGATTTAAAGGAGAAAAATAATCACCCAAACTGAAGATAGCCATCTGCCCCCAGCCACCAAAAAGCTAATGGAAAACACACAAATGGCAATGTCATCAATAAAGCTAAGCAATAGCAGCAGATAAATGAGTCCAATTTTCCATTGCCCAAGTGAACTTTTATGCTGCTATAATGGGAGAGAAGGGCCATGAAGGCAGCTGAAGAATATCCTTAATATATGGGTTTCCTCACATGCCAGAGAGCTAGCTATGCTATATGCCTTGTAGCCCTGACGGCAGAGACATAGGGTTTGGCTGGAGTGCTGCTGAACTCCAGTTATTCTTTAATATTGTGACTGACCCTGGGGGTTGTTGCAAGTGTGAATAAATTAGTGCTTTCTTGAGCGTGTTGTAACTTATGCTGGGAGCCAGGTAGGCTGTGTAATGTCCCTTGTTTATGGGGAGGCAGAAAGATGGCACAAACCCACTGTAGTCCTAACCTTCCCTTCCCTCTGTTAAATTTGCATACGCTCTCTTTTGAGGATGTATGTTGTAGAGAAGCTTTGTGCTGCTCATCTCTGCAAGGTACAGTTTCCCCTCCTGTGAGTAAATGTGTTCAAGTGCAAATACTACCTACCCATCTCAAATGAAGAGATTTGCTGTTTCATTACTCCTCTACATTTAGAAAAGTTTCAGTCGTCACTCAGAGAGCTGAAAAGACACTATGTGACATAGCTGGCCAATCACACATCTTGAACAATTAATGTGAAATGTGCTAGTGTAACGCCAGCAGGCCCCTGTCATTGTCAGGCAACCTCTGGAGTTTAGTGCGTGAGCCTCAAGACAACTGGCTGTTAGCTAAGCTATAGAGTAGAATTTTTTTTAATTTCTCACTCTTAATGGTCTCGGTGCCACTAGATGGGACAGAAAATCACTCCCAGGAGGTGTGTGAATTACATTAGCAACCCACAGGCTGAAACTTGCATAAAATTGTTTCCTCAATAATGATGGTTGATCAATAGGTTTAGAAAAGACAATGTCTGATCACAATTGATTGGCAAACAGGGGGGGAAAAATCTAAATTTGCAACAGTTTTAATAGTTATAACCATTTGTATGACAGATGCTATGTCCAGAATTCCTTAAAACATTTGCAGCTAAAAGGGTATTTTGGGCTCTGGCATTTTCAGTTCAATTTTCAGTTCAATTTTCAGTTTGTCTCATTCAAACTCCCTGACTACCTTGGGTGCTCTTTGAGAGAGGCCAGCACACCATGTCAGTGGCACCTTGTGTCCCTTGCCCTGAATTATTGCCTGTCAGAAGCCTGGCAGTGGCAGTTATGGCCTGGGAATATCTGTACAGTTCATGTGTAACTTTTAAGTTATGCCCTGGTTTTTTTACCCTCTCATTGAGCAGTTGAGACACAAACTGATGACAGACCAAGGCAGCCAGCTTGGAGATCTTGTCACTGGAATTTTCAGGGTGGCTGCTCCTCCCATTCTGCACGTTGAACGTGCCAAAGTAATCCTGGGTAGCCAGAACTGAGCCTCTATTTCCCCTATTTTTGCACCCCAAAAGTGTTCAGCTTGCAAAATTCCTGCATTCAAAATAAATGTAGTGCGATGCTGGCTGGATAACAAAAAACAGACTCCACATTCCAACAGATGAATAGTGAAAGCCACAGATCAAAAAGGAAATCATATAGTAAGAGAAAACACTTCAGGAATGCCCCTACTTAGCTGAATGCTATTGTATTCATCCAACTTTGAACACTGCCTGTTCAAATTGAACCCTGCCTGCTGTTTCTGATTTGGGGCTTCCTCCGGCTGGCCACGCCCAGTTGCAATGTCATCTTCTTCCTAGTAAGTGTAACTGGCGGCTCTCTCTCTCCAATATCATGATGCTGCTGCTTGTTCTCAGCCTTAGAGAGTTTGGAAGCAATTTCAAAGAAGTGGAGGGCTAAACTTTTTTGACCGTGATGATCTCAACTCAGTACCACACAGCACAGAAACGGAGGGAAGGGAAGAAAGGGACTATAGTGGGTTTGGGGCATCTTTCCGCCTCCCCATAAATAAGGGACACTACATGGACTACCTGGCTCCCAGCATTAGTTAGAGCATGCTCAAGAAAGCACTAATTTATTCACAGGTTCTCTCATGGATTGGTAACTGCTTAAAAGATAGGAAACGAAGGGTAGGAATCAATAGTCAGTTTTTAGAATGGATAGAGGTAAATAATGGTGTCCCCGGGGATCTGTACGGGGCCTATTCCTACTTAACACATTCATAAACAATCTGGAAAAAGATGAGGTGTCAAAATTTGCAGATGATACAAAACTACTCAAGATAGTTAAGTCGCAGGTAGACTGTGAAGAGCTACAAAAGGATCTCACAAAACTGGGCGTCTGGGCAACAAAATGGCAGATGGAATTTAATGTTAATAGATGCAAAGTAATGCACATTGGAAAACATAATCCTAACTATACATATACAATGTTGGGGTCTAAATTAGCTGTTACCACGCAAGAAAGAGATCTTGAGTCATTGTGGATAGTTCTCTGAAATCATCCACTTAATGTGCAGCAGCAGTCAAAAAAGAGAACAGAATGTTGGAAATCATCAAGAAAGGGATAGATAATAAGATGGAAAATATCATATTCCCTCTATATAATTCCATGGTATGCCCACACCTTGAATACTGAGTGGAGATGTGGCTGCTCCCATCTCAAAAAGGATATATTGGAATTGGAAGAGGTTCAGAAAAGGGTAACAAAAATGATTAGGGGTATGGAACGGCTTCCACATGAGGAAATATTAACAAGACTGGGACTTTCCATCTTGGAAAAGAGACAACTAAAGCGGGATATGATAGAGGTCTATAAAATATTGAGTGGTGTAGAGAAAGTAAATAAGGCAGTATTATTAATTCCTTCTCATATTACAATAACAAGGGGCCACCAAATGAAATTAATAGGTAGCAGGTTTAAAACAAACATGAGAAAGTATTTTTTTACACAATGCACTTTCAACCTCTGGAACTCCTTGCCAGAGGGTGTTGTGAAGGCCAATACTATAATGGAGTTCAAAAGGGAGCCAGTCAGATTCATGGAAAATAGGTCCATCAATGGCTATTAGACAGGATGGGCAGGAATGGTGTCTCTAGCTTCTGTTTACCAGAAGCTGGGATTGGGTGACAGCATGGATCACTTGATGATAACCTGTTCTGTTCATTCCCTCTGGGGCACCTGGCATTGGCCACTGTCAGAGGACAGGATACTGGGCTTGATGGACCTTTGGTCTGATCCAGTATGGCCGTTCTTATGTTCTTAACTGGTGACAGCTAATGCTTTTGTACATAATGAGGTAAAAGAAAAGCTTATAAAACCAACCATTATAAATATACAAGTATCACAGAATCTTTGGAAGGGGAGGAATAAATTGAGATCATTTCCTGTTTATTAAATTCTGTTACCACATTTAGCCACCACACTTAACTATTCTAAATACAATCCGTATGCTTTTAAAAATCTTCCCAATTATATCATTGTGTGGCTCATCTGGAAGAGTCATAGTGACTCTGATACTGCCCTGGGTCTAGGTATTGTAGCATGACTACCCTGTGGAGTAGGAAGAGTAACATACAATTTTTAAATACAATTTTTTCTCCTCTGATATTAGCAAATCCACTCAAAATTACAGTAGCAAATCATTGACACTGAATCCTTGTCATTAAGCTTCCAGGCTCTCGCATGATTCCTGGCAAAACTAAAACTTAATCAAGATTCTAAGATTGTAAATTTGTAATATTTTTTCCAAGATTATGCCAGATCTTATTAGCATTATTAGGACACGGTGAGCTCTCTTTTAAGTGAAGATGATAGTATAGCTATCATATGATGATAGTATGATAGTATAGCTCCATTATCATAGTATGATAGTATAGCTCCATTATTTTGGATAGAACCAAAGTATTTTCCTCCTTTTGTACACAACTGTTTGGCAGGTTTAATGGTAATCGAATTATGTATGTGCACCTATCACATTATATGCCAAAATGCAGTTTAAGTAAAAATTCCTAATGCTTTTCTTCTGCCATGCCTGCTTGTCTTTGCCATGTTTTACTGGACAACTAGGCTGAGGCTGCTTTTTATGGCAATACAATATGGCAATATAACAATTACAAAAAAAAGGAATGGTGTCCCTAGCCTCTGTTTGTCAGAGTAGGGTGATGGATGGCAGGAGAGAGATCACTTGATCTTTACCTGTTAGGTTCACTCTTTGGGGGCACCTGGCATTGGCCACTGTCAGTAGACAGGATACTGGGCTAGATGGACCTTTGGTCTGACCCAGTAGGGCCCTTCTTATGTTCTTATGTTCATAATTGTACATTTATTTAAAGGACGAATATGCAAGTAATAGAAAATAAAACCCAAATGAGGTCAACCTTTCATGAGAAAAATAAAACTTTGAAAACCACATCCTTAAGATTCAAAGTAACTTGGATATCTTAAGCATCTCCGGTTTTTATTACTATTTGTATTACAGTAACACTCAAAGACCCCTGTCAGAGTCAGAGCCCCATTGCGCGTGGTACTGTACAAATACATACGCTGACATAGGTTCTTTGAGATGTTGCTGATGTCATTAATCCCGTGGAAGTGCAACCGAACAGACACTCCCCAAATATCAAGGATTAGTAAACAGCGTCTCTTTGTGCTTTTTGTTTTATTTAGCATTTGTTGTGGCTCATGTGACAATTCCAAATCTACCAAGTCATGAGCTGCAGAGTGTACAGTTTGAACAGTCCCCAAGATCAAATTAATATAAGCTAGGATGACCAAACAGCAAGTGTGAAAAATTGGGACAGAAGGTGGGGTGGGGGGGTAATAGGATCCCATAAGAAAAAGATTCCAAAATCAGGACGTCTGGTCACCCTAGTATAAGCAGAGTAACACTGCTTTTTCAGGGCTCACTGCTCTGTCTTCTCAGTCACAAGCGTCTTTTGGACTAGTTACTGCTCTCTTCCTTTGGAGAGCAAACAGACCACTTAATAAATATTCCTCTCAAATAGCTGTTGACGGATGTGGTCACTGAGCTCTGATCAGCTCAGTCAGTCAGCAAGAGCAATGGCTTTCCCTCACCTCAGACAACCTGAAGAGGAATTCTGAACCTCTTGTAGGACCCACAAGACCTAAGTAGAATCTGTATTAGATCCAGTGAAAGCAGCAGTTGGCTTCTTATGCAACCACTGGCTGCTTGTAAATGTCTTTTCATTATTTGTAGGGCTAGTGTGCTGAAATCAGGGCAGACTCGTTCTGGCCTATGACGTATACCTCACATGCTCCATCACAAGACACAGTATGTAAGCCATCAAAGTACCCTTTGCACTATATATGCAGGGCACATATATACCCAGTGTCTCTTTAAATTGGGCATGTTAAAAGAATAACTCTGAGGTTTTCTATTGCAGAATTTGTAGCATCTCTCATTTATGGTGAAATGTTCTGTCACTGTATCAAGATATTGCCAGACCTGCTATGCCTCCAATCCTTCAACAGTTTTCCCAGGAGTGTAGCATTAGTGGCGGGCTCTGGGCCTCCACTTTGCCCAAGGAGGAGCCATGCAATTCTGCTACTCTGAGAGTGGGTTGCTGCATTTCTAGAATCTGACAAATGTAGGTCTGGAAGGAACCTCAAGAAGTTAGCAAGTCCAGCCCCCAGCATTGAAGCATGACCAAGTAATCTCTGACAAGGATTTGTCCAGCTGTGGCTTTACACTCCATAATGCTTTATAGAAATATGCTTATGAGTATAAATATGACATAACTGGAATATGTTGTATGCTAGATATGACATGTAATATATCTTTGCAAAGGTTATGATCTAGTGAATATATTCATCCTATTTGTATGCATGTATCATTTTTATATCTGAAGTTATGAGCATTAGCTCTGTGCTTGTATTTAAAGTGTTTGCTGTAGGAAGCACATAAGGAAGATTTGGTCAACATAGGGGGAAGGGGTTATTCAAGTAATTGGGAGTACTTAACTAGCAATGGACTTTGGGAGATGCCAGTCCACATCTGAGCTTTCCTGGGAATGTTCAAACTAGCATTTAAACAATGGTGTCGTCCTGAAAAAGGCTGAATCATTCATAGATATATGACTTGCCCAGGTGGCTACATACTCCATCTTGTTGCTGTGATTTAGCACAGGAGAACAAAGGGGTTTCCTCCCACAAGAGAGAATATAAAAGGCCCTGGAAACACCTCCATTTTGTCTTCAGAGGCTCAGAAGATAGCTTCTCCACCCCAAATTGATGTCTGAAAGAAACTGAAATAAAGGATAGTAACTATGAGGGTGTGAGTGATTGCTAGACCCAGACTAAGAAGGAGTCTAGTCTGTGAAAGAAGCTCATTGAAACATCTCTGAGGGTGAGACTTATCTGCATTTAATTTCCTACTGTATTAGGCTTAGACTTGTGTGTTTTTGTTTTATTTTGCTTGGTAATTTACTTTGTTCTGTCTAGAACCACTTAAATCCTACTTTTTATTCTTAAAAATCACCCTTTGTTTATTAATTGTCACAGATTAAGTAATTAATTCCTGGGGGAGCAAACAGCTGTGCATATCTCTCTATCAGTGTTATAGAGGGTGAAGAATTTGAGATAACCTGTATACATTTTATACAGAGTAAAATGGATTTATTTGGCGTTTGGATCCCATTGGGAATGGGGTGTCTAGATGCTAGTGGCAGGAGAACTTCTTAAGCTGTTTTCAGTTGAGTCTGCAGCTTGTGGGTATTGTGGTTCAGACCTGGGTCTATATTTATAGCAGACTAGCATGTCTGGCTCAACAAGACAGGGTACTGACATCCCAAGCTGCCAGGGAAAACGGGCCCAGAGGTAGTCTCAGCACATCAGGTGGCAGTCCCAAGGGGGTCTCTGTGACCCAACCCGTCACACCACCCTGTTCTTAGAAACCTCCAATAATGGGAATTCTACAACCTTCTTTGGAACCTTATTCCAGAGCTTACCTATCCTTATAGTTAGAAAGATTTTCCCCATATCTAACTTAAATCTCACTTGCAGTTCCACCGTCAGTGTACATGAAGAATAATTTATCATAGTCTTCCTTATAATAGCACTTCACATATCTGAAGACTTATCATCTCTGCCCACAGTCTTCTGTTTTCAAGGCTAAGCATACCCAGTTCTTTAACCTTTCCTCAGAGGTCAGGTTTTCTAAACTTTCCATCACCTTCATTGGTCTCCTCTGGACCCTCTCCAATCCATCCACCCATCATTCCCAAGGTGTGGTGCCCAGAACTGAACAAGTACTCCAACGGAGGCCTCACCAGTGCTGAATAGAGTGGGACACTATAACATTCCTGTTAATACACCTCAGAATGACTCCAGCCTCCTTCACAACTGCATCACATTGTTGACTCATATTTAATGTGATCCTTTATAACCCCAGATCTTTTTCAGCAGTTCTACCACCTACATAGTTATTCCCCATTTCATAGATGTGTATTTGATTTTTACTCCTAGTGCTTTGTGCTTATCTGAACTGAACTTGTTGATTTTTTCAGACCAATTCTCCTATTTGTTAAGGTCATTTAGCACCTCTTTTTCCCATCATGACTCCTTCAGCTGGTCCAAATGAGCCTGGAACTCTGTTGTAGACTTACCTTCTTGGGAATTATGCAAGCAGCAAATATTTGCGGAGACACAAGTCAGCCTTTTCAAAACACGACATTATTTAATTATCAACAGGAATACAATGTTTAGGGTCATTGGATTAAAATGGTAAAGAAAAGCCTAAATGCATATTCCAAAAAGTCCTCTTGGCCAGCAGTTGTTAAAACATTAATGGTCCACTTGTTGCTTTCCACTGTATCTTCAATATAATCTTATTCACTGTATTGATGATTCTTGATACTTTGTTCGTACCAAATCAGACATATTTATGCCTACCCAGCTTTTTCCTGGGTCTGTCTCTCCCCTCTTTCCTGGGTCTGTCTCTCCAAAGACATTATCCCCTTGAAACCGAGAAGGTAGCAGTACAAAAGGGAATGGGTAAACCAAGTCACACATAGTTTTCATAAAAATAATACAGAAATATCCCATGTTCTCCATGTACTGTTTCCTTTTCCTTTAAACAGTGGAAAGAGGGTTTTAAAGGGGTACTGGGCAAAAGTTCTTGTTCTGGAAGTGTTGTGGAATGATTGGGAACTCAGGTGAGTATGTTATTAATCACCATGATTAATAATACAAGAACCTAATGGAGGACTGTGAAAAGCTGGAATCATGGATTACTGTGGCTGCTCCAGAAAAGGTTCATCATGGATTAGGAAGGCTAAAGAGAATGTAAGGGAAGAACATCAAGAGAAAGAGCCCTAAAGGAGAGTAACCACTGTCAGCATTCTCCTGAGAGTCAACCTGGGAGTAGTGAGGTAAGGCAAGAGGTTGCTGGTCACTCAATGAAGACATCCGTTCTCTGGCTTAGGGAGGGTGAGTCCTTTGTCCAAAGTCTAGTGCGAATGCTGGTTGAAGTGCTGGAACATGTGGGCCATATTATAGGCAGTTCCCTGTGATGAGAAAGGTATGTATTGGGATACTTGCTTATAGTACTCAGTATTTTCCTCGCCCATATCAGCACTCAATTCCCAACTCTAGAGCAAGTCAGAGCAGCCCAGCTGATGAACTGAGACTGGAGACATCAGACACTGTGGAAGGTTTGGGGTTGGGGGACAGGAAGCCTTGTAATTAATACGGTGATATGTTTCAATAGCTATAGCAGACAAGTGCCACTGAAACAGTCTCCTTCCCTGTTCTCCCCCTTTCCCCTCCAATATCTGTGTAACAGGCTGTTTCCCAGGTGGATTGTATGCACACCCTGCTACCTCTCATGATTAGTGTTTATGTCCTGATGCTATTGTTGTTCCACCAAGACTGCTGTGTGGCCACTATGGAAAATCAGGCCACTTAGGTATCTAAATAGGGATTTAGGAGCCTAAATTTGACATCCAGTTTGGCTCCTATTTTACCCTAAATGTTCAAACTTCTCCACTTGTAAGATTCGTTCAGTGTTATCTCTGGGATACATTCTGTGTTACTCTATTGAACACTGTCCCTCCCTCCCCCTAAATATCTGACCTGTAGAATGGTCCCTTTCTCAACTTCCTTTGTAGAGCAATAGCCCATGCTGGAATATATATAATTTAGGTACAGCTATAATGGTCTGCTCAGAGGTCTGAAAAAAATTGTAAAGGAAGAAAGAAGGGGGATTTCAACTTGTAAATTAAGATGTTGAAGAATTAAAGTTTTAATATGTATTCCTCCATCCATCCTGCACATTCTACCATTCCACCTTGTTTCTTCCTATTGGGTAGTTTCCAGTAATGAGCTAGGATCAATGCCAATGAATTCTGTATTTTCTATATTATTACGTTATGACAATAATATCAGGCTTTTCCCAAAAATTATTTATACCACACAATGACTCCATAAACAGGGGCTCCCTTCCTGATAATTGTTTTAAATCCAGTCACCAGTGCCAAATATTTGTAGGTGGAATTCTAAGAGTGCTGCACGCATTTTGCCTTCAAGAAAAAATGAATCACATACAATAAGAAAAGATTACACATGAGTGAGGGGTTTTGTTCATACATATCTTTATAGCAAAAGTTGCATCTGAGGCACCTTGAGGCTACTAAAGGGGCATAATCTATATGATAGGCATTAGCGCAGCTAAAACAAACTAATGGGCCAGATTCTCAGCAAGTGTAAATCAGCAAAGTCTTTGGGCCAGATCCACTAGCTAAGTATGATTTGGGGAATGTAGAAGTATTCAGGCATAAAAACAATTATTATATATAATGGCTCCACCAGAATCAAGATATCTGAACAAACAAACATAAAACAGAGTTTAACTGTGTGATTGCAATTAATCTGAGGTGGCTGCCAGGTGCATCAGCTGTATCATGGACATTATTTTATTGGCATGTCTAGATTTTTAAATTGAGCTTCTTGGTATTATGATTTACTGCTATGGAGAGGAGGATGGGGAGAAACTACATTGCCTTCAGGGGAAATCATTATCGTCATGTCGGGAGCCAAAATTAAGGAAAAGTTTGTTGCTTCTGCATTTCTGTAGGCAGATGCCTATTTATGTTTTCACATAACTACATGTCACAAGTACTGAACTTTCTAACCCCCGGAGCAGAAAGCTACTCCCATAAAGCTACAGGTGCTGATTTTGTCCTAGTAACAGAGTAACTGTCTAACATTGTGCACTATTTTGTGTTACATTCTGTAACTAAAACCATCCTATTGAATTAGAGAAGTGAATCTGATGGTAGCCTATATTCTGTTTATGGGTCTGTTTAAATGCTGTTTTTTGTTGTCTGGGTAATAAATACTATAACCGAAGACTACTGATTATGTTATATTTAATAATTACATACAAAAGCACTATGTTAAAAGAACATTATTAAGACTGCAAAGTCAAGCATTGAAAAGGTTGCCTTAATTTGGCCCCCTTGTGCATACACATTATGATACAGTGTTTAATTACATGATCACATGCTAATTTTTTGCACATTACCCATGTCTCATTCAGTACAAAGGATTGTCCAGCTCTTGGGATGAATCATAGCTGTGTCTTAATTCTGGCATTTCCTAACTTTTAAGTGCTTGACTTTGTAATCTTAATCTTTTAACATAGCTTGTTTGTGTATAATTTCTTGGATTTTAAAGAAAAAAGCAAACTCGAGCAACGAATTCCATCATGGGGTATCATATTGACATGGTTCATTGGTGGGACTGGAACTTTTAGATCCATCACGTAGACTTCTGCCACATGACCGAAAAGAGTCATTTATAGCAATAATAGGTTGACATCCACTCTAGACCAGCATGAGAGGGGGATGAGACACACACACTTTGACAGTGGGTTTCACAGATATTTGCTGCCAGCAGAGGAATGGTGAGACTCCAAAATTTGAGATTCCATTCCAAGATCTGGAAGGGAGTGTTCTCTATAGTCACAGACTCTTCTGCCTGTTTCCTCCCAGCCTCAAGCTCATTCCTGTCCCATTCTTCTTGGCTAGCCGGTCTCTGTCTCTACTCTTCAGGTTTCTCATCCCAGTACTAGCCTCATTGCCCAGACAGTCCTAGCCTCACCTTTTGGCCACTCTGAGTCCCAGGCCTGGTCTACACTACGAGATTAGGTCTAATTTAGCTGCGTTAGATCGATTTTTATAATGAATGCTTCTATGCAACCAACCCCTTCCACCGACCTAAAGGGCCCTTAAAATCGACCTCTGTACTCCTCCCCGATGAGGGGAGTAGCACTAAAGTCAAACTTTCTGGGTCTAATTTTGGGTAGTGTAGATATAGCGCTGTGCAATTCGATGGTATTGGCCTCCGGGAACTATCCCAGAGTGCTCCACTGTGACCGCTCTGGACAGCACTTTCAACTCCTATGCACTAGCCAGGTACACAGGAAAAGCACCGGGAACTTTTGAAGTTCATTTCCTGTTTGGTCAGTAATGGCGAGCTCAGCAGCACAGGTGACCATGCAGTCCCAGAATTGCAAACAAGATTCAGCATGGAGCCAACAGGAGACACTGGATCTGATTACAGTAAGGGGAGAAGAATCTGTGCAGGCAGAACTCTGAGCCAGCACAAGAAATTCTGATATATATAGATATATATGCCAAAATCGCCCAGGATATGATGAATAGAGGCTACACCAGGGATGCACAGCAGTGCCATGTGAAAATTAAGGTGCTCAGGGAAGCCTACCAAAAGATAAGGGAGACAAACGGTCACTCTGGGGCAGAGCCCCTGACATGCCGCTTCTATGATCGGCTGCGTGCCATTCTAGGCAGGGACCCCACCAGTACCCCAACACTCTCCATGGACACCTGCAAGGTGGCAGCCTCATGCAACACAGATGAGGATTTTGTGGATGAGGAGGAGAAGGTGGAGAATGCACAGCATGCAAGCGGAGAATCTGTTCTCCCCAGCAACCAGGACTTTTTCTTCACCCTGGAGCCAATATAATCCCAAGGCCGATTGTTCCCAGACCCTGAAAGCAGAGAAGGAAAAATTTGTAATGACACTGCAGCAATTAAAAGCAATTGTGTTTACTGTTTGATTTGCTCTGAAGAATTGGGATGCATTTGCGGCCAGTACAGCTAACGGAAAGGTCTGTTAACATGTCTGGGGATGGAGCAAGAATCTTCCAGGGACATGTCCATGAAGCTCTCCTGGAGGTACTCTGAAAGCCTGTGCAGAAGGTTTCTGGGGAGGGCTGCATTATTTTCTCCTCCATGGTAGGACACTTTACCATGCCAAGCCAGTAGCAAGTGGTCTGGAATCATTGCAGCACAAAGCACGCCAGCGAATGGTCCTGGGTTCTAGTCGTATTCATGCAACATTCAGTCTTTATTTTTCTGTGTCAGCCTCAGGAGAGTGATATCATTCATGGTCACCTGGTTGAAAGAGGGGACGTTTTGTAAGGGAAGAGTAATCCCCTCTGTTTTCTGATCCCTGACACATTAGATCCTGGTCATGCTTGGCTGTTTATGCTTAGCTAAAAGGGATCATCCCGGAGAATAGCCACACAGGGGAGAGTGCTGCACATCCACCCCAAAACCGCAGCCCCTCCTTTTAAACGGCAAACACAACTGGCATTGGTTGCTATGGGAAAGGAGGGTGCTGCAGTTTGAAACAATTCCCACATATTATGAACGCGGAAGAAACCAACCCCACGTACCCTTTGATTTTGCTATAGCTGCCTGAAAACCGAATTCCGTTGCCCAGCAGTGTATGATGTGTCACCATACTAGCAGGACCTCAATATAAAAGGCAAAATGTGACGTTGTATCTAAAACACATGTACTGTCTGCTGTGAATTGCTTGATTCTCTGTGGAAAGAGTCTCCCTTTTGTTCTCAGAAATGCATCTTCTGTAAAGCCTACTCTCTCTTCCCCCTGCCCCCGCACTGCAAATGTTTCTATGCTCCCTGCATCAACTCCATCCCTGAGGTTATCACAAATTAGAAGGCAAAAAAACTCATTCTCACAATGACATGTTTTCTGAGCTCATGCAGTCCTCCCACACTGATAGGACCCAGCTGAATGCATGGAGGCATTCAGTGGCAGAGGCCAGGAAAACATGCAGTGAGCATGATCAGAACACACAGGAGGAGATGCTGAGGCTAGTGGGGGAGCAAACGGATACGATGAAGTATCCGGTGGAGCTGCAGGAAAGGCAACTAGAGTACAGATCCTCCACTGCAGCCATTGTGTAATCACCTGCCCTCGTCGCCAAGTTCCATATCCTCCTCACCCAAACACTCAAGAACGTTGTGGGGGAAGCTCTGGGCACCCTGCCACTCCACTCCAGGGCATGACCCAAGCAACAGGAGACTGTCATTCAAACAGCTTTGATTTGTAATGTAGCTATAATAAGCAATGTGGCCTTGTCCTTCCCTCCTCCCCCACCGCCCACCCCCTTATCAAATCCTTTGTACAGCTGGGCTTCCTTTTACTAGTCAGCATTGCCAGTGATCTCAATTTTTTAATAAATAAAGAGTGAAGGGATTCAGAACAATAGGGACTTTATTTCCTGTGCCAGCTGTGGTCAAAGGAGGGAGGTTGGCTTGCAGGGAAGTATATTCACCAAAGGGGGTGGCTTTGCATCAAGGGCAAACACACACAGCTGTCACACGGTAGCCTGGTCAGTCATCAAACTGTTTATCAAAGCCTCTGATGCACAGCAAGCCTTGCTGTGCTCTTCTAATTGCCCTGGTGTTTGGCTGTTCAAAATTGGCCACCAGGTGATCTGCCTCAACCTCCCACCCCGCCATAAACATCTCCCCCTTACTCTCACAGATATTATGGAGCACACCGCAAGCCGTAATAACAGTGGGAATATTGCTTTTGCTGAGATCTAACCTACTCAACAAACTGTGCCAGCATCCTTTTAAACACCCTAAGGCACTTTCTACCACTGTTCTGCACTTGCTCACCTATAGTTGAACTGCTACTACTGTCCAAGCTGCCTGTGTATGGCTTCATGAGCCATGGGAGCAAGGGGTAGGCTGGGTCGCCAAGGATTACTACTGCCATTTCCAAACATAATTTTCTGGTCTGGGAAGAAAGTTCTTTCTTGCAGCTTTCCAAACAGCCCAGAGCTCTGAAAGATGAGAGTGACCTGCACCTTTCCCACACTGATGTCAGTGAAACAGCCCATGCACCAGTGCTTGCAGCACCATTGAAAAGTTAGGGGGTTACTACAGGAGTGGGTGAGGTTCTGTGGCCGGCATTGTGCAGAAGATCAGACTAGAGGATCATAATGGTCTCTTCTGACCTTAAAGTCTATGAGTCTATGAGAAGTACCCCTTACAGTTAATGTTCTGTTTGGCAAGGTGGCCCGTGCCAAGATAGGGATATGTATTCCATCTATCACCCCAGTTAGGGAACCCTGTTGCAGCAAAGCAATTGTTATTGTCAATTGACATTGTTATTGTCACAATGATTGAATGATGCCATTTAGTTTCCTTCTGGTTTAATATCTGAAGAACAAGCTAAGCAGAAATCCGCCTAACTTTATTAATAGAGTATCTGTTTCACACACTAATCTTTTTGGTTTCTTAAATAGGTTACTCCTCTGGCGGCTGTTCTGAATGAAGTTGATGAGTCTGAGAAAACTGACAGTTAAGGGACTTTTTTTTTCCTGTACCTCAAGCAAGCAAGATTTTAGCGCAGCCAGATCTGGGTTCAAATCCCCCTGGTAGCCCAGATGGGACTGGTTATATGTATAGATGCTAGTGACAGAGAATAGTGACCTGAGGAAGAGCTTTGGTTGGTCCAGTGAAAGGTATTACTTCACCTATCTTGTCTCTCAGTGACAGAGAATGATATTTTCATTGCAGTTGGTCCTGAGCCACCAAACTGAATTTGGATTTTGGCCACCTCAATGTTCTGAGCTTGTTATGATCCAGGATTTTGGTTTTGCTTCTTATAAAACTGTAGGGCCAACAGTGAAGCTCATATCTGGATTTAGGTTTGTTATTGAAACACAGCCTATTTCAGGCCTATATTTAATCTGTGGCTAAAGGTATAATACAGTAGGAATACTAAAAGGGTAAAGGAAAAACCAAAACCTGAATTTTAATGTGTAAAAGCTTAATAATGAGTAAGCTGCATATCACCTCATTAAAGGTATGGTGACAGGTTTTCATGCATATTCTCCCTGTGTATATTCTAAAGATTTCAGTTCAATTATATTGTACCTGTTTATGTCCATTATGTTAATTGTCATAAAAACACATTATAAAGGTTATATTTAAGATGTGGATTCAGTTAAAAATGACTATGAATACTGTTTTAATACACTATGCCCGTAGTGTCTGGGAACGAAGATCAAACTACTTGTGATCTTAAGATACATCCAAATCCAGCAGAGGTGTATTAGCTGCCTCCAGATATAATTAGAGATTCTACTATTTAGAAATGATTGATTTGTATGTTTCCAATTTTTAAAAAATATTTGCATTATTTATATATGAAACACATTGATTTTAATTTGATTTTTCTAAGCTATTTCTAAAGTGCCTGTCAACTTATATATAGGCCTTGATAATTATTCTTAATTTATTTTTAGTTTGGTACATTTTCTTCAACAAACTACTAACTCAGTTGCCGTACTAACTGCTACAGTGCTTAGTTCTCAGTGATCTCCTCCCATTTGATAGACAAGCTAATAGACTTATGATTCTGTAGCTGAGATGCTACCTGCTATTACTCCAGGGCAGATGGAGTCCCATGCTTGAGAGCAGTGCTTCTTAATACGTCTATAATCAAAAACCACATGACTATAGTTCCTATCTTTTGGCAAGACCAGCACAAATCATCTGCTTTGATCCTGGCTCTGATCAGTTTGCGGCCACTCAGAATGTGTTAAGCATAATGATCAATGCAGACTGAGACGCATGCTGTTAGAGAGGCTTCAATAACCCATTATATATTCCTGAGATGACCATATACATGTTCCTACATACATGGGTTCCTGTTCAAAAGATGTTCAACTTCAGGAAACTAAGTATTTTCTCTCCTGAATAATGCGTTTATGTGTGTAACAGACATTAATACCAAGTTGAAGATGTACCTTTTCATTTTGCAGTCACTAGGGGTCTAGTAAAGCCCATTACAGTCAGTAGATTCCTATTGCCTTCACTGGGCTTTTGGATCAAGCCCCAAATACATTATCTTAATGCCAGCTTCTAACAACAGATGGCACCTTACTCAAGTTTATAGAACCAGAATGAAAAAAGGATGAGTGAAGAATAAAACAAAACATACATTTAATAGATCATTCCCGTCTCATCATTGTGCTGCATTCATATGACTGTTGAGTAGGTTGCTTGACTGATAGACAGGCAGAGCTGCAGCATAATGGAATCTTGACGTGCAGATACACTTTGGAGAGTAGTAATTATTTATTTTTATTTATAAAAATCTACACATACTAGGAGAGCTGTGTGCTCTCTGCTCCCCTTCCCCAATATTTAAAACATGATCCACAGTTTTACTAAATTGCTAAAATACACTATAAAGAACTCTGACACTCATAATTCAGTCCCACCCCACACACAACTCTATTAATATGCAGTTAACAGATCAATGCTTCTCCTAGCCTAGCTTTATCTTGACCCCACTCCTATACCGAGCTTCTTAGCATGCACAACATGCCTCAGGTGGCACGAGATCATGATTCAGCACCGACTGTGGTCCACTGGTTGGATCATTAACTTCTCTGGCTTGGGCCGGGTACTGATGGGAAGTGCAACATGAACACTGATCCATGCCCCTCGATAAAGAAGAGAGACCAAGACTTGATTAGTTGTGTCATTGGTCAGGACCACTTAGTTCTCACTTTTATTATAGATTTTAAAAAGTGGAAGTGAAATTGACACAACCAGGAACATATTATGGGGTATAATTATCTTCCTTACACATAAGTAACTTCTTTTAATATGGATGCAAGCTAACACATGCATCATGGGGAAACTATAGCCCCAAGAGATATACTAGTTTACAAAATAAAATGTTTTAGGAGCTTTCTTTAATTATCTAAGGAAACTATACTCATTAGTGTTTATCTTGTTATCAAATTAAATCCAAATAAAAGGGCATTCTGCTTAATTAAAGAGAGTGTTCCATATAATATAATTTTTTTGAACTGATGTTTTAGCAAAGCTAATAATCTTTTAAGTCCTACAGGGACTTTATTTACTGCATTACATCAGTTATGGGCAAGCACACATTTAAATAGAATTTTAATTCAATCTAGTCAAGAAAGTAGGGTGCATGTGAGTGCACTAAAAAAGTACTTCCATTCATTTTCTTGTCAAAAGTACTTCCACCTCCTTTTCTTGAAAAGGAGGTGGCTAAGAATAATACCAAATAAGGGAAATGATAGCCAATGAATCTGGTTTAAAAATACCCAATTTTTAACTTTAGAAAAATAAAATGGTCACAAATGGATCAAAAAACTAATTCTGACTAGATGATATTCCTGCAAACATCTGGAAAGTGAATGAAATCTCATGGATACAAATCTATAAAATAAATGTATTTAATACAATAAACATGATGACTATGCCTCACACAGTTATCTTTATGTATTATTGGTTCTGTTTGGTGGTTACTCAAGTGCTTAGGGATCAATGAGAGGAAAGAAGAAGAAGTAAAAATGGATAGTAGACTTGTGGATGCCTGGTCAGTGAGATGGTTTACATGCTCCTTGTTAGGTGAGATTTTGAGGCTATTATAAGCTTACAGACCCTCCTTGGTGTAGCAGAATTAGTCTAGAGTGTTGCGTCCAGGCTGAGTGAGAAAGATTCCCACTGATCTCAATGAGCATTAGATCAGGTACTTAAAGGATGATTGTGACCTTTCCAAGGTATGAAAGAGACTTGAAAGATGATCAGTGCTACTCTTTCAAGGTATACTGAAACTGGAATGTATTTATTGAGATCCAGAAAACACAAGCTGACCACTGAACTTCGCCATCATACCAAAGCTCTTCAAAGGAGTAATATGAATGTGCTTGAGTGGAAGAAAAAAACAAAATAAGAGGGAAATTAAATAACAGTAATAAAAAGTTAATTAACAGATAGTAATAAGACACAGTCTTTATTCCAAGCAATATACAATCTAAATAGACTAGACAGACAAATTATAGGCAAACAGAAGTATTATTACCCTTATTTTATAGATAGGGAATCAAGGTACATAAAAATTAAATAACTTGCCCAAGGTTACTCAGGAAGTCTGTGGCAAAGCCAGGAACTGAATTTATATTTTCTAGATCTCTGTGTAGTATCTTAACTACAAGACTTTCTTTCCCCTCTCATTCAAAAGAGCAGATGGATTTGGATGGGTTTTTTGACCTTCAATCATCCTAAAATGTTCGCTTTTTCCAAGCCCTTCCAGAGTGTGCTTCTGGGTGAATCTGCATCACGTCAGCAGAAATTGCTGAGAATATATTGTGTCTTAATGCTATAAATATCCCTGAAAGGGAAAACTCCCCAGGCAATTAATTCACTGTTGGTCTTCATTCACCTACCCTGCTGAATAGCCTTTTTTTTCCCACCAGGCACAATATTTTAATTTCCTGTAGAGCTTCCAGAGCTGTGTTGCCCAATTAAGCCTTAGCAGTCATCGAGAATGGCTGTACTATAAACCTATAGATCAGTGAGGTGTATAAAAATGTAAAACTAAATGGATTACTTTATGCATCATCTTTAAACTTATAATGCTGGGATGGTTCTAGTTAAGACACAGTGTCTTTTTCTCAGTGTTGTTAACATAAATATCACCACCACATACAAGCAGTCTTAATTCACAAAGAGACAAGTCCATATGAACAGGTTACTATCAGTGGTAAGTCAGTTTCTTACATTTAGCCGCCCATGTGTGAAATATGACCTGCTTTACATGGGCATCCTGAGCGTATATCTATATATATCTATATATCTATATATAGATATAGATATAGATATAAATACCTCATGCCTACCAAAACTTGTTCTGAAGTGAATTAAGATGCATGAGTTAGTAACTTCTTAAAACTGAGATGTTAATATCAGAGATGCTAACAGACAGTGGAATTTTCAAAAGTGCCTTAATGTCTTTGACTTTCCCATTGACTTGTTTGGTAGGTATAAGGATTTGTACTCCTAAGGCACTTATGAATATCCCATTCAGAACCCTTCTGGTAGCTTTGTCTATCTGTGTCACTATAATATCCAGCAGCACTTTTGTCTAATTAAAAGGCAGCACAAAGAATGCTATAATTTTTTGGTGTATAAATATATAATACACTTGATCCTCTTCTCACTTACCCAAGATTTACACTGGTGTAATTTCACTCATTTCAATAGTTACTCCCGATTTACACCAATGAAGCATGATCAGAATCAGGCCCAAAATATAGCCAGGGCTCTTTTGAAATCATAATCTACATATGCCTTCTAAGCCATAAAAGATTAAACCGACTGTCTTCTGTTTACCTTACGATGACTGCAGTGTGTAAGCATGAAAGGTTACTCAATTAAACAGCTGTTCTGTCCTACTCTGCTCTATGGTCTTGATTTGCTTTAGAACAGCTTTAATACAGCTACTTATTTCCTTGTGTCTTAGTACTGTTTGAGGAGAGCTTGACCAATATTCAGATGGTCTCAGGAAGATACAGTAGAAACTCTCACAAAAGTTTTCTTGTCTTGCCTTCAAACCAAAACCCATCTGGAGTCCTGGATGGCTTATCAGTCGCAGCAGGGAAGCCTGAGATTAATCAGCTCTGTCCTCGCTTGACCCTGCCCATGTTGCAAGGTTGAAAGAGTTCACTATGGAGACTGGAAAAGACATGAAAACAAAAACAAAACAATAAAACGTGCTTCTAGAGCATTCCCACTCTCCGGCTTGTTGGCATTTCTCGTGGCTTAAACGTGAAATTATTAATGCCATTATTGTGATAGTACCCAGAAACCCAACCAGCTTAGGGCCTCATTGGGCCAGCACTGAACAGGCATATAAGACAGTCCTTACCCCCAAAAGCTTAAGCTCAAAGGCCACAGTCCAGCAGTTAAGCACATGTAACTTGAAGTTTAGGATTAGTCATGCTGATGTCTATACTTATTTTGGGGTTCATAAGACAAGACATCCAAGGTGGGTGAAATAAACAAGGAGTGTGTGGGGAGAGGAGGACAAGATAATAATAAAAACACATTTTAGCATGGACTAGCTGGCGTATTGTAATGTTCTTCATCCTACAAATTGTATTACAAAGAGTGATTCCTTAGGGCCGGACCCTAAGCATGCTGGTCAGTGGGAGCTGAACGACTCATTACTTGGTAGGCATATGCTCACTACTGATAAACAAAGATGGGTTTAATGTGTTTTACTTTTATTCCCACCACAGGTCTAAGTTGAGCTGTGCAACTATCTGGTTAAAATCACACACTTTATTTTCCATCTCAGACTGTGGGTTCCTTTTCCAGGGAAACTTGCTAGATGTACAATCTGGGCTGCAAACGCCCTGAATTAGAATTCTGTGATTCTAAAAGAGGAAGAGAATGGAAGCTGCAGAAAGTAGCAAGAAGGAAGCAACCATCTCAAACATGCAAGCTGCCCCGTTTTGTTCTCGTGATAGTGGTTGCAATTTCATCAGCTAAAGCCAAGTTTTATACTTGCTTACAACAGGACTGACCTTGGCACCTTGTGATGCCAAAAAATTTAGAAATCTTCAAAAATTCACTAGTGGGCACTGTTAGTGCATAAGCCTGTTTGTTAGCCTCTGACAGAATTTTGTGTTTCACCAAAGACTTCCCCTCTCCCACCCCAGCTCCTCCTACACCAGTGAAGATCTGTGAATGTGGCAAAGGGATTTCGATTTCGAAGTAAAGTCCTGACCCCATCACATAAGATCTCTTTTAAGCTGACTTGCAGACTGGAATTGGAATTTTTGTTCCTGAATTAAGTGATGAGAGATGCAATAGGGATGCTGAATGCACATTCTGAGTCTGTAGGGTGCAACATAAAAGAATCTAGGCATTTCAATGCATGTATAGCAGGGAACTATCAAACAGGGTACTTCAAACGACACAAATACAACTACTATTTTAATACTTGCCAAGTAACCTACTGTAATTCCACCCATCACAATGGGCCGTGTTCCAGTACCAACTAAGTCAATGGCAAAACTTCCAGTGACTTTAATGGGGCAAAGATTTGGCTCATTAATTTTTTAAAAATTACTTATAAACAAAAAAGCATTACTGAGCAATCATTTTAAAAAATAAATCTTATTCTGGCCCTCTCTCCGACCAGCAGAGTCTGCTCCAAACCATGCTATAAAATTCGAATCTGCATGTCCCTAATTTTCAGGGGGAGGAAGAGAAGTGTATCATACACATTTCATGCAGCAACAGAGGCTAAATCCTGTCTTTCGAATGGATTTGAAGTTTGATATGAATAGTTTGCACAGGTCTGGTCTACATAGAATGTCCTTTCTTCAGGATTCTCTGTGCTACAGAGATCTCTGCATTGTAAAGTTCTCTTATCTCTCTGGGGGATTTCTATACTAATTAAGGGTTCTGTCTTCCAGGGTTTTCTGACCTACAGCTGTGAAGATCGTCTTTGACTCATCTTGTATCCTATAATATTAGATGAAAAATGAACCAGACTGTTGATGCTTGACTGCCACAAGCTGAGGAACTACCTCCTTAAAGAACAATATATGAAAATTCATTTTCATTCCCCTGCACCATGAACTAATACATTTGGGAAGGAGGAAATATTACATGAAGCAACTGTTTTCTCTTGGACCCCTGTCCTTGGTACTGGAGGACACAATGGTGAGTACAATTGAGTCTTGGTTTGGTCTGCTGTATGCTTACCCATCCAATAACCCATCTCACCTACATACACTACCTCTATATAATATTTCAGGTATGGCCAGAAGAAGGAGCAAGGGCAGTGGTAAGAAATGGAAGAATGAAGTAGGCTATGAGATGGAACCTTCCCCCCTCTAGGGGGATGATCCCATTAGACCTTTGTTCTGGGTTTTAAAAAAATCACTTCTACTGATTTCTTGCCATCCTACTCTAGACACTCAAGAAGTCAAGCAAGAAATTGCAAACATTGCTACTCTTCTGTCCAGTGAATGATGGAAGGGTAGTTTAGTGTTCGCATCCCAACACCAGGGAACTAGGTCATTTTCACAACTCTGCCATGGGGCTCCTGAGGAATGTTGAATAGATTACTTAATCTCAGGTTTCCCCATCTGTATCAGAGGATAATATTATTTACCTACCTTACTGTAATTTTGGAAGGTTTTATTTTTTATTGTTTGTGAAGCACTTTGAGATCATCAGACAGAAAGTGCCATAGTAGTACAAAGTATTTCATCACTGAGCAGGTGTGTGGAGTCCCCCAAGGATCAGTTCTTGGCCTTATGCTATTTAATGTTTTTATCAATGTTCTGCTGCATGGTCATAACTCTCTGTGAGTCTTAGCAATTAAATAGCCCCCTGTTAAACTGAGGTTTCCACAATAGTTAAACCCATTTTAATCATTGTTCACTTGGAAAAGGCCCTGTTTTTTTTTTCTTACTTGATGGCTTATCAAAATCTACCCAAGCTTTAAATGCTGCATATTGGATGACTTCCCTGGACTTCTGATTCAAAATGTTGGCAGTGATTTAAGTTATGCTATTCAGTCTGCTAACTGCACACTAAAGTAAGCAGTGATGAGAACTGTAGTTTGGGCTCAGCAGTTTGCCTCCAAAAGATGGAATATCATGTAGGACTCAGGTTAATTTAGTAATGCGTAGATTTTTCAGAAGTGCCAAATGGAGCTAGGCATCCAGGTCCTATCAAGGAGATTATTTGGTGAGACTAAGTGATAACATGGAAGCCTATTGTAATGTATTTGGTGCCTCATGTTTGGTCTGGCAGTGCTGGTAGTTTAACATAAAGGAATATTCTGTGTAATATTGCCAGTCACCTATAGGACTCAACTGATGAGATATCACATAGTATTTGAATTTAGGGGTTGGAGTTTACATCAACTGCACAGGAGAGTGATAGGTGGAGATCATTGGAAAGTTGGGTGAAAGAGGAGGTTGGTGCAGACATTGTCTGCCCTAATTGGCATGTGGTTATTGATCAGACTGGAGGAGAATTGAGGGACGGAGTAGCATATTGGAGATAATGCTTCCCCCCATATGCACAGTTTAGCAGTTCCCCGTTTGGATTCCCCCTGATCTTGTAGTGGTGCACGGAGGGAGAGGCTAGCAGAGTAGCTCCTTAGGAGACAGAGAGGGGAGAATCCCATATAGACCGGATACCCAGCGTACAGAGAGCAGGGCTGAACACCAAGCTGATGAGGTTTTTTTCCCTTACGGTCAACAGGATGGAAAGTTATTTTTTCCGGTGACAATGTGAAAATCATGTGGTCTGTTACTCATTTCAGTGAGTAGTTTAAAGGGGGGAGGTGCAAAGTCCACTCACTTAGACTGATAGAAGGTTGGAGCGGTTTTGATATCCTGATGATGAGCTCAATTTGAAAACAGATATAACTTTCCAGGTAATTATATTTGATACTAGCAGGTAGGTTGCATTTGTTCCAGAGATGAATCTGACTGACTCAGAGGTGTGAAGGATTTTAATCTTTGTATAATGAAACGGAAGGGGAGGTGGTGAGACCTCGAGGGGTGTGAGAGTGGAAGACAGCATTGGCTTTGAAACGTAGGGAAGTGCTGAGTCACCTTGTCTTAAGCCATGACCCATCACAGAAAATATTTTCCAACCTCTGGGTGTGGTGATAAAGTCTTTACGGAGGTAACTAAGGAGAGGTAGTGCCATTTCGTGGAAATACGTCACATTCAAGAAAAATTTGGTTAGAAAAAAAAATGGAAGAAGAGTTTTGATTTTTCCCATTCAGACTGTCTGTTTCATGTTTTTTTAATTTTAGAGCCTAAAATATAAAAAAATTTATGAGTCAAAATTGGAACAAGGCGTTTTGCTCGTATCAAATGAAATGTTTCGACCTACCCCCCAAACAAAGTGTTTAACAGAATTTCTGTTTACAGGAAATTACTAAATTGTTTTTTCATTTTGGAATGAAAGACATTTCTAAGTTGTGAAACTGCCCCCCAAAATGAAAATTCTGGTTCCCTCACAGCTATACTCCAGATCTCCTGGTGGCTGAGATACTTCCCCAGCAGCCTGGGTACCCGCTCCCTGCACTGAGTCGGGGGAGTAGGGAGCAGTTTGCATGCTAGCACTGCAGAGTAACTGTGCTGATGGGCCAAACCAGCTTGATGTGAGCACCCCATCCCCCAGTTCTGAAATCCCAGTAACAGTGCTGTACTATCACAATTTTAGAAGTGCAAGAATTACCTAAGGAGAATCCGTTTCTCTTGCTGGAAAGTTCCAATCACTCTCATTCTTTCCACCTTAAAGAAAAACATGGGCCTTTGTCTACATTGGGAATTCTGCGCCGGTTACAGCTGGCATAGCTGCACTGGTGCTAGTCCCTAATGTAAACAGGCAAAGCTCTTATAAGACATGATGTGCACCCGTGCAGTTTACCCTGGTTTCCAGGAGGGATAAACTGCACTGGTACAAATCACAACTTATCGCAGTTTAGCCTGTCCGCTCTCCAGGTTTGCACTAATGCAGCTGCATCAAAGGTTGAAATTCTCTGTCTAACCAGGACATTTTAATTTATTGTCACTGCTACCCACACTTTAACTGGCAAAGGAACAGCATATGTGACTTCACCACTGGCCATCTCTACAATGGTCTGTGCCTCTCTCTTTCTGCAAAGCCGTTCTCATACTCAGCAGCTGAGAGATTAATTTTCCGAGACCAGCATGTTCAGGAAAGAAAGGGCCAAATACCTCTAATACCTCCAATCTGCTTTGTCCAAATGTTCACCACAGATAGGGTGACCAGATAGCACATGTGAAAAATCGGGACGGGGATGGGGGGTAATAGGTGCCTATTGTAAGAAAAAGCTCCAAATATTGGGACTGCCCCTATAAAATCGAGACACCTGGTCACCCTAACTACAGACAATGAAAATCATCTTGTTCTCTGTTCTCTTGCATAGTCCTTCGCTGTATGTGAAGAACCGAATATTTCCAGAGGCGCCGACCTGCCTGCAGCTCCCATTGGCTTCAGGTGGAGTTTAAGTGTTCAGCATCTCTGACAATCGGGGCCTCTAGAAGCATTCCGGTGCATTGCTGCTGCAGGGCACCATCTTTGGGCAATTTCTTTGGACACAGGTTAAGATATCAGAATCCAGCAAATACAGTTTCTCCCCTTCCCATTCCCTCCCACTCCCTCTTGCTGCCTGGGCTGCTGGATTTCCAGGAGGGGGAGGGGAATCGCTCATGTGCCCATCAGTGAGCCCTATCTAAGTAGGATGTAATGCTCCCTTTAAGAAGAAGCTAGAGGTCCCAGAGGAAGGGGGATTGCTAAAAATACCATCCTATGCTGTGAGAGTAATTGACAAGCATGCTGTGCCTTGGAGCGAGCGGAGTGGTCGAGTCCCTGCTGCTGATACTGCCTCAGTCACTGCAGTGAATGTGCTGCAGTGCCCCCCTACCCTGCTCCCCCCGCGCTCAGTCTCTTCAAGCTGCCCATGCTGCAGCCGGATCCAGCCGGCATGCTCACCTTCTTCCTAGTGTCTGGTGGCTCCATCTGGCTGTTTATGGGTAAGTGCTTCTCTAGCTCTCGCCATTCCGCCTTGATGTTGCCTTTTCAATCCCTTTCTTGGCATTTATTACCATTCCCTCCTTCCCTCCCCCGCCCCCGGGTTCTGTGTTATTTTTCATCCTCTCCTTTTTATTATAATCAGAATTAAGGTGCATGAACGTGACAGCAGCAGAGAGGATGCGGCTCTGGTCCAAAAAGAGAGAAATGAAGCTCCGGGCCTTTACAAATTAGGCCCTTTATGAAATGACCTCTGTGCATTTGTCTTTACTTTGTTTCCGCTACTCAGCACATTCATATCTTCTCTCTACCCTTCCCCCTCCCACAGCAGTACAGTAAGGTTCTTTCAGATCCCTTTAGAGGAAAAAGAGGCAGAGAGAAACATGGAGTTAAAAGCTGAGATGGTTTAAACCACAGATGAATAGTTAATATTATGCTGCATATGCATAATCTGAAAACTGCCATGAAATATTAATGCAGCTTGATAAAGTAAATATAGCTGTGTGCTCAATTGAACAGATTGCATAATTCCTCTCCTCTGATCTCACTGATTTATTCAAATAGGTCCATCCTATGTAATTTTGTTCAAATTGGGCTTTTTCTCCTTATTATGTGTGTATGTGTAACAGGGGTGAGTACAGATCTATATAGGTATATATTTAGAGAGAACACATGCCATATTGCTTTGTTTGAATGAGTGATGACTTAGAGTGTCAGATCAAGCCAGAAGAATTACTGCATTCGTGTAGTAGGTGTTCTTCTCTTTGGTACTTAAAGGCTTAGTTTTAAATGGTTGTCATCTGCTGCATAGATTCAATACTGAGTACTCTAAATGTGGGGGATGGGGAAGAGAAAGACGACTTTTCTAAGGAAAGGTAACTTCTAATATTTGTGCTTTATTTTTCTTACTGATAATATACTTTTCTCTAGACAAATCCAGTCCTCCATTAGGAAGAAATGCAAAGAAGGAAATGGTTTTAAAAATGTAGCCTCTCTATGCAGCATTGGGTTAGATGTTCGAGCAAAAAGCACCAGAAACAGCACAGCATGCAGTAGTTGTTAGCACTCATATTTACTCTGCTTCTGTGGTTTCACTTTAGGAATGGGAATATTGTAATGCTGAAACAAGTGAGTGCCTAATATCACTAGCCTAAATTTTGATCTCCAATGTATGCTGGCTCCTTCCATCTAGATTAGTGAGCTTGCATCTGCTTATACCAGGGCCCTTAACCTGCTCCCATTGAAGTCAATGATAAAACTGGCCCGGTTCTGAATTTGGCCCAGTGGAAATTGTATTTGAGCATCTGAAGGCAGAATCTGGCACAGGGACTTCATGTAAATCTACAAGGCCATGCTAGGGCTGCACTTGTTTCATAGGCCCAAAGACTGCCCTGAGGTACGCTCCTGAATTCACTGGCGTAGAACAGAATTTGGCCTGTGCAGTGAGAGCACACGCTGTGCAAGTGTCTCCACCCCATTCTCCGCATCATCTCATGTATTGATCAGAAACTGGGGGTTGTGCGCCACCGGTTTGGGTATTTATTTTGCTCAGTCCAGACTTGTGTCCAAATGCATTTCACTTGGGAGTCGTTTGATGTGAGCTTGTGCCTGTAGAGGCTCAAAAGGCTACTGCCTGAACTCACTATGCCCTGTGATCCCCGGCCTCTTTTACTTTACCATGTGGAGGTTGATTTTTATCCAACATTTTGACCTCAAATGAATACGTTGCCTTTGAAAGGATGAGGCAGTTTTGTTGCCTCTTCACTGATACCGTTACAGAGAAGCAGCAGAAGTCGAGGTTCTTAGTAATCACTAGTAAACTCATTTGTTGAAAATGCATGTAACTACAGAAGGAAAAATAGGCATAAATGTATGAACTGCATCGGCCATAGTGGCTTAGCACCGGCGTAGCTGCACCATTGCTTGCTATTTTGTAATTTGTATACTCATTTTTCTAGCATGGATCCGCCCTCTAAAACACCACTTTCAGAAAAAAGGCAGGATTAGCAGCTGTGCTGATTTACGTAAAATGTTGTCTATTACCATCCATTGCAGCCCAAAGCAAATGCTCAAATTTAGTTCACTTAAGACTTCCAATCCGATAAGAATTGTCACCACTCGGTTAGGTGTAATCTGCTCAGCTATGTGGGCTTTTTAATCTATAATGTTAAACTTCTAAGAACAATTGTACGAATGAAGCAAAGTTAAAGCTATTTTAAATACTGGAGAAAGTGATCCAAGAAAGAAAAAAGGAATGTTATTTTTACAAATGGTTTCCTATAATTAGTACAAGCTTTCCATTGTCTTAATGGCTATTCTACCCATAGTACTCCTACTGTAAGAGAAGTATTGTAAATAGATACTTGACAATTCCCCACATTATTCCAAAATAAAACACATGCTGATCTGAAGAGGTTTTCACTTTAATAACAGGAAGAATGGTTTGGGCTATCCTGTCAACATCTTATTCCCACATTCAGCTGTAGTGGGGCTTCTGTTGATTGCTGTACACAAGTTATATGATTCTGAAAAACCTATTGCCCCTCCATACACTCACACTTTAAGTGGTCTGTGTTTATTCATGTTATTCCTGCAGATGTTTCCATGTTTCAGATATGGTCTCAGTTAACAACTCAGCAGCTAAGGACATTCAGTTACCTTCCCTTTTTGCATATACTGCTATAACTTCCCCCCTTAAAGTATGATGTCTTACACACCTTTCTACAATAGCCCGTCAAAGAAAGAGGTGTGCAAACTAACAGGTGTGCAAACTAAAAATCAAACTAACAGGAAGAAACACCTGTGCTGCTTGTGACCACGTGGAGATCTGGTATCCAGTGTTTGTGTGCTGAGCAATGGCTAGTTCAGGGCCTGATCCTGATAATATTAACTGGGTGTATATATGGGGGAGCATACAGATTACAAGACCTATATTGTGCCTTTTTCAGCCCATTGTGTTGATGTCATTTGTGGTTAGGCATCAAGAAAGTGCTCAATGCTGTACAAGACAAAAAATAAGGGCAGCACCTAAATGAGGAGTTCACTGCCAGAAAGACAGATGCCTAAATCCAGACATTCTGACAGACTCGGAGGAAATGCTGACTCTTCCATAACATCCAGATCTTAAGTCGTATTTGGGTACTGAAGGCCTTTGCTTAATGTGTCCAGGGGCATCTTGGAAATAAATCTAGAGTGTGGTGGCACTGGGTCGTTCCATGCCAGTGGATGGCCTAGAAGAAGTCACAAAGATGAGAGTGGGAGAAGGAAACCAAAGGGATTGCAAGCCTGGCATCAAGGATAGAGAGAAGGAGGGTTAAGGGGCTCATAAGAATTAAGATTGGTTTTGTAGGCCCAGGTGGGTTATGTAGGGCCTTGGAAGCGAGGATAAAGAATTGACATGGTCAAGACGCTAATGTTATCGTTTGTGTTTTGAATGGAACTGCGAGATTTGAGAAGACCACACAGGAGGAAAATAAATCAATGAGAATAGCCAGAGCATGGACAAGTGTTTTGGTTGGTGGCGGCAGGGCTACCCTGCCAAAATACCTTGTGGGGGTGAAGGTCAATCATTCACCATAACTGGGCCACAACTTCTTCAAAAATACTGTAGCACACATACTCCCTCCATACCGGCCCAGCTTTGTGAGCTATTGCAGAATGGGGATAAGTCCATGTCCCCACTCCCTTTGAAGAATTTAACATTACAGTACTATATTCTCTGCTCCTTGGGAATCACTGAGCACAAGGGCTGACATTATGGCAAGCCCCTGTGCAGGGGAATAAGATAGAGGGAATTCTTCCTGTGGCTTGTCCCTCTCTCCCAAGGCCAGCCACAAGATGTCCTAAAATATTTTTCACATCTTATTGCAAAGGAGTCAGAAGGTTAACTCTGCAATTAAGCTCTGTAGCACAGTTTGTAAATCACCCTGCTTACCAGAATAGAGTAGCTTGTGGGGATGGGCCACGATGACTCCTTAAACCTGGTTGAAAAATATTTTCTGATATACCTTTGGGATTGAAGCTTGGTGGCCACCTGAAGTTTTTCAGGCTAATGATGAAATGATTCCTTGAATGATCGCTTCTGTCAGCAATTTTTTTTTGCGTGTGCTTTTTCTTTTAGAGAAAACTCTTGTCATTTGAGGTGGGAGTGCTCCTCAACAGTCTACCTAGTTGGCTTCTGTGGAGCTTGGGCCTTCAGTCTCCTGGGGTTAGATTCACAAAGGGACTTGGGCATTGCCGTGGTCAGCATTGCAACACCTAACTCTAGGCACCTATCACATCACTGGGATTTACAAAGCCTGAGCTAGGGGACATTGAGGGGAGATAGGCCCCAAAGACTGGGATTCACAAAAGTCAGCATGCAAGGTTACTCTTCACCTAAAACAGCCAATGGTAGATGCCCAGAAGGGGAGGTGTGTCCTAAGTCCCGCCCCAGCACCTCTTTGAGGGAGTTTGATGCCTAAATCCAAGATGGAGGATGGTGCCTGCCTCTGTTTGGGATTCTCAGCTGTGAAATCTTCTCCTGGAGTTAGGCACCTAAGGCATTTCTTGCCACAGTCCAATACGGGGCGAGTGGGAGAGGAGGGGGAAGGACCTCCTGTATCACTTTTAGCCCCAGTGCTAGGGTACTCACCTGGCTTGTGGGAGACCCCCCGTTCATGTTCCCCCCTCTGCTGAATGATAAGAGATATGAACAGATCTCTGCCATTTCACAGGTGAGTGCCCAAACCACAGAGCTAATGGAGGAACACCTTCACCACGTGAGACTGAGGGAGCCCCGCATCAGAATATCCCTTAGTCCTAGTCAAATCACTTCACCCTTTCAGGCAAAGCAGGCACTCGAACTGCAGATTCCCCAATCCCCAGGTGAGTACTCTAACCACTGGGCTAAAAGTTGCAAGGGAGGTCATCCCCCTCCCCTGCACAGGTATTTTGTGTGGAGACAGGCCTACTCTGAGCTTTCCTGCTGGATCAGGCCCTGCTGGTGAGTTAGGCAAAGAAGCACCTATCTTCCCCTGGTTAGTGAATCACACTGTGTCCTAGGCATCCAGACAGCTAGAGGGTGAGGCAGCAGTGCTCATGCCCAGAGGCTAAAATTTAGGCACACAGGGAACTCTTGCTGCAAAAACTTAGGTGCCAAGTGAGGTTAGGCATCTACAGCATTCGGGAGCAGCTAAGCGGCGGTTTTGTGAACACCAGTGATGTCTAAATCAGAGACTTAGCCTACTAAAGTAGCAGTTAGGTGCCTATTTGTGAATCTACCCCTTGGATCCTCAACAGCCTGCACGGTGATCAGTGATTTCTGCACACAGGGTAGTGTATCTGCTTCTGGTCTAAGAGAGAAGAATTGCTCATGCGAGAGATTTCACCCCAAGACAGAGAAGAACAAGAAGCTCAAAACGTGAGGTGGATGCTCTCAGGGAGACCAGCACTGGAAAAGAGGTACAGTTTGCCCCATAACTGTGATACCGCCTTTTTTGCTGGCACTCCTCCCTTTGGAACAAGCCTCACGTGAGCCATGTCCCGCACACCGAACTAATAACTTGCTCTACTCTCAGCAAACATCTCCCATCCACACCTCCCATCCCACCCACCGTGCATGAAACTTCCTGCGGTTTCTGGAGCTGGACAGAGAAAGGTAATTCTCCAATGAAAGGAGAATGGAGCCTTGTTCTGGGGCAGCGTGCTTTCCCTGACTCCAGGGAAGCCTGTGTGGTGGGCTGCTGAGGAGCTGGAGGCTGTAAGCCTGGTCCACTGAGGAGCCGTGAGTCTGGGAATGAGGGCTCCCAGGACTTCCAGGCTCTTCGATCCCTATCATCTTACAAAACAGACTGCTGCTGGAAATATGGAGCCACACTGGCTCACCAGTTTTGGGGCTGTCCCAAGATACAACCCCTTTGGCTTGAAGTAGGTAGGAGGTTTAACATGATAATGGACACTGCCTTAAAAATTACTTCCCAGAACTGTGTTTTGGGATCATTTGGTAAACTCTCCAACTCACAGAAAGCATGGTCCTCTAGAGCAGGGCTTGTAGCCAAACGACTCATATTGCTTGGATGGAATAGGAAATAGAAGCTGGGCTCACCTTGGCTGGCCTAGAGAACAGGTGAGACAGGGTGGGTGAGGTAATATGTTTATGGGACCAACTTCTGGGCTGAGAGAGACTGGTTTTTGAGCTAACTCAGAGCTCTTCTTCAGATATAGAAAATGTATTCAGAGAGCAAGTAATATTCACAAAAGCGGAACGTCAAACAAATTTGAAAAGATTTGGTACAACTTTTCAGAAATCCTTGATTAACTCCGCCCCACTCCTTTACTTTTTTGTTTTCTTTGTTGTTTTTGCTGTTTACTCCTTATTTGGTGGGGGTAAAGGGAGGATGTCGGTCCCCGGAGCGAGGGGCCAGCCAGAGGCAATGGGGCATGGTATGGCGGGGGGCAGCTCCACTCCGCCCAACCCAGTGTGAGGGCAATGTTTGCAAACCGGCAATCGCCAGACACACACTGGCCTACCCAGCTCTGTACTACCAGTGTGCTCCTTCCCCTTGGGGGGGGGCCCATGACACGCCACACATCCTCCCCAGCCCACACTCCCTGACTCCCTATGCCAGTGCCTCCCGGACCTGCTATGCCCAGCGTCCCTCCAGACCCCCGACCACAAATGCACAGTGCCCTGCACACCACCACCCTTGACCAGCGCCCCCCGCATCCCTCCACAACTGTCCAGCACCCCACTCAAAACAGTCCAGTCCCTAGCACCCCAAAACACACAGCTCTCCCCTACTACCCACTATCCAGTGCCCTTCCCCACAATCCCACCACCACAGCTATCCAGCACTCCACACAGACCCCCCACTGCCCAGCACCCCCTAACACACACAGACCTTGCCCAGCATCCCCCCCTCAGCAGACCCTCTCACTGCCTACCATCTCCAAACACAGAAACCTCCCCCACTGCCCAGCACCCTCATCTCACAGACCAGCACACCCCCACAGCCCCTCCCAGAGACCTACCCCCCACCCCACACTCATCAGTAAGGCTGTGAGGTTGTAAGAGAGGTCACAGGAGTCATGGATTCTGTGACTTTCCATGACCTCCGTGACTTCTGCAGTGGTTTGTGCGGCTGGCCTGGGGGCTGCCTTAGCAGCTCAGGCAGCCCCTAGGCCAGCCACACTCACCGCTGCTGGGACAGTCTCGGGCCACAGCATCCCCCTTCCACAGCAGCAGCCAGAGTTTGGGTGTGCGCAGGGCCTGGGGGTTGGAGTGTGGAAGGGGATGGGGGCTCTCCAGAACCGGTGACAAGTCCCTCCCTCAGCTCATAGGCAGAGACCCTGTGTGGCCTCCGCCAGCAGGCACCGCCCCCGCAGATCCCATTGGCCATGGTTCCCAGCCAATGGGAGCTGCATAGCTGGCGCTCGAGGCAGAGGCAGGGTGCGGAGCTGTCTGGCTATGCCTCCACTAGGAGCTGAGGGAGGGACACATATCGCCACATCTGGGGAGCCATGCGGAGCTGTCTCAGGGTAAAGATCCTGCCAGCCCTGCCACCCCCCCTCCCCCCCGAGGACCAGCAGGGGTCCCAGGCCGCGTGCTACTGCCTGCCCACCCCCAGGCACCCACAGTGCCCCCTGGGCCACTCCCCCACCCCCAAGATTTAGTCAGGGGTATATAGTACAAGTCATGGACAGGTCACAGGCCATGACTTTTACTAAAAACACCTGTCACTGAAACGTAGCCTTACTCATCAGCCCTGCTGAGCAAGAGCAGAGCAGGGATCCCCCACACTCAGCACAGGGCTAGGGGGCAGGACAGTTGAAGCTTGGGAGCAGAGAGCAGCCCCATCTCCCGGGGCCCCTGAGCCCTACCCAACTGGTGCTACTGCCCGCGGCAGAGGAGGAGTTTCCTTGCAGGGGCTGGTGGGGAGTGGGACAGTCACCAACTTCCCCAGCCCTCCACTTCCACAGAGTGGCAGGGAGCGATGGGTCCTGCTCCCAGGGAGCCTGAAGCTGACGTTCAGGTCACTGGCCCGGAGTGGCAGCAGCTGAGGACTCCTCTCTGCCCCGGCACTGACAGGCAGCCTGCTGGCTGCCAGCCAAGAGGTGTGAGCAGGAGCTGGTGAGCAGAGCCAGGAAGCAGAGAGGAGTGAGTGGTGAGGGCGGAAGGGGGATGAAGAGGAACCAGTGACTTGAGGCGCAACACAAGTGGGATGGGCCGGGATGGGGGCCCCTAATGAGTGTGGGCCCAGTGCCCTGGTGCCACTATAAACCTGCTACAGATGACAATTGCACTTGTATCACTTCAGGTAGCAAAGATGACTGTACAATGGATACCAGATAGGGGCAGAGGTCTTGGGTAAAGCTGCTCCATTTTTATACAGTCATCATTCATAGTAAAACCACATTTCAAACATTGATGTGTGAGCAAGTAATTTACAGCATCTTCACGAGAAAAGGCTGCATCAAACAAGTCATCAGAAAAACCTCATTTGCTTGGGAAACTTAAAGCACACGTAAACATTCACTTAGATATTTTCTCTGTCACAGGAGATGCATGGAGGTCACAGTGTCATAGATTTTATGGCCACAAGGGACAATAGATCATTTGATCTGACCTGTTTCTCACAGGCAATTACATTTCACCCAGTCATCCCTGTACTGAGTCCAATAACGTATGTTTGATAAAATCATACCCTCTAGAAAGGTTTCCAGTCTAGATCTGACGATATCAAGCGTAAGAGAACCCAACACAATGCCAAATCACCATCACTGTTTAAAAAAAATTGCCTAATTTTGAATTTTAATTTGCATGGTTTGAGCTTCTTGCTATTGGTTCTAGTTATTCCTGGATTAGCCTCCTAATGCACTTAAGCACTTTAGAAAAATTGACTCATAATGAATAAAAACCTAATAAACCGAGGTTAGTCATGGACCATCTATAGTCCAATATGTATTGAAATTATTGGGTAATTTTGAGTAATGAGTGCACTTGGGTTAATTAGATGGTTCTTTGTGGAAAATTTGAAAAGCAGAAAAAAGGGTTAATATCACTGTATGCCTCAGTTGCTCTAGATTATTCAGCTGTCTCTGTATGTAAGACATTGGTCTGAATGAATTCTCTCCAGCTATCTATTAAACTGAGGGAAAAGACTGCAGAAGCAGACAGTATTTGCATAAATATATCTAATCTGCCTAAGATGATCAAGTGGCATATCTGCTTTGCCAAGGTGATCAATTTTGGCTGTTTTGGGTTAAAATTCTCTTAATTTGTGGATGCTGGGGTAACGAAATGTAGTTACCCTTACTTCATGACTTAACTGTACTTCCTAGGATGTAACTGAAGGGTCACCTAACTGAGGGGTAGTAAAGTAAATCTAAGTGAAGGTCAGAGGGGGTGGGATAGGAAAGGGCTCTGTTTTAAGGCTCCTGGATGCTATTTGACCCTTCCCCTACAGTGTAAAAGTGGAGCTGATTAGATTCAGTTAAGAGTCCTTGTCTTTTCTTAGTGACTACTAGGGCTGAAAGCACTAATAGACTGGCCAAGGGGACGGAGTCTTAGGTCCCATGAGGGGACAGTGTGCTGGTGAAAGACACTGTAAAAGAGGTCTCCACTACCCGCTGAAATCACTGAGAACTGGGCTTGGTGGTGGAACCTCAGAACACAGCATCACAACTAGAGGCATCATGGTGAGAGATGTAGCAGCAGCAAAGGCGCCCTTCCCTTCCCAGCAAATCCTAGAGGTGTCAATACAAATAGCTGGGCTAGGTGTAGGACCAGACCAAGGATACAGCAGAGGTGATAGCAGCAGGCAGCAGTGGGCGAAGGCCATGGGATGCAGCATAAGAGATGGCAATGTCAGCGTTGAAAAGCAACAGAACCAACGGGAGGACTGCAGCAGTGATGGAGGCAGCCCTCGCTCACCTCCCCATCCCCAGAGGCTAGGGGTGAACCCACCTGAACAAACCTCTGGGCCTTCACCAACCTGGAACAAAAACCCATAAGTGAGGTGCAGCAGAGGGAAAAGGTGAGTGGCATGTGAAAGGAACAGCCGTCCATTGGACTTTCACACCACAAAATGGGAAACTAAGGGAAAGAATACTGTCCATGGCACTGCAGGGTGGGTGTTTATTTATTGTTTTCATACTTTACAGTCATTGCCACTGTGATTTCCCAACTTAATTCTGTGTACCTCTCTTCTTAAGAAAAGTTTTCTTTTGTTATACACAGACTCAGTGCTTGAGAGTGGGGAAGTATTGTTACCAGAAATGGTGTTTAGTTTTTCCTGATTTCTGGGTGGGGGCTTGAGCCAGTTTTGTTTTGTAATTTTAAGAGGACCCCCTGGATATAGATGCTGGCCCTTGATGCTGCCTACGTCACCAGGCAGAAGGGTTACATTTTGGGGGGCCCGTCCGGGATCCTGGGTCAGCACCCCTCCCAAGCACACCTTGAGTAAGCCATTAATTTGGGAAAGTAATTTTGCTATATTTGGAGGAAATTACAATTTGTATAAAGAGTATACACATGTCGGAGCAGTGGTGCAAGGGATGAATACTGATCCTAAGAAATGCCTTTTAGTAACAGAGGCAGGTCAGGCAACTGATGAGGGTTCTACTAATCTGCTTTACAGGCAGCCACAGAATGCTTGAGCAAGTGCAGAGTGTGTGGCCACATGTTTATGAGCAAGGTGCACAGCTCTGTGCGAGCTGCCAATGGCACTGGAATCCTCACAAGTTCCAAGTGAGAGAAACAGTGGGTGGATGGCCAGTGGAAATTGGTAGCCTCTGGGAGCCAGCCCTCACCGCCTCCTGCATCTGATGAAGATTTTTAAAGAAAATGTTGGCCTTCTTAGAGAAAGACCCTGGCAGATACGCTGGGTTTGTTGGACCTTAACCCACCAGCCCCAAACCTCAGGGCTGCAGCCTCTTCTGATGTGTTGGCCTCGGCTCTAGGACAAGCATTAGAAAATCTTGTGCAGCCCCATCCCAATGTTGTCAAGCCCCTGCTGCAAGTCAAGGTTATTCTCTGGGGCTGGGTTGCAATCCTTAGGGATGAGGGGTTGGATTCCTGGTTGTAATGCACCACTGAAATGCTGCGGGAGCGGCCAGTACCAGATGGACAAGAGCGAATGTGCCTCATGAACCCAGCACTAGACATAATTTGCATCCTGACAGTCAGCAACCCCGAGACCCTCAGTTACCATAACTTGATCCTGCCTGATTCAGCCTTGGATTCAGAGAACGACAGAAAAGTCCCCTGAGTCACTCTCAGCTCATAAAGTGGTCAAAGAGGAGGAGGAAAGGCAGATGGCCAATGACACTTGGGAAGCCCAACCACCTGAGTCAGCTAGCAAAGCAACCCTGGGACCACCCAAGGCACTGATAGTAAGCACCAGGAAGACACTTGCCCAACAAGTGAGGACCCTAATGAATCAGGTAGCTAAATTACAAAATATCATCAACCCAGCTAAGACTCCAGGATACAAGGAGGCCCCAGCTGCATGGATCTGGAAGACCGCATATAGAGTCAGCATCCTGCCAGAGAGAAAGGGGAGAGGATGATTCTTCTTCTGCTGAAGGATGGCCAGGAGGGACACTGCTGCAATGTGTCTGAACCAAGAGAATCCCACCTGAGTGTACAGAAAGCGGAGAACCACTTGGTGAAAATGAGGAAATGGCCATGGGGCTTGGGAAGGGAGCCACCCAGGCCTTCTGGACTTGAAGGCTCCTGCGAGAAAGATTAACCAGTCGGAGTCCCATAAGGACTGATAGGGTCCTGAGGATTAAAGGGACAGAATGTAAAGCAGTGCTTGACATCAGATCTCAAGTGACTATTATATTTCATTCCTTCTACGAACAGATGCTTCGGCACTTGCGTATACCACCACTCACTGGACTTGACCTCTGTGGCCATAGCAAACTCCTGTCAAGGGTTTGTCGTAGTGCACTTGGAATTTCTGGTGGAGATTGTCAGGGTAAGAGACAACATCAACACCACCTCACTGATATGCCTCAACCCTAAAGAAGTCTCTGATGCGTCTGTGCCATCTCCAGCATCTTCAAGGTACTTGCAGTAGATGGTGAGCAGGGGATCAGTATCTAACTAGTACCAGTACTTTGTGCTGCAGCCTATCGAAAATTGGAGATCACTGACAAAGAGATACATGAGCTACCAGTAGGAACACTGAGGAATGTGACCCCCTTACTGGTGCCTGCAAGAAGCAAGAGAGAAACGCTTGCAATTACTACCTGCCTAAAAGGTGGACAAGGGACATTCAAATGGTAGAGCCCATCTGAAGGAGTGGGCCTAGAAGGAATGCTGAGCCCCAGGGGAATCAGAACCTTACCTGCCAAAATCCAGGAAAAGGTGACTCTACTGATTGCTATTGAAACAAGCTGTAAGGGTGTGAAACAAGGGCACAGGATAGCAGATCCTTTTGGAGCTAGAAACCATCATGAAGGCCAGGTGCCGCTGCAGACCCTGCAAATTTTGATTTGGGGGATTCACCAGTGTCTGGGGAGTGGAAGGATCATCTGAGGAAAAATCTTTGTGAAAGATCCAAGGTCTTCTCACTGCATATGTGGGAGGTGCCGATTTCTTGACTGATCAGATGGATGTTAGAATGTTTTTGCCTCTCCTATTGATATTACAAATCTGTTCAAGTAATGAAAAGATGGGAAGCGATTACGAGACAGATGGTAACCTGAATTAACTGAATACCACTGAAAGCCCAAAGCTGACTTGGGCTCACGCCAGGAACACAGAACTACAACCATGTAGCACTAAAAGTATTATCATTGGTTTTAATCCTCCCCTGCAGAGCATCACGAGCTCTAAATCATTCTTCATGCTATTGAGCAGCTGTATGATGCTGCTGAGAGAGTCTCTGCAGCAAACTCTCCCTTTCTCGATGCTTTGCTGAAGCCAACACCTGGATGACTGGCAGCTAACTAGAGCTGAGCCCAGGCAGGACTTGGGGGATGCTGGTAGGTAGAAGGAAACACTATGAAGAATTTTCCTTCTTTATAGCATGCCCCACCACCAAGGACATCCGCCTTCACAATGGTAAATCAGTCCTTAGATGCACAAATACCTTGTCAGTAGAAAAGTTCCCCTTCATTTTCTGAGACTAGCCAGGAGATTGCTCCCCATCCTATCAGACACAGGCCCAGCCATGGCAAGCCATGCAGAACAATAGACTTGATTATTGCAATTAATTGGGCCCTATCCAGGCACCTGCTGCAGCTTCTCCGAGCCTGTCCCTGGGTGCAGAGCCACTCATAGGTAGCTTAAGTGGCCACCTGAGGATTCCCCCAGCATAGGTATCAGGTGACACTGTGTCACTCCTGTCCACCCAGCCCCAGTGTAGGGAGTGTGGCCAAAGTACCTCTACTTTCTGACAATCCTCAGATGCCAGAATGGCCCAAGTTAGAGCAGCCTCGAGCAGCCATATTTTAACTTACACAAGAGGCCGAACTGACCCCATCTAGCCCTGGTATTCATCAAGCAATGTTCTGCCAGCCCCAAGGATCTAGCCTGTTGTACTTGGAATTGAAGCCGCAAAACCTTGCAAAAGCTTCACCTGGTGGAAAATGCAGCAGCCCATTTGCAGCACAGGGTGAGCGAGCTTACCATCCTGCTGCTCTGTTCTCTGCACTAGCTCCTCGTTGCATACAGAGTCCAGGTCAAGATTTCTGTCCTGTTATTCGGAGTTCTTGGTGGGATTGGGCCTGAGGTGATCTCTTCCTCTGCAGCCATGACAACACATGACACCTGTGTTCCACTGGAGCTGTGACATTAGAACACTAGGGGGAGATCTGAGTGCAGCATGCAGAATGGTTGCCCCGCTGTACCTAGGCTGTGGAACTCACTCCTGAAGGACAAGAATCACTATGGAGCTCGTCACATTCACAACTCAATCTGCATGTCATCTCTTTAACTTAGTTTCCTTCAGTACTCTCTTCACACAGTCAGCTCACCTGCATTCTCTCTTTCTCTCTCTCTCTGTGCAGGCTAGGAAGGAAAGAGAAGAAAGAGACAAGAGGAGGGTGTTTTAATTTTTAAATGCTTTGCAGTGCCCACATGCTATGGTGAAGTAAGTAACTCAGTAGATCATTCCATCAGTATTATTCTGGCTCTCATGCTATTGAGAGAAGCTGGAGCACTTTGGACTATGCCTCCAGTCTGCTTCTGGTGCTGGTTCTGCAATGCCTTCAGGTGCTCCTACATGTGCTAACACACTTTTAACTGCTATGCCCGCTAGACATGTTGGAAAAGTATTTGTTGATGTCTTTATTAAAAACATCAGTTGCTATGGGGTGAGCTCACAATAAACATCTGTGGGACATCTCTCACAGGAGTCCTACAACAAAACCAGGGAAGATAAGACACGAAGGCCATATTTTTAAAGGTATTTAGGACCTAATGAGATTTTCAAAAGCTCCTAGGCATCCAAAACTCATTGATATGAATGGGAATTAGTCACCTGAGTGTGTTTGAAAATCCCACTAAGTGCCTAAATACTAGGGCTGTCAAGTGATCAAAAAAAATATGATTAAAAATGCTTTTAAACCTTAATAGAATACCATTTATATCAATGTTTTTTGATGTTTTCAACATTTTCAAATAGATTGATTTCAATTATAACACAGAATACAAATCATGCAGTGCTCGCTTTATTTTTATTATAAACATTTGCACTGTAAAAGCAAAAGAAATAGTGTTTTTCAATTCACCTAATACAAGTACTGTAGTGCAGTCTCTTTATCTTGAGAGTGGAACTTACAAATGTAGAATTATGTACAAAAAATAACTTCATTCAAAAATATTTTTTATTAATTAATTGCAATTAATTTTTTAAATTGTGATTAATTTTTGTAGTTAATCACATGAGTTAACTGCGATTAATCAACAGCCCTACTAAATACCTTTAAAAATATGGCCAAATAGTCCTGAAATGTCTACAATAGAAAAAACCAAGCAAAATATTTTTAAATCTTTTATATTATTATTAATTGTTGTTTCATCAAAAAGAAGAAAAGAGGAAATAAGCTAAATTTTCCTTTGCATGTCAACTTAAAAATTCCTCCTCTCCTACAGGATGGAACTATGATTTCTGCAAGAACTTGCTCTTCAAAGGGATTCACCACACAGCAAGGGAAATCCCCAGGCAGAGAGAGGTGATTTTAAGGTTCTAGGAGTGGATGTGTTTGATTGCATTGCAAGGAAAATTGAGGTTCTCAGGACTTCCACTTGCTCACCTATCTGGACATTTCACAAATGTCATGTCTGAACTGTGACAGAGTCCATGTCCAAAAATATTATATTTCAAAAGTAATGTGGTAATATAATGAAGTAACTGGGTGAAATTCTGGTCCACAGAAGTCCATGGGAGTTTTGCCATTGACTTCACTGGGAACAAAATTTTACTCAGTGATTTTTCCTGGTATCTTAAATCTACTGATTTGTTCCTCTGAGGAACACTGGACTCAAGTCATTGTGTGGAAGAAGTAGAGAAAAAAACAACAGTTCTGCAAGGAACTGAGTGGCTCAGAGGATTGATAATTGCAGACAGAACCCTTGACTTTTGGGTTCTCATTTGAGAGCAGTATACAGTGGCCAATGTGAAATCAGGTGACAATCTTAGTCCAGTTCCTAGTGGTGAGGCACCCACGACAACCACTATCACAACTGCCTTTGCCTTTGATGCTCTTGGTGACAGTTAGAGCAGAGAGACTAAGGACTGACGTGGTCCTGGAGTCTGAACAACCTTCCCCTCCATATGAATGACCTTTTCATTTGTGCTACATTGCCTGGACACTACTGTGCTTTCATAAATCATGGAGTTCAGTCTTTAGAGCTGCTAGTCCATCAGCAATCATCAGACTGTCTTCACTTTATGGGCCAGACCATTGGGTCCAGGCAAGCTGTGCTTGGCAATTGATAGGACCCTACCAAATTCACAGCCATGAAAAATGTGTCACAGACCATGAAATCTTGTCTCTCCCCTCCCTTTGTGAAATCTGGTCTTTTGTATGTTTTTACCTTATACTATGCATATTTCATGGGGAGACGAGTATTTCTCAAATTGGGGGTCCTGATCCAAAAGAGAGTTGCAGGGGAGCCACAATATTATTTAAAGGGGATCACCACCCACATAGGTCCCACATAGTTTCTAATCTTCTGGGGAGTACTCCTCCCCAGCTCTGCCCAGGCCCTGCCCTCACTCCATCCCTTTCCCCTCTGTCCCACTCCCATCCTGTTTCTTCCCATCCCCGCCCTGCCCTAACCCCAGCTCTTCCCGCCCCTGCCCTGCCTCCCTCCCACCCAGTTCTGCCCTCTCCCCCGAGTGTGCTGCGCCCTCGCTCCTCCCCCTCCCCCCAGCACCTCCTGATGCCATTAAACAGCTGATCCGCAGCAGGCGGAAGATGCTTGGAGGAAGTGGGAGATGCTAATTGATGGGACCCACCGATGGGCAGGAAGGGAAGGAAAAGGTATTGCAAGGGGGGCTGCTGGTGTGTGCTAAGAACCCACAATTTTTTTTACTCCAGCCCCGGATTAGCCGTGGAGTTGGTGCCTATGGCCACCCTTACTTCTGCACTGTCTTCAGAGCTGGGCAGCTGGAGAGCAGCAACTGTCAGCCAGATGCCCAGCTCTGAAGGCAGAGCCCCGCCAGCAGCAGCGCAGAAGTAAGGGTGACAATACCGTACCATACCACCCTTACTTCTGTGCTACCGCTGATAGCAGATCTGCCTTCAGAGCTGAGCTCCTGGCCAACTGCTGCCGCTCTCCAGCTGCCCAGCTCTGAAGGCAGTATTGCCGCCAGAAGCAGCAGCGCAGAAGTAAGGGCAGCAGCAATGCGACTCTCCCCTACCCTACCTCCTCCCTCACATAACACTCCTTTTTGGGTCAGGACCCCTACAATTACATCACCATGAAATTTCAGATTTAAACAGCTGAAATTATGAAATTTACGATTTTTTAAATCCTATGACTGTGAAATTGACCAAAATAGACCATGAATATGGTAGGGCCCTAGCAATTGACCAAGGAAGAGAGATCAAGATGGTGGTACACCACCTTTCCCTCCCACACCGATCCTGGAGGCAAATGAGGACCACACAGGTCCTCACTGCAACTTATAGCAGCCTCAGGACTGCTCTGCTATGTGCTGGCTGGTAAGGATCCCTTGGGGAGTCTCTGGCAATGCTAAAGGCCTTCTCCCTCAGCTCATACAGACACTAGAAATGCTGATAAGACTTTCTGATCAGAGGCAAGATTTCCAAACTAGGACTGGGTATAGCAGTTCTCTGCTCAGTGCACTCTAAACCACGGTACAAAGCTATTGCAATTGTCTCAAGGCAATGGCATGAGTTAGAATAGCAAAAGAGTGTCCCCTTTGGAGTAATATTTTTAGTCTACTGTGTTATTTCATTTAGGTTTTTACTGGTGCCATCTGAGATTCTTGACACTTGAGTTGTTTTCTGAACAATGGACTAGTTACCATCTGGGTTTGCTTTGAGAATTTATAATTACACTAAATATTCATTTGATTTCTTTCTCCAGTTCTGGCTAAATATACTGCTATTCATTTATTATTATTTGGGGTCATTGTTTATTGTATTTTTGTTTATTTAGGCCTAGTCTTGCAGATGAGTCCACGTGGGCAGGATTAGAGCCATGTTTATTTTAACTTCTGAAACAAAAAGCCATTTGTTCTATGCTGCCAGCAGTTACTTAAAATGCTCTACAAAACTATGCAGTACAAGAAAATACCTGCAAATTAGGCTAACCCCAAAAATAGCAAAATCCAGCTGTAATTCAATAATTAAATAGACAAGCCAGTACCCAGTCTGCCTCCATGTTCTAGATTTTTAATATTGTCCAGTTACTTCAAATACTTGTGTCTGATGCTATACACAATGTATTGAGTAAGAAACTCAGAATTAAAATAACTTACTTTGCAGCTAGAGGGCAGTCTCTCTAAGTTAGGACAGGTTTCCTTACGTTCTCCTGACAGACCGCATCAGCAAAGTTTGAATGAGAGTATTCATTGTTGCAATTTGTCCTCCTGGGGTGGGACTTTCCAAAAGTACCTAAGGGCGGGTGTACATACCAGCTAGTACTGAAATAACTAAATCCATTTTAATTCACCCCTTCTGGTTTTTTTGGTGGAAGTCTGTGTGTGGACACTCGTTTCAGAATAAAAGTATCCTATTTTGATGTAGAATAAATAAATTGCTTAACAATTTCAGCTAACCCGAATCTGAAATAAGTGTCCACAAACAGACTTGCACTGGAATAATAAAATAATGTCTGATTTAGTCATTTCAGTACAAGTTGATGATCGAGACCAGCCCTTCAGAGTGAAAATCTCATTGAAAGTCAGTGGGATTTGTGCTCTTAAATCACTGACACTTTAAAAAATCCCATCTTAAATTAGCAAAGAAAAAAGAAAACAAAAACAGTAACCCATCTCTCCAACATTTTAGACATCTGAAATGTCCTATATTGGGTGCTGTGTTACTATACAAACCATAATTCCATGTCACAATGAGGAGATAACTTTTAGGTGAACTTCACTCTTCAATAATTATGGAAAATTCCTGCAGAACTTAGTTGATAATTATAAACATTTTATAGAATATTTAGACCAGCCTTTAGCATTGTACAGCTTGGATTGTAACTGTCTGTTGAATTACGTAGACTGGCTCACAAATTCTGTCCAAATGATCTCATTCTCTATTAAATTATTGAGGGAGATTTAGAATAGTATCCATAAATTCTATTGAATTTTTACCTATTGGTTTTATTTCTGTCTTTTCCATAAGAGTTTTCAGTATGAACTAGCTTTCCTTTCCTTTTAGAAGACAGTAGCAATGCAACGTGTCAGCTATTTGGCACATTTTGTCCCTTTAGTAAATGGTTGGAGCTTTGTAATTGGCCTTCCTACTTTGTTCTGACAAGACAGCAGATTGGGAATGGCCTGGAATAATCTTGCAGTAAAAAAAAAAATAAAAAAAAATCAAAGCCACCACATCCAGTCTGAGTGAACAAAAATAACCTTCCAACTGCATGTCAGCGTAATGCTTCAGCCCTAATTTTATTTTGCCGGAAAGGATTTTTTTGTTGTGTATTGAGAACAGCCTTATTCTTACTGGACTCTCCAGCCAGCTATCTGAATGATGATGATTAAAAAAAAAATCCTTTCAGTTGACAGGCTGATGAGGGTGGTGTGATACTGTGACCTGCCAACAACAATTCAGTCTTGTGTTTCATTTAGGGAAGGCTATTTGCATATTCTCTATTCACTTTTTTGCTAAAACACGATTGAAAAGGCAAAGTTCTCAGCCATTGAGACTGAAGAATAAGCTGTCTGAGCACTTAGCTTTGTACTTTAATACTTTGAAAACTTTACTTACTTTGCCAAGAAGAGATCTGAGCAAGCAGAACGCTTTAGCGACCATAAAAAGCATCTAGAGAGTAGATTTTAGAGGCTGCCTTTTGTAACAGGAAAAGAGGAGATCTTTTATGTGCGACGTAGCCTAGTTATAGGGACTTTTCTGAACAAAGAAATAGTTGAAGAAACATATGAGCTGCAAAATGAAGTTTTGTAGAAACTAAAAGTGTACATGTGTGTGCTCACATATAGGTTATGGGGAGAATTTACCAAACCTAATATGAATAGAAAAGTTTTCCTGATTATTTTGAAATACCAGTTAAAACACGAGAGGGACAAATGGGTGAGGTAATATAATTTTTTGAACCAACTTCTGCTGGTGAAAGAAGTTGGTCCAATAAAAGCTATTACAGTACCTCATTCACCTTACCTCCTTTGTAAAGCACTTGATCTATTGATAAAAGGTGGTATTGGAGTTAGGTGGTGTTATCACCATGAGTGAGTGCTTCCCGTAATTCATAACACATATTTCCTTCTGCCATTTTTCATAAATGGTCTAACATATATGCAGCATAATCAATACAAATATAAAATAATAATAAATAAGAGTAATACAGACAAAGACGGCCTTATACTAAGGGAAATATTAAGATTTAATGCTTACATAGTTTTTGTGTGGCTTCCATGAATTTAATAAATGGATGTTTTCCATATTTATCATTTCTAATAGTGGTTTTTCCATGGGCATATGATTTATTAAGCCACTTGTTAATAGGGTTGTTGCTTTGAGGTTTCTATTAAGTGATTATAGCCACTCTGCTAGGTTGAAAAACAGCATTGTAAAAAGGAGTATGAGCAACCATTATCTAAATGATCTGCATCACCTAAAAATGCTAATCCTGATATTTAGATTAATATGGGATTGTAAAATAGAGGAAGAATGAAATGATGCCAAGGATCCAATCCAGTGCACATTGAAGTCACTAGCTGGCTTTATGCTGACTACGACAAGCTTAAGATCAGTCCCCCGGAGCTTAGTATCACTTTATTGTTTGGACAAGATGCTTGTCCCCCTAGGTTTGAGTGAGACAATTTAAATTTCAAAGCAAATTTGGTGTTCTGCATACAACTTGGTATGGCACAATACGATGGGGCGTATGTAAGAGAAGCCCAGTTGGTGTATTTATGTACTTCAGTCAAAAAGTTTTGTTTGATTGGAGACATTTAAAAAATATTTTCATTTACTGATAGAACTGTTTTCTGTCTGGAGAATTATGGCCTCAGCCAAAGCCCAGTGAAGGCATTTAGAGTCTTTCCATTGACCTCTGGGCTTTGGATCAGGCCCTTAATGAGGAATGTCAGCAAAAAATGTAGAGGTTACATTCTTTGTATTTGTGGACTGAATTAAGATAAATTCTAACTCATTTAACATGCTTAAGCTTCAGTAAGGATTCATCATATTTGTACTAATGTAGAAGTTAGGAGCAGAATTTTAAAGAATTTTAGGAGCAGTCAATGGGATTTAGATTCGTAAATGCCTACATCCCTTCTGAAAATGAGATTTAGGCTCCTAAATCATGCAGGTGTTGCAATTTTGAGCACCACAATGCCTAAATACCTTTAAAAATCTGGGCCTTAGAAACTGCAACTCCCATTGCCTAAATATTTTTCAGTATCTGTATGTAAACCTCTTTCTGGATTTTGAATGTTGGCAAGTCTGCAGCTCCTGTAACAGAGAGTGAGAGGGCTAGTGATGATGATCCTGAGATCACTGATCCAAGAAAGGAACTTGGCTTCCTCTAAGCTACAGTAAGTATTAGTCTACTCTGTAAATTGTCTGGCAGGGAGTGACATGGGCACTATTCAAATTGCATACTGGTTATGTCATCTCTGCAGTGCAATCATTCTCCATCTGCCTTGACAGTAGGAAACCCAAACCCAATTTTCTTCCCTGGCACCATGTTGCATTTCTTCTAATGCTGTTTCACCAAAAGTCAGTTCTTGCAGTGTGTCTAGCATCGAGTATATGGAGCAGAATATCTGCTTTGCTTAATCACTTTGCGTTGCGGCAGTGTCGTATTTCAGTGAAGAAGGATTGGTGTTATGATTAAGGCTCTGGGTGAAGGTTCAAGGAGTCAGAGTTAAATTCCTGGTTTTGCTAGAGACTTGCAATGTGACCGTGGCCAAATGACTTGCCCTTTCTGTATCTTGGTTACCATTTGTGAAATGAGGGTGATAATTCTATTCTCCCTTTGTCTATCTTGCTTGTTAAGGTCAGGTCTGCATTAGAAACTTTTGCTGGTTAGCGTTTTGGGGAGCATTGGGGGCACAACAGTCTTGTAGTGGTAAAAGCCCTAGTGTAGATTCAGCCATACGGGCATTCAAGTGATTTTGCCAATATAGCTTATTTTGCTCGGATAACAAGTATAAGCTATTCTGGCAAAAGCACTTTTTGGTGGTATAAGCTACATCTGTACTAGGAGGATTTGCTGTATAGCTTCACTCTACCTCAATTTCCCCTCTCAGGAACCCAATGACTCCACTCAATCCTTCTGATTCAAAAATACCCTACTTGGGTTTAGTTTATTATTAAACCTCATGCCAAATAGTCCATAACAGAAGTCCCAAATAAACAAAAGCTTCTCTGGTTTTTGGGTTTCCTCTGAAGCCTGTAGTCAGAGTCCTGCTCCCAGTACTCTCAGGACTCCCTTTCAGGCACTGTCTCTCTGTGTGGCAAAGAACCATCACTATTCCTGGAACTGGGTAATTCAAGCACTTACTATCCCTCTCTTTAGAGCAGGAATCCCCAGCTCTCCTCCTGGAGCTGAGTTGTGAGTTAGTCTGCTGTAGGGCCTTAGACAGTTTCTCCCTCCGCTGTCCCCACTTATTCTCTAGGCTCAGAGGTTGGCAACTTTCTCCTACTGGTAGCTACGCTGCCAAGAGAGGGAGGAGGCAGCCTTTGTGCTGATCCCTTCTCACCATTCGTCCTCAGTTAGCTGGGGAGAGGAAAACCTTGCCCCTCCCACTCTGCAAGGCTCCTGGCCTCCAGCCCATTAAGAAATAGTAATGGGATTTCCTCCTAGACTCTATTTACTGCCGGGATCACTTCCTCTCTCCCAAGTCCTTGTATATATATAATCAGACCTTTCAGATGCTTAAAGGGCCATGCCATGTGAAGGGGTGGGCTGACCACTAGGCACTTCTACCCTTCTAAAGGGCAGACCACCTCACCACAAAGTGGCACAGGATTTCTAATAATAAATGCTAAAGCACTTTTATGCTCTGTTTAGGCAGTACCAAGTCCTGCAAGCTGCAGGTGAGCTGCCCATACAGTAAATGAGAGTGCTCTCTTCAAGAGGTGCCTCATATACACCCATAAAGCCCTGCTAAAATAGATGGCAACCATGCATTATTGGAAAATAAATTTCTTTTTAAACAGACACAAGTTTAAAAATCTATATTTGTACTTCTCCTTGAGCTCCTGCTCTTATGGAATGCCCAGCATGCCACCTTTATCTGCTTCTCTGACTATGAAGATTCTGCTGTGCAAGCCAACACCTCAGTTAGGAAAAAGCAACTGTCTCATTCTGTTGGAGTATCCTTTCCTAGGGTTGGGTTTGACTCTGAGGACACCTGATAAATATATTTTTAAATGAACTTTAAGAGCATCTGCCATTTTCTAGCCAGTTAAGCTAAGGATCTGGCCCCTTATTTCTATGTAAATTGACATAGCCTCTATTAAATGACTAGAGTGATGCTGATGTACACCAGCAGAGGATCTGGCCCAAAGTTCGTTGAAAATAAAATGTTCTACTTACATCACTGTTGCCAAGGCAATTCTTTAAGTTTGATTGCACAGTATCTATATTTGAGACAAATTAGTGACCGTTGACTCAAATATTTGCATACATTTGCTGCCATTATGTCTCTACCACTCTGCCTCCATAAACAGAGAATCTTACTGTAGAATGTTACTTCTGTCAATGATTATCTGCAGCCCTTTGAACATCATCACTGTGTTGGCAATAGTCTGCATAAGTAGGTTTGTTCTTGACACATTTTATTAAGATGTTTTTGAATTAAGTTTTTAGTTTGTGTTCATTCTATTCAAAGTACAACAATTTTTTCAACATACAAAAACTCCACCGATTTACTTAGTGGCAGAAGCTTCAGTTTGTCTTCATTTTTTGGCCATTACTTAGCAAGAGAGAACCCTCCCTTATGTCTTCTAAAAATTCTATATTTGTTGTTACAGATTTACAACCAAAATCCTTTGTCTTCATTTAGATTCAAAATTTCTGTCACATACATTTGTGTCAGAATCACTAAGCCATCAGTGTTGCATGTTGTCTAGACTTAAGCATTGTGTGATAAGTCTCTGAAAACTATACTGAAATAAAGCAATCTGCCTTCATGAACTAAAATATTTAGTATATCAAGGGTTACTTTCTGAGTAATGGTGATGTCTCTAATGCAGACTAAGCTGCTATTAGCCAAGCTTAACTACTTTCCACAGTTTACAGATGGGGACGGGGTGGGAGATTCTGGAGTTAGCAGCAGCTCCCTAACAAGTATTTCTGCCCAAGATCTTGGCATATTTATTCTCAACAATGAGCTAATTGGATCAAAGGCAAAATATATGGTCTAAGAGCCTAACCAGTTCACCCCAGCATCGAAAGTCTGTGTATCTTGGACTTGCATAAAGGTAGGACTTAGTTGCAGAATCTTTTGATTACTTCAGCACTCAAGTGTTGTCATTTCTGCCCCACTGCAGAACAGAGCAAAGACTCTTGTATTTGTGGTAGGTCTCTTTTAAAAGGAGGAAAGCTTTAGCTAGTTACCAGCTGTGTGAAATCTCACAAGCAGTCTCTCTAAGTAGCTCTGGAAAGGTAGGGTATATATTTTACAACCCTAGGCACATCTTGCTTGAGGAAAGGCAGGGCACAAGCTGAGCAAGAAGAGGGATGACAGCATAGTGAATGGAAGCTTATATATAATGTAATATGAATTCTTTTTTTCACTGTGAAAAAGAATAATTTTTAATGCATTTCTGTTATCATTTTTAATTGAGGGTGGGAGAGAGCAACCCTTTCAAAACCTTTATACAGTAACTTTATAAGGATGAAATATTAGCCACAAAAATTGTTTGTGGGGTAGGAAGTGTTTCCTATTTTATCAGATGCCTTCTAACAATCATAAAGAGGAGGAGGGGTAGGGATCTAGTACTTTCTGTAATAAAGGCTCAAATTCCTGAAGGCAGTAACTCCCCAGGTGGCTGATGATGTGAATATATGGCTATGCAAAGGGATGAGAAGCTCAGCTGCAAAAGCAATGAGTTTTATTACGTTTAAGGCATTTGCACTTCATATAAGAATTGGCAAGTTGTGATTCCTAAATCCTCCTGCATAAAATGGTTCAGGTTATTTCTAGCACTCTAGATTGCCTAGAGCAGCCCAGCAAGTCTTTTGAATAAGTGGTATTGGGACTGATATGTACAGGTAAAAGTTGTATGTCTCCAAGTGTAAAAAGGCTGTGCAGAATTCTTCTGAAACAGGTTTTCTGAGATGTGTTTGTCAGGCTGAGATGATAGAAGCCTCCTGATGTAGGTGGGGTTTTCTTCTGCTTACCCAGGGTATTTGATCAGTGCAAACTTCATAATGCTACTTGTGTCACTTTGAGAAGGAACCTAGGCCATGATGATTGAACTTCATTTTCTATGGGCCAAATCCTGAGGTCCTCACTACTCTGATTTTATTCAGCCCTTAGGCAAATGCACACAGGAATCAGTTGGCAGTTCCTGAGTAATGACAGTGTAAAAAAATTAAGCAAGGACCTCAAGTTTTGGACCTAAATTTCTGTAGCATCTTGGCTTTTGTTTTAAGCATGGTTCTTACTTGGCATTAAGCATGAGGTTTTTTGATAGTACCAGAGACTGGCTAACTATTTAAATTGCATTTTATGAGACATGTCCAGTTTAGCTTCAAAAACTGCTTCTTGTGTGTGAAGTAACTGGCACTGCTGAGGGGATGATGGAGCACAGGAGGCCAGAAAAGATGAGGAAGATTCATTGGCTTCCCAGCTGTGCTAACAACCAATCTTGGCCTAAGATTCACAAGCAGAAGAAGTGACAAAGAAGCCTGTGGCACCTTATAGACTAACTGATGTATTAGAGCATGGTCACAAGCACATTGGATATCAAATCCCAAACTCTTATTGACTATGCTGGATATGAATATTTCCTGTCTCTTTGGAAATTTAAATATGCTGAACTTGAATGCCCAAGTGGACTTCTGAGGCTTGATTTCCTTCGAACCTCTCCAAAACAAACTGCAGGATTTAGTTTGCAAATTAAAATGCTGTAGGTTCAACACAGACATTACGTGTATGTACACACATACACACACTCTCTCTCTTGTTTGTTTGTTTGTTTGTTTGATGGTTGTCACTCTGTAGTCTGGTTGTATATGGATACTTGGCTTGATTAAGTCAACTCATAGGCACTTCACTAAGCAAACATTTTAAAAATATAATCCCCACATACTAAATGTAGGATGCAGTTCATTTCTTATCTATTCCACTATATTTATGTACAGTACATGGCTTTGTAAGTCATTGTCTCTCTAGTGAAAGTGTTAAAAGACCACTAGTAAAAGTAGTGACTTAGAACTTTGGCAGTCTTATAGTAAACATGATTTGAAGGAAAACCTGAAACATAAATCCTTGCCTCCAGGGCAGAAAAGGCCCGCAGATATGACACCATGACGAACTGCACTTCCCAGTGTTCTGCTTCTGTCAAATTACATAATCCTTTTTTTGAATGCTTAAAGTTTCTGTTCTGAGCTGGCTTCATCAATAATTACCCCATGATGGGGAGTCATTCAGTAGAAAATGATCACAACTGAAATGTTCCTACTGGTCTACAGCAGAATCATGCAGAAATGGAAAGGTACATTGATTCCTACTCTTAGGGCTAGTCTACGCTACCGCTCAGGCTTGATCTAAGTTATGCAACTTCAGCTACGTGAATAGCGTAGCTGAAGTCAGCGTACTTAGATCTACTTACTGCAGGGTCTGCTCTGCAGTAAGTTGACAGCTGATGCTCTCCCATTGACTACACTTGCTCTCCTCATTCTGGTGGGGTACCAGAGTGGACAAGAGAGCGGTCAGCAGTTGATTTATCGCATCTAGTTTAGGCCTTGATATGCATCTGGTGCATCCAATGAATATTCTACTATTTGACAGCCATTCTTTGAAGACATATGAAGAGATTTCTTTAAATGCTAAACGTGATTATTTTAATTTCAAAGATCTACACTAAGTTTAGAATGACCGCAATGAAGAGGAGGATAATAAAGCCTTACTTATGAGCAATATAGGAAGACCAACATGCTGCAAATGTAGCTAGCTACTGGGTTTATTTTGTGTTGGAAGCTGTACCATTTAATATACAGGGAGTAAACATCTTTTTGTTACATACACTTTAAAGTTTTTAATAAGTGAAGGGGAAGCTAAAATGTGCTTATGAAAAGAATGTTGTTTTTTTAGGAATTCAGCAAATTCTATGTATTTTTGGAGATTTGAAATGATAGAGGATGCTATCAGGTCTGACAGAGCCTGACTATCTCAGCAGGGCTGGATAAATGACTGCTTAGAGATGTAGGCCCTTCTTTGAAAAGCTTCTGTATGAACAGAACAGAGAAGCTGATTACTCACTTATTTTCTATTCCAGCGAGAATGCTAGTTTGTAATGCAACAATTGTTGCTGTAGCTAATGGTCTGTTTATTATCAGTTGTGTGTGCAAGAAAATAAAACTACATGCTTTAAAAATATGATGACATTCTTGTACATAGAAAAGCTATTTGAGATCTGAGTAAATATTAGTCATCACATTTTATTAACTTTGAAGTCAATAGGAGTTGGGGGTACTAGCCCAATTTCTGTATGGTGAACAAAATTGATATTTGGTATGGAAGGATTTTCTGCAGTCTAGACTGGGTTTAATGCTAGAAAGTACTGCCAGTGTCAGTGTCGATCCCCTATAGGTAAGTGAGATGTGTGTGTTGCATATATAATAAGATAAAGGATCTGATTAAAACATAAATGTCCTCACACGCCAAGTAAGGTTGCAACTCAGTTAAAATATGACAAGGGTCCTCTCACTTCATTATTTCTGTAGCATAAACAGGATCCTTAGGAAAGGCACTAAAATTTGATGGGCACTTGTTTACAAATTGATGTCTAATTACAGAACGTTTGCTGTATCAGAGGGCACAGTGGAATGGCTTCAGTAGAATGGCTTAGTCATTACACAAGTTCTAGTTAAAAAAAACCAACACCTTGCTTTGCAATGTTTTATTGTTAACCACAAATTGTACTTCTATCAGACTTGTTAATGACAGCAATAAACTGTCCCCATGTTAAAGCATTTGTCATGTCAGTCATGGAGAACCTTCTAATACGTTCTTGTGTTAGCATTAGCACGATTCTGTTTTCAATATGTTCATAATTCCCGAATAGTAAAAGCTGTACATTGACCTTAATGCTAACAAGTAGGGGTGTCTGGCTAATGGATCAGAAAGGAAAATCTGACCCTCCAACCTTAGCTCATGCAATTGTAGGCATAGAGCCAGAATACCAGGTGTTTTAACACCCTGCAAATCACAAAGGGCCTGACTTTCAGATGTGCTCAGCACACATATGGCTCCATCTGAAGTGGCTGGGAGCTACAGGTGCTCCCTAAGGCCCAGATCCTCAAAGGTAGTTAGGTGCCTAACTCACATTAAAGCAATCTGGAGATTGGGGTCTGTTTAACTTTGAGGATCTGGACTCATTTTTAAAACTCCCAGAAGGCAACACTAAATTAAGACTCAGCGGAATAAGAGCTTCCTCCAAACATCAGCCCAATCGTGTTTTCAGTCAGTGTTTCAGGCTAAAAAAAGAATTGTGAAGAAAAAGATAGGTAGGAAAATTTATCGTACAAACTTTGCACCATTCTTTTCCTTCTTTTGCTTTGCTAGATCAGTTCTAAGTATGCTGTTGAGCTTCCTGTTTAATATTATAGAGGACATGTACATTTGAGTTTGCCTAGGCCCTGTCTCTCCCAGGGCAGTGTAGCCTCAGACCTGCTGTATGTAGTCCTAAATATAAACGTCTATCTCAAGACATGCAACTGGAGAACATGACACAAAAGGTAGTTTTTGTTTTTTTAAAAAAAACCTCCCCCAACCCCAGAAAAATGTAGCCACAAACAGAGAACCACAGAACTTTACAGAAGAAAGAAACTAAGCTGGAATCTTTAGAGGGTAAAGTCTTGATTTAGCTTTTGCTTCCATACTGATCAATACCTAACTAAATTTATGTGCATAACATGTGAGGTGCAGCTATGTAAAATGCATACCTTGAACATCAAACCTACCTGAACTGAAACACTGACTTGATGCCTCTGCAAATCTCAGCCCATGTTCAGGATAGTTGGGTCAGCATGTTGAGAGTATTGACACAGCTGAGCCAACATGGGAATCTCCTCCAAACAGCTAGGCCTCGCTCCCCAAACCAGCTTGAGGAACACCCCAAGGCAGAAGAGGCAGACTGTGTTTTTGGAGAGGGGTGATTGGTGGGCTTGGGAGGAACTGGGTCTGGGGATACGTTCAAGCAACTTGCAGAGACCAGGTCACTTACAACCTTTGCAATTCAGATTGCAGAGTGTAGTTAGCAGACTCACTTCCCGCGGCTCCCACTGGCCGTGGTTTGCTGTCCCAGTGCAGTGGAGCCGCGGGAAGTGGTGTGCGGTGAGCCGGCAGCTAAATAAAGCAGCAGGTCCCGCTAAGGGCATTTACCCTGCGGTCCCGCGCCCACCGCTGCCCTAGAGCCCTTCAAATCCCCAGAGACTCACCGCCACTCCCCAGGGCTCCGGCCACAGGGCTCTGGCAGGGATTTAAAAGGGCTCAGGGCTGCGGCAGCCGCTACCCGCCCCGGCCCTTTAAATCCCCTCCAGAGCCCCGTGGCTGTAGCCCTGGGGAGTGGCGCGAGTCTCCGCTGAAGTCCTGCTTCCACTACCCCAGGGCTCCAGCTCTGGCTGCGGGACTCTGGCGGGGATTTAAAGAGCCCGGGCGGTAGCGGCTGCCCCAGCCCTTTAAATCCCAGCCAGAGCCCTGGGGAGCGGCGGCGAGTCTCCTGCAGGAATATAAAAGGCCCCAGGGCTTCAGCCCTGCTATCACCCTAGAGCCCTTTAAATCCCTGCTGGAGACCCGCCGCTGCTCCCCAGGGCTACGGCAGCAGGGCTCAGGAGGGATTTAAAGGGCTTGGGGCTGTAGTGGCTGCTGCAGTCCCGAACCCTTTAAATCCCCACTGGAGCCCTGCTGTCGGAGCCTTGGGGAGCGGCAGCGGGTCCGGCAGGGACTTAAAGGGCTCCCCGGCGGTAGCAGGGCTGGACCCCTGGGACCCTTTAAATCCCCGCCAGAGCCCACCACCACTCTTCCCGGGCTCAGGCAGCAGGGCTCCTGTGAGGATTTAAAGGGCTCGGGACTGTGCCAGCCTCTTCCAGTTGAGGCCACACCTCTTCCAGGTGAGGCTCTGCCCCCTGATCAGGACTTCCGGCGTACCTGTAAGTCCTTTAACTTACTTTCACCCCTGATCTGAACTTCATCAAAACGTGCCAGTCCTGAGGCATGGTCGGGCCCACCTAGGATGACCAGATGTCCCGATTTCATAGGGACAGTCCTGGTATTTGCAGCTTTTTGTTATATAGGCTCGTATTACCCCCCACCACCTGTCCCAATTTTTCACACTTGCTATCTGGTCACCCTAGGCCCACCTCTACTAATACAATAACATAGTTCTGCTTTATGTCTTCAAAGCCCTGAGCAAGCATCGGCTAAGGTTTTCATGAGCAATGCCTGGCGTACAATCCCATTTCTGGAAGACTGCGAAATCAGATAACTGAGATCTGTAGCTGGTACATAACCTTCAAATACATTGGGAGGGAGGCTTAAACTCCGATCACTTTACAGGCCAAAGTTGAATGCTGCCTCGCCACCTGCCATCACGCTACATCTACCTGCATCTTATTCTGCCTGTAAACCTAGCTGTTACGAGGAGGGGGTGGGTAGAGGCGTGCACCTTTTTCCTCTCAATTTACTGCTTTTTTTTTATACTCTGTCCCAGGTAACTGTTCGTATGTATTCAAGCTATTTATAGAATGCCAGGCATCTCTGAATCATACAGCAGAAAACTTCATCACTCAAAAAACCCAAGTCCCAAGAAGGAAGGAAAGAAAAAGGAGGGAGGCAATCTTATGAAAATACATGGGATGTGCAGCACCTGTGACACTTGGTGTATGAACTCCACCGAATAGAGATCTGAGATAGTCCATCACAGGGAGAATTGAGGGCCTGATTTTCTGCTGCCTTACACCCGTGCAAAGTGGGAAAGTTTACATCCATTTTGCGCAGGTGTAAGGGAGCACACAAGGTGCAGGACTGCGAAAAATCAGGCTTGAGACTTTTTAGGCTCCATCAATAAAACTTTTTGATGCTCTGTTCAACCTCATTCGCACTGATCTCCATGGTAACAAGTGTTTAATGGGCTTGTCTGCAGTTAGAGGAGACAATCCCTGACCCCTCCTTCAGAGAGACAGGGCTCCATGACGCATTTGTGACACACCACAGCACTGACCAGTAGAGTTTCTCCCAGAAGTAGAACTAAATACTTACTTCACCTTCCTTATCCAGGTCAAAGGCAGGTGTTCAATAGTTCAACTGAGCATACAAAATCACATTTTCCTTCTAAAATGAGTCACCAACTCCTCTGTCCGCTGTACTCGGTTGTGAAACAGGTATTTTTAGATTAGTGTACGTCTATAGGCCACTTATTGATTGCATTCAGGTTGAGGGGGAAACGAAGAGAATGCATTCATCATGGGTTTTGAAATGAATAGCTGAATATTTATAAAATGTAATGAGTCAGATCCTCAGCTGATGTAAATTGGCACTGCTCTGAGGTAAGTGAAGATACAGATCCTTAACTGATGTAAATCAGGATACTAGGGTTCTCCCTGGAGTGTTACAAGGGTCAAAACAGTAAGATTTCTATACAGCCATTGAATGTTTTTAATCATTTAACATGGCAAATAATTGATCTACTATATTTGGTTTTTAGATATGATTGGAAAACATCCCTGTAAGGTGGGTATAGCAAGGTCTTCATGCTCTTTTCAGTAAAATTGGGACTTCTAGGACATTCCAATCCATTGTTATTTGCAAAAATCTTTGAGTTTTATAAATGCATCTCTCAGTGCAGCTGGGTGGAGACCAGTCCCACTCCTTATGGGTTGCTTATAAACCAAAGATGTGTTTGGTATTTCCTTTGGCATTGTCTCACCTTCTTAGCAAAATGTTTAAGCAGTGAGCAGCACAGATGGTGACAAATTAACAAGCCGTCTGAATTAACAGGGTGGCAATTGTAGTGTGGCTTAGAATTGTTTACAACTGTTGTACTGTGCACTAATGGCCTATTTTTTTTCCCAAAGATGAGGGGCACCTCTAGCCTCTATTAACGGCAATAGGATTTGTGGTGATCGGGGACTCTGAATATCAAGGCACAAGTGTTTTGGCTCTTGGGGCTGGGAAAATTGAGTGCTGTATAAATTAAATTGATTAATGTTTCATTGGAATAAAAATATCCCCAGAGAGCACTGATCAGTATCGTGACCCCTATCTTCTCTGTGAAAAACTGCCATGTACAGAAATAGTATCTGTCAGTTTTGTTCATGAGGAAAATAGATCCATATAATCTTCCTGATTCATTTCTTTTACATTCCTCTTCACTACAAAACAGTGTTTTCCTCCATTTGGAGCCAAATCCTGCTTGCTTCTCTCATCTAAATAGGCCAATTTACATCAGTGAGTCAAATTTACTGATCCTAGGGATAAACGTGGCCCAGTGGAACTAATGACATGATCTGTTTTCCTCCTCCCTCCAGAAGGTTACTAAAGACCATGAGAAAATATCAAAGGCTTACTCAGTATGAACACTTTTTGCCTTATTCCTTTTTAGCAGAACTCCTGCTCAAAGAGGTTTCAACTGGATTTAACCCCTTTCCACTGAAGTTAGGTCCTCCTAGATCACCACTGTAGAACAATGCTAAGGATGCAATGCAAGATGCTGAGAACCATGGCAGTGAAGGGTGACCAGATCGCAAGTGTAAAAAATCAGATGGGGGGAGGGGGAGAGAATAGGTGCCTATATAAGAAAAAGCTCCCAAAATCGGGACTGTCCCTGTAAAATCAGGACATCTGGTCACCCTGGGAGAGGAACAGTTACTGGCTGCTTCACCAGAGTTCTGGTTTTACATCCTGAGTTCCAAATGTTCAGTTCAAGGCTCACTGAATTGAGATCCAGCTCCGCGGGCACAAAAGAGATTCATGCTAAAGAGGCTTATGTACTTGTTGAAAGCTAGTTCTTTAATAGTCCTCTAGGCCTGTAGGCAGCTTAATAGATTCAGATGGTTTAATTCCTAAGGGAGGGGGGTGTTTTGTTTAAAAATAAAAAACTTACCTGGTTTTATGCCCTGCTTCTCATTCATAGGATTCTTCTATATTCCTTACTTGCTGTGTTTTGACATTTTAGAGCCATTCCAGCTGCTATGTCCATCTCCATTCTTGGTCACTATGACAGCATATCCCCCGCCCCAGTTCTCTGTTAATCTGCAAGACCATGTGCTTCTAAATTCTCCCTCCATCACATGTGGCAGCTTCTTATGTTGTTTAAATCTCGCTTACTGTATCGTAATCAAAACAAGCAACTTTCATTCTGAGCTTTATTTTCATTTTTCTCCCTCTTTACTGTCTCCTAGAAATATCCCAGCTCTAGTGCTTTCTTTTATGTCCTATAAGAACTATATTAGACTCTGATCTTGCAAAGGTTTATGCATGCACTTAACTTTATGTACTGTGAACGCTCGCATTGCAGTCAGTGACGCTACTCCGTGCATAAAATTAAGCACGCATGAATTCTTTGCAGTCATGGGGCCCTAATTGTTATCCTCAGAAGCTGAGTGATCAACATAATTCCCAAAAGACTATTAAAAAATATGGCTGAGTTTAGAAAAGCAAGAAGCAATTGCAGGGTGTGATAGGGTCCCTGGGGTGCAGCCAGGACTGTGGACCGCTGAGCCCTCCGGTCCCACTAGTCTGGGCTGCCTCTAACACTGTGAGAGTTAAACTCTAAGCCTCTGACAGGCATTGCACTTACACAGCCATCCACAGTCAGGGACATTCCCAGCTGAGTTACGTGACTGATCTCCCAGCCACTCAAGAACCGTCAGCAGAGAGGCTCCAGCCAATTTCCCCCAGCTCCCTCGCCTTGCACCCCTTAAATGTACCGTCTTGCACTGGTCAGAAGCCAGACCAGTGTTCGTTCACCACTTCTTCATAGGAAAGTAGACATGCACCAGCCTTTATCTGACCTGAGATTCCCCCAATGTTTTAGGTAAAATATAAAACATTTATTAACTAAAGAAAGACCTACTTTTAAGTGATTATAAATAGCAGGCATATAGATCAAAGTTGGTTACCTATGAAATAAAATCTAAATTCTAACTTTAAGCAAGATTTGAATCAAGCAATATCTCATCCTAACACAGGGTACAAACAGACAACATGCCTCAATACAGACTGGACACCCTCCCCCGCCCCAGGACCACTCTTCCCCAGTTCAAAGTCCTTTTTCTTCCAGATGTTCCTCCAGGTGTTGAGATGGGTGCAGAGGATGGCTGGGATGGCGAACAGGTCAAGTGATGTCATTCTCCCTTGTATACTTTTTTCCAGCTGCTAGAAAGATCATTGCTGTGATGCTTATTACATACACCATGGGAGGCAGGCTGCCTTCTCAAAGAAGCCTCTGGGATAGTGGATTGTGTACTGATGAGCCATTAACGACCATCTGGCTGGTGATGGTTATTCTTTTGTTGTAACTGTAAGGCTGGCTGTGGGCGTTCCCAACCTCACAATATATTTCAGTAACACTCATATAGCAGTCCTTCATAACTTCACATACAATGATAGCACCTACAATTCCACAGGATATTACTGATCAACCGATCACGTCTTACAAAATGATACCTCACAAGGTGTAGTTTGTACAAAACACACCCAAATCATAGCCAAGTGGTGAATGTGGGGGTTTCAGGGTGCTACTTTGAGGTACAGAGTGTCCCAGAGGGACAAGCTATTAATCAGTCAAGATACAATTTACTAGTTGTGAAGGTTAGTCAGATAACAATATGGATATGTAGGTGAGCTCTAGTTGAGCATGCATGCAAAAGGGAACTTTTTTTTTCCATACCACATTCTAATCACCCTCTTCCTACAGGGGAAATCAATTCTGCTTCTCCTTATTCACCAGTAGTGGGTGAAATGTAATTTTTTTCATACACTAAATGACTACATTAGGCTAACCAGATAGCAGGACAGGAGGTGGGGGGTAATAGGTGATTATGTGAGAAAAAAGACCCAAAAATCGGGACTGTCCCTATAAAATCAGGACATCTGGTCACCATATACTACATAGAGAATTGTGTGCCAGCTGATAACTGGCAATGAGCAGGAAACTAAATGATGCATCTGTCCCTTAGTGCCTCCATTGCTTGTTGGTGTCTTAGCAAATAGAAGAGCAATGCTGGGATTTTCAAAGGAGCCTTGAAGAATTAGGTGCCTAAATTCCATTGAAATTTATGTTCACATGCAAGTGTAAAAGGATTTAGAGCCCAGATCCACAGAGGGACACTTAAATTTTAGGCTCCTAGAAAATCCCTAGAACAACAATTGGATCCATAAAGATTGCGTTGAGTTTCTAGGGTCCCCATACAATGCATGGGGGAAAATAGGCCTAAGAATGGAATCTGCAAAAGTCAGAATACTAGGCAGGAAGCCACCTAACCTAGCCAATGAGAGATGCTAACAAAAGTCGTGTGTCCTAAGCCTTGTACCTCATACTTCCAGGCTGCAGGGAGGTGCTTGCGATGCACAATTGGGAGCCCCTCTCCCAGGTTCAGAGGAAGGATTTGAACAGGAGAGTGCTCTGACTAGTAGGCTATGGGATAGTCTCTGAGAGCTCCCCAGTCTCTCCTGTTGTAGTTGTTCAATTTTGGATAAGTACTTTGAGTCATTGGGCCAGAGAGAGAGAGAGCGCAAGTGTAGGAATTACTCTATAGCCTGGGGATTAGGGCACCTGTCCTAATGGGAGATGACAGTCAAATCTCCCTGCTCCAATGTGAGTTAAAACATGCTGCTTTTCTTACCCTTCACAATACTTGCTGGTTTTGTTGCCTACTGTCTTGTTATAGGTAATCCTTTTCAGTATCTTCAGCCTCCTAGGAGTTTTGCTGCTGCATATTACAATGGACAGCTAAGTGTTGCCATAGATTTCCTCCTCTATCTTAATGGCATTACAAATGGTTCTATGCCTACTGCAAAGTATGGTAATGTCATTTCCTTAACTGCTGGATTTTACATAAATCAAAACAAAGGATGAGGTTGCATCAGTTTTCATTGAGCTGCAAATAAAAATGTGGCATTTTGAATGCTCTGATGCTGCCCCCCCCCCCATTTATTTCAGATTAATTTTAATTAGAGGTGAGCTAAGGAGAACATGTTCAGATTCTGATTACTCTAGGTTTCAGGTATTGCATTTGAGGCTGAATCAGAGCTAGGGTTCTGGTCCAGCTTTGATATCTCTGAAATCTCACAAGTTATTAGCTGATCTCCTGGCATGCCCACCACTTTCGGCCATCTCAGAGTCTCTGCCAGGTAAGGCTAAAATCTTATGAGTGACTCACCTGGGGAGACTTGATCTTCATCCAGACCAGAAATGCAAAACTCTTCTATTGGGATCTGAACCAAACTAAATCCACAATGGCAGCTTCTGAACTAATTAACATTTGGTTCCCCGTATCAGAAATTTGTTAGAGAAGTTCACACTCAATTTTATTTTGGACTATCTCTAATTTTTAATTACAGCAATTATTATGAATTCATAGGCTATAGTCTCCTAAGGTCCAGGTTCCTTCATCTGAGTTATTGTAAGTCAACAGTAGCTAAACAGCATTTAATGACACTAATTGTTACTAGAATTGCTTTCCCATTGAGTGCTTTCACCAGACATATATAATTATATTGTGCTGGCTACAGACTAAATGTACAAATGTCTACTGTCAGTGTTGTTACACAGTAACACTTTCTGCTGTTATGAGTTGCAGATAAATTAATATCAATTCTAAGCAATGATAATAAGTCTTCAAATATATAGTGAATACTTTCTAACAGAATTTTTATACCACAGTGCAGCAGTAGAAATACATTCTGTCTATAGAAATGCTTTCAGAGTTATGCCATTTTAAGATTTGGAAAAAGGACCCAGTGGTATCTGACATTGATTATTTCCCCAGTGTGGTCTCTATTAATTGCTGTTCCTGTGAGCTGTGAGGCTTTGATACCAAATGACTAGCCTGCTGGGTCCCTGGGAAACATTAATAAGTCAAATATTGCAAAAGATTTATCTTAGGCTCTAAAAGCAACTTTCTCCCATTTGTTTTCTCATAATATGACACCAAAGTAATGACTTTATCCACAGTATCATACCCATTACACTACCTATTTTAATTTATGAGTAATTTGCAAGCCTCCCTTTAGAGGGTCATATAAATAACAATTCAACTACAACAAAGTTAATAACACATTTGCATGGTTATGTCCCGAATATGGGGGGCCGGGGGTAAGCGTGGCTAGGTAAATAACACTCTGCCCACCTGCCTAAAGATTCAGGATCTGCAGCAAAGTCTTTTAATTGATTTCATAGGGCTTTGAATCAGATCATGAGGGGTTAGCGCAGTGTTATGTCACAAGGGAGCAGTGGCATTGAGAGGGGTCTCATGACTCCTGCATCTAGAGAGAACTGGAAGTATGAAGGAGTTGATCCAATGCCTCTCAGAGGGGGTGGAGCTTGCATTGTGCTTCTGTATCCTGGCAGCTGGTTTGGAATGACTTTCCCATCTTGGAGGAGGTTGCCTGTCATTGCAGTGCTGTACTCTTACTGGAGCAGCAGCTAAGGGAAGAAAAAGAACAGAGAGTCCTGAATCAAAGAGTGTGCTCCCATGAGAGTCTTAGAATCCCCACATGGACCAAGTAAGTAACTAAACTTGATTCAGTGCTTGGGCAGAGGAAGCCATCCTTATCAAATACTCAAACTAGGGAAAGTCTGCACTTGAATGCCTTAGATTCTGCTTTGCAAAAAACCCTAGAAACCTCACTGGAGGCAAGAAATCTTGGAGGCAGTAAACTGTTAGCGTAAGATAGTAAAGAAAAAGCTCCTCCCCCACTTTTTTTTTTTTTTTTTTTTGCAACACATAAACTTTTTTGACCAGAAAAACCTGGCTTAATCCCTAGGAGATGATGTGGAATTCTTGTACTAAACACAGGATTGTGCTTGTTCACAGTTAGCATAAGGAAACCCCAAATACTTGGGCCGGGGTGTTAAAAGCAATAACCAGATAACTAGATCTCTTCCTGTTGACTGTCAGATGTTATACAGTCTAATGGAAATCATTTGAATTTCAATGATATACAGTATATTTGATTTTCAATATTTGTCCTGGAGGAAAAAGATACAGTTTAAAGTACTCGGGTCTAAAATAAGATCTTCCAGCACTGCAATAGGTATTAATTAGACTAACTGAGTGCACTAATTGCACTAATTTAGGTGTAAAGAGATATGCATGCAGGAAGACTTTTCTTCCATTTGGGCCTGAGGAGGGGAAGGGAAGGCCAGGGAGAGTGAGCTGAAATTATCGCCACAAATTCTGCTCATTGGTACACGGGTGTGATTTTGCTGAGGTCAGTACAGTTGCAACAATTAACCACAAGCCCAAATAAATATTTGTGGACTTATGAGGTTGGGGCAATTTAACAAAGGGGTGTTAAGATGCATCTATAAAGGCTCAAAAAGCTTACACGGTAGAATAATTTTTCATTGAGTGAAGTACCTCTGCATCTCACCCTTTAGACTGAGATGTTTCAGATCAATAAGCTTTGTTTCCTCATCTCTATCAATTCAAATACAAATGTAAAAACAGCACTGTTGTCAAGAACACCCTTTATGGAGAAGAAGTATGTTGTTTCTGCAGTAAATACTGTAGCAAGGGGGGTTTGCTTTACTATGGTCAAGGAGTCTGTAGTGCTAGAGAATCTGGGCAAGTGTTGGGAATCTTTAAAGAGTATAGCCTAAAGGTCATTCTATCCAAATTAATTGATTAATTGCACGTAACTCAAGCGATTAAATCAAATTAATCACAATCACTATTTCAGTCACACTACTAATAGAATACTAATTGAAATTTTATGAAATATTTTGGATGTTTTTCTACATTTTCAAATATATTAATTTGAATTACAACACAGAATACAACATGTACAGTGCTCTCTATATTATTTTTGACTACAAATATTTACACTGTAAAAATGATAAAAAATAGTATTTTTCAATTCCTCTCATTCAGGTACTGTAGTGCAATCTCTTTATTGTGAAAGTGCAACTTACAAATGTAGATTTATTTATTTTTGTTACATAACTGCACTCAAAAACAAAACAATGTAAAACTTTAGAGCCTACAAGTCCACTCAGTCCTACTTCTTCGCTAAGACAAACAAGTTTGTTTACATTTGCAGGAGATAATGCTGCCCGCTTCTTATTTACAAAGTCACCTGAAAGTGAGAACAGGCATCGCAAGGTATTTACATTCAAGATATGTGGGCCAGTTCCAGGCACCAGCCGAGGAAGCATGTGCCTGGGGTGGCATTCTGGGTAATCTTGGGGCGGCACAATTCGGCCGCCCTCTTTTTTTTTTTGCTTTTGCTTTTTTCACTTGGGGCGGCAAAAAGGTAGAGCCGGTCCTGCTCTTCCACAAAAGTGGAAGATCTTCCACAGAGGATAGACTACCCATCTCTCACACATACACATGAACGCAGTCAGGCCATTACAAAGTTCTTGCTGTGGTCAGCCCAGAGCAAACAGTGCCTTTCCCATTCTTTCCAGTGTCCAGATGCTGCTGCTGTCTGTGTTATTTTGACATTGTAAGTGTGGGTATGTTCCAAAAGCAGGGCTGCTTACTTAAACATATTTCACAGTGGTAGCCATGTTAGTCTGTGTCCGTAAAAAGAATGAGGAGTCCTTATGCCACCTTAGAGACTAACCCATTTATTTGGGCATAAGCTTTTGTGAGCTAGAGCCCACTTCATCAGATGCATAGAGTGGAACATACGGTAGGAAGAGAGAGAGAGAACATGAAAAGATGGGGTTGCCATACAACTCTAAGAGGCTAATTAATTAAAGTGAGCTATCAGCAGGAGAAAAAAAACTTTTTGTAGTGATAAAAAGGATGACCCATTTCAAACAGTTGACAGGAAGGTCTGAGTAACGGTAGGGGAAAATTAACATGGGGAAATAGATTTTATTGTGTGTAATGATCCAGCGACTCCAAGTCTTTATTCAAGCCTAATGTACTGGTATCCAGTTTGCAAATTAATTCCAGTTCTGCAGTTTCTCATTGGATTCTGTTTTTGAAGTTTTTGTTGTTGAAGAATTGCTACTTTTAGGTTGGTTACTGAGTGGCCAGAGATTGAAGTGTTCTCCTACTGGTTTCTGAATGTTATGATTCCTGATGTCAGATTTGGGTCTATTTATGGTTTTGCATAGAGACTGTCCGGTTTGGCCAATGTACATGGCAGAAGGGCATTGCTGGCACATGATGGCATATATCACATTGGTAGATGTACAGGTAAATGATGGCGTGACTGATGTGATTAGATCTTATGATGATGTCAGTTGAATAGATATATGGACAGAGTTGGTACCGGGCTTTGTTGCATGGATAGGTTCCTGGGTTGGTGTTTCTGTTGTGTGGTTCCTGGTGAGTATTTGCTTCAGGTTACGGGGCTGTCTGTAAGTGAAGATTGGCCTGTCTCCCAAGATGAGTGAGGAATCATCCTTCAGGATAGGTTGCAGATTTTTGATGATGCGCTGGAGAGGTTTTAGTTGGTGGCTGAAGGTGACAGCTAGTGGCGTTCTGTTACTTTCTTTGTTGAGCCTATCCCTGAGTAGATGCAATTGTTTCATTCACAAGGTGAAGGCGGACTGTCTGTCCTCTTCTCAAACCTACTTTTTGAATGTAAGAAGTACCTAGGCACTTATTTTAGCTATATGAAAGTACAGAGGTAACTGTAATTGCCCAAGTGGGAATTTAGCAGGACAATGGGATTATGGGCCATGGGATCTTGAATAACTTCCAGTAATCAAGAATCATACATGTACCTAATCCATTAAATTGATTTTAATATTTGGATTTTCCCTGGTGTGTTTACTGTAGCAGATGGAATGAGCCCAATTGAAAATAATTTCCCCTAGGAGTCATGTGGAAACTTCTTTGTTTATTGATGTATATTTTATAATGTATCGTATCATTCATGAGTGGACGCTACTAACAACATTCTGCTTACTGTATTTGCAATCTCATGGACCTCTTAACATTCCACTTATGTAATGGGAATGTAGTACATGCAAGAATAAATAATGCCAGGCAAGTCAAATTCCACCCTGGCCAAATACCTTTTTCCTGCCTATTTTAAATGAAAACACACCATACTCTTTTGGAAGATAAAGGATACAGATTTGAGTTTTCTAAAACCCCTCCGCAGCTTACAAAATCTAGACATTTCACACAAATTACACGATGCTGACATGTAGCAAAGAGTCCAGCGCAACAGTCCAGTCTCGTAAGGACGTAGTTGGCTTTTGTTCAGCTGAAGTCATTGTACTCAACAGAGGGCTGTTTGTGAAATGTAATGGCCTGTGATAGGCAGGTCAGGCTGGATGATCTAATGGTCCCTTCTGGCCTTAAACTGTGTTACTAAGCAATTGTATGCAATAATAATCCACTCTCCTGAGACATGGCCAAAGGAGCAGTCTTACTCTCTACATTCTGTACAGCACGCCGGGAGTACTACCCATTCCTTAACATACAGGCCTTTGGCCTGTGATAGGGGAGGCTTCACCCTTCACTTACAAGTCTTTATTGTTAGGAATCTCAAATATCCAAAACAAGGTCTCGTGCCCCAGTACACCCTGCTCTTGGTGGTGATCCCAATGCTGAAGTTCAACCTGATCACTAATTCCTCATTTAGATGTCCCTTAAGGAATGGCTCCTGATGTTAGGTACAAGCACATTCTGCCTGGCAAACATTAAAAGCAATGGCTGCAGCTGATAAAGCTTGACTTCCCCCACTCTCCTACATTTTCCCACCCCTTTAACACCTTTTCTAGTTTGTTGTCCAGTGCTTACTTGCATAGGTGGTTGCAGCATTGCTCGCAAACTTATTGGGAGGGTTGTTTCAAAATTACAGGGACCACAGACAGTTTAATCAGAAAGCAAGTCAGATTCCCTTCTTAATTACACTGGCACCAATTTGGAAATTTGGCCAAATAACCTTATTAAGACTGACTGCTCTTCTGTAAGCATCAGAAAATGTAAGTAACATCGATGGGAAGAGCTCTCCCTAAAAATCTGTACACTCACTCCGTTGTCCTCCTTCAAGTCAGCTCTGCTCTGATGCCTATAAAACACTAGACAATGGCTAGGCTTTGGCCTGACAAGACTGTTTATTTCACCGAATATAATTTGTTTCATTGTCATCCTGTCTTCCCTACCCTCATCCTGCTTGGTATGTTTTCTTTCGCTGTATGCTAAGGCTGCAAGCTCTTTCTTTGGGACAGAGTCTAGCTATTTATTGTATGTGTAGCTTTTAGCACATGTACTATTAAAATTAGTTACTAAAAGCTGCTAAATATGTTCTCTAGAGCCTATTCAGCATGAAGTGACAGAAAACTTGAGAGATAATGAGCCCTGACCTTGAATATATCATGTGCAATGACTCCCAGGAAGAAACACCATATTGTTTTCTGTTAATTTCAGTGCATACATTGTTTTGTTAAATACTTGGGAGGCCTCCCACGAGAACAGAATCCTTTTCAATAATCCACCAGCGGTTACAGGCCCTGAACAGGGGGCAGAGGTCATGAGACAAAAGGATGCTCAGCTTCCTTTACCATAAAAGATTTGTCTCTCTGGTGCAGCCTTCAATTGTGCTCTGGCAATTTAAAGGGACACCATTAACCATTTAACTTCTCCCTCCGCACTAATTTACCTGGGGTATTTTCCCCTCATAGTTTCAAAGCTAAGGAGGGTTCCCTTGTGAGCTTGCTTGCCTCAGCCAATATGAGGCAGTTATTTAAAATGCAGGCTGTGACTTCTTGTAGATTCAACACACAAACAAATCTCCCTCACACCAGTGCAGCTCCATTAACTCTGATGGAGTTACTCCTGGTTGTCACCCTGTGGGAGAGGAGTCGTGCCTGGATTTCTGGAGGCAAGCGAGCCATTGATGATGGGATGGGGGATATGTCCTTTGTACTGATGATCACAGGTTTGTATATAAAAGAAAAAAGCAAGGAGATTCATCAGTGCGAGTACAGCACATGGCCATTGGACTTCCTTGTACCGGGCATATTTCCCAGAGGGACATAGGCCTGCCCTATGAACCCCTTTGAGGTAAAGGGTCCTAGCACAGTTGTGAAACGATGCCCTTCTGGCATGATTCTCCTCTCAGTGCTGTAAATGAGGAGCAACTTCATTTTAAATTAGTCGTGTAAAACTGGGATAAGTGGGATAAGTCTTCTTTGCTAGAATTGTACTAGCCAGTCCACACAGCAGCACATTCGCTGTGCTGCTAAAACCTGTAACACTTTGATCAATTATGCAGCATAAAGTATCTGTACTTGTTCTGTCTCCCACTGTAAAGAGTTGAAATGTAAGAGCTGAGTCCTAGGAGCTAGTTGCAGTATATGTATACTGAGTAGTTTTGAGCACCATCTACTGGTACGTTATCATGAGCTAACCATTTACATGTCTATGGCTCTGTCTTACATTTCTTCTCCTTAACCCAGTTCTTCTGTGACTCTCAAGAAGATAGTGGACTTAAAGGTGGCCTCCTGGCCCTCCTATGTAGCAGATTCTTCAGTAGCATAGACAGCCCCCTCCTTGCTTCTGCAGCCTATAGTCACATGAATAATCCCATTGACTTCACTGGCACTGCTCACATGTAAGAGCTGCAGGATCAGACCCTAGGTGGTAGTTAACCATTTGAAATTTACATACAAGCAGGCTGATCTGTTGCCATCTGCAAACAGTATACCTATAGCAGCCCAAAGTTAACATATAATATGGTCAGGGACATAGTGGGAACATTTGTCTGTAAATATCCAGCAGTAAGTTAAAGAAATGCCTGATAAAGATCAAATGACTCAACAGGTCACTAAAGAAAATGTCTTGTCCTCTCCCCCCACCCACCCTCCAGAAAACACGTAAACCTCAGACTTAGCACATACGTGGCACCTGACATCTTTAAAAAATAACTAATTAGATACATTTAAATGGACTAATTAAGTAAAATATCGTACATTAAGGATGGTAACACACACAGGCCCAGTCATAACAGCACGTACAAATACATGGGAATGGAATGGATAATTGTCAGCAGCCAGAGCAGAAGGATGTTAAGCGCTATAGATGCGTTGCTGAAAATGCTGGCTTTCAGATGAGATGTAAACTTTAGGAGCCCAATTCCACCTCCTACAGGTGCAGGGATTCAGGACCAAGGGAAGGCAGCTTGCACTTACCCTGTCAGAGAGTAGTTGAGGGTTGCACCACCATTGCCTTAGCATCCTGGACTTTGCAGCAGCCAAGGAATAGCCAAGCTACAGAAATGCCCTGGCGATGGCTCCGTCCGCCCTGGAACTCCTCCTGCACTAGAGTTGCCTACACTGGTGACAGTTCACGGGGAGAAGTGTTTTGTGGCTGTTTTGCAGCCACTTTGACAGCATGGTGGGTGTAGCACGGCCATGAACACTGATAAATCAGACACTAGATCACAGTATCTTGCAGACGTTAAAGTTCTCATGGATTGATCCATAAGACCAGAGATTTTAGTCTTGGAGTCCTGGCCAAAACTCCAACTTGAGTGAGTTCATTCTACTTACCAAAATTCCCCCTGCAGTTTCAGCTGGATGAGATACACGAGTTCTGAAGGATTGGGTGCTGCTGCTGTGTTTTGCTTCAGCAGCCACAGTTTTTTAATGGTGGACAATGTGCTCACTAGACATATTAGTGTATAAAATCCTTCAGGACCAAAGGGATTAAATTAATGCATAACATTAAAATACAAATATTAGGAAAATTATAACGGGGGGGTTGGTTTGCACCAATCTGCGATAATAGTTTAAATTCATTGAGATAAATAAAAACATTTAGCAGGCACTATTTTCCCACTATTCCCAAAGCCTTGCTGAAATCTGCAGCTGGATAAACCTCAACTCATATAAGGGGACACTGGTAGGAATAAGGAAGGATTTTGACAAAAATTGCCTCCTCTATAGCATCCCCACTACCAAGGGCTTCTGCCTTTGCGTTGTTCATTCAGCATGCAGCCATGGTGTCCTTTCGGGCACCTGAGGACTGATTAAGTCCCAAAGAGTGAATGGGACATAGAACGTGCACTTTCTCCTGCCAGAGACTTGAAGATTGTATCCCATCCTATCAGACACAGATCAGGCCGGGATGAGCCACACTCGAGAACGAGATCTTGGAGTCATCCTGGGTAGTTCTCTGACAACATCCTGCTCAATGTGCAGTGGCAGTCAACAGAGTGAACAATGTGAGGAACAATGAGGAAAGGGACAGATAATACCACTGTATAAATCCGTGGTATGCTGACTTTGAACACTGCATGCAGTTCTTGTTGCCTCATTTCAGAGAAGATGCATTAGAATTGGAAAAAGTAATGAGAAGGCCAACAAAAAATGATTAAGGGTATGGAACAGCTTCTATATGAGGAGAGCTTAAAAAAGACTGGGACTATTCAGCTTAGGAAAGAGATGATTGGGGGCGGGGGCTGAAATGATAGAGGTCTATAAAATCGTGAGTGGTGTAGAGAAAGAGAATGGAGAAGTGTTATTTATCCTGTCACATAACACAAGAACCAGGAGTCCCTAATGAAACTAATAGGTGTCAGGTTTAAAACAACAAAAGGCAGTTCTTTTTCACTTAATGCCCATTAAACCTCTGGAACTCATTCACAGGGGATGTTGTGAACGCCAAAACTATAACTGGGTTCACAAAAGAATTCAACAAGTTCTTGGAGGGTAGGTCTGTCAATGACTATTAGCCAGGATAGTCAGAGATGCAAATTCATGCTCTAGGTTTCCCTAAACCTCTGATTACCAGAAGCTGAAACTGGACAACAGGGGATGGATCACTTGATAAATTGCCCTGTTCTGTTCATTCCCTATGAGGCATCTGGCACCAGCTTCTGTCAGAAGACAGGATACTAGGCTTGATGGAACATTAGTCTGACCCAGTATGACTGTTCTTATGTTCACATTCCTGATCTTTGGGCTTGATTATTGCACCTCATTACACATCAAAATGAATCCAAAGAGCCCGAAAAGGCGCCCAGTGGTACAAAGCACAGTAGCCCATTAGCTGAGCAGCATGGGATGCACAAACACATAACTTTGGTGATCTGTTCCTTGCACTTGAACCCCAAAACTTGCAGAGTCCAGTTCAAGGTCTGTCTCTTGATGTTCAGAGGTCACTGTTAGATTGGCCTTGCTACCGCTGCAGCCAGGACCTCCCCTGACAGGAGCTATCTTCCACCCAAACAATGAAACTGTTGACCAGTCATGGGACAGCTCAAGAGCACAGGAACTAGAACTTTCACAGGAACTGGACCTAGACTCTGGAACTCGCTCCTACAAGAGATTAGGATGCACCACTTCAAAACTAAATGCAAAACTCATCTCTTTGACTTGGCGTCCTCTCAATTTGTTCTTCAGGTACATACAAAAATCAACACGCAAACTAATCAGGTTATTTCTCCCACGGGCTGGGAAAGAAGAAATGGGGAGATTGATCATTTTATTTCTATTTTACTTATGAGGTGCTGTGGCAGCACAGTAATCAGGGGCCCACAGAAGTCAGTACCTTGAGTTAGAGGTGGGAGAAAAATTACAGGCTTCCTGAACAATGTCGGCTCACAAAGTAAAAGAAAAAGCTGCAGCTTTAAATAGCTGCTGCTAAATTCTTATAATCCTTCTAAAAAAACTCTGCATCTCTGTAGTGACTGTGAAGTGTGGAATATTCAATGATCCTCTTGCTGACAGAAGCGACGCATCCTTTTGCAGAGTGCACGCGGCCACTTTAAGTTATCATGTGATTATCACCATTGCTAAGCATATTTGAAGTGGAAAAAATCCATGCACGTTAAAGGCATCTCTTCCAGCAGTCAGCTGCCTACCGTGCCTCAGTCTCTCTGTCTTTATAATTAAGGGTCTGGTTTCAAGCAGAGCCAGGGGGCTTTCGATGCATATTACAGAGATAGAACATTCTGAATATACACAGTTCCTCGTGCTGGGATGCTAATTACGCTTTTTGCTCTGTGCCATTCTTTTGTAGCTGTGCTTTTTTTTTCTTTTTCTTTTTCGATAGCCAGCTCTATTTCTGGGTCAGCGTAGTTGTATGTTTATAAAAGGTAAAGCGAGAACTGCCTTGCCTTGCCTTCGTTCCCTTAGAGGTACAGCAAATGTTTTGGCCTGTCTACTGTGTCTGCTAATCCTGTCGCATTAACTCATTGTTTTTCTTTGGATCCCGCAGAATTTGCCCTTTCAATCTTTGAAAAGATGCAAGCACAGGAAATCCTGAGGAGCCTGCGGCTGCCCGAGTTTGATGACTTCAGCCAGTTTTTCCACAGCTTGCCAGCTACCACCTTAGTTGGCATTGGAGCCTTTGCAGCTGTGATCGCATACTGGTTTGCTAGCCGGCCAAAGGCTTTGAAGCCACCATGTGACCTCTTGATGCAGTCAGAAGAAGTTGAGGTATGGCTAGCATTAGTTATACCCTTCACGGAATAAAAAATGAACTCTTATGAGTGCAGGGGTTTGGCTAGTCCGGTTAGATTCCCTGGGCTGAGTCGCCACTCCTGGGTCCCTTGTACAGTAATTCACAGCCATGCAGAGTGGTTGTAGAGCGCTACTAAATCGGAAGTGTACCGTTTTACGCCCACTTTGCATGGGTCATGTACATGGCTGCAAGGCTGTTGAGAATCAGGCCCTAGCTATTTGTTGTGGGTGCTGTCCTGTTCCGTCTTGGACAACGGTTCACAGTCGGGTACACCACGGATTAATTTGACCCACTTTGTTCCTTCCTTTTGAACTGCTGGAAAACTAACATCCAAACCACGTATTTAATCCCTAATTAATTCCTCCAGTTTTAGCCTGACTTGACCATGAAACACAGAAAGATTATACACAAGCCACTAAAAAACCAAGGTTTACCATTCCCACAGATGGTAATTATCAGTGACACTACTCATGGTAGTAAAGCTTAGCACATCTGTAAGTGTTTGCAGGATCAATGCAATATAATCAATCAATCAATTATATTCAGTTATTTGAGTTGGTCAAAATATTTTTTAAATGAAAAACAGCTTTTGCTCAAAAGAAAAGTTTTCATGGAAAAAAATTAGTAAAAATGGAGGTGCAGGAAGGGACTTTGTTTTTGTATAAAGAAAAATTGGGTTTTGCTAACTGATCCCTTTTACTGTAAACTAAAAAATATTTGACTTTTGGTTATTAATTGAAAAACTGAAATTTTATGAGGGAAATTTTCCAAAAACAAACAAAATGATTAAAATTTACCACTAAAAATAGTTAGCCTGTTTTGATTAGCACTAAAATCAGTTACTTAGTTCTATTAAGACTTTTTTTTTTTAATATACCTATTCCAGAAAGACTGGACTATTTTCTATCCCATAGTTATCATCAATGCTGTTTTGAAGTCCAAGATCAAGTACAAGAATTAAAAGAGGTTTTGCCTTCTGCAAAACAATGCTAGAATAGTTATTAGTGTAAAATAAGTTACTAGAACCTTTCAAAACTTCGGTTTGACTTTACTGATGTTGTCAGAATTACGATTTTGTACTTTGTGTATTCGCTAGCTATAGCAATGCTCCTTATGGGAGTTGGTCTTGAATTCAGTGCTATCCAGTGGCTGGAAGCTGAAATTAAAATAACTCAGACAGGAAATATAGCACAACATTTTACCAATGAGGGTAATTAACCACTAAAACAATGTACTCAGCAGTGTGATGGGTTCTTCATCACTTAGGATCTCTTTCTAATAGTCTCCATCTTATCTTAACAATAGCCTATAGCTCACACAAATGCAGATATCATTGGGTGAGGTTCGTTGGCTTATGCTATGTGGGAGTCAGACTAAATCATCATAATAGTCACTTCTGATCTTCAAGTATATGAATCTATGAATTATTCACAAAGTAAACACTTTACAGTATTGCCCTGTAAACAAATGTATGTCCCAGTAGTCTGACTAGGGATTGAATTTTTACTACTGATGTTTAGAGCACTGTATCAAACCAGAGATCTGTGAGTTTCTCCTGTGGATTGGTTATAGCTATACAGGGACTCCTCACTTAAAGTTGTCCCGGTTAATGTTGTTTCGTTGTTACGTTGCTGATTGGTTAGGGAACATGCTCGTTTAAAGTTGTTCAATGCTCCATTATAACGTTGTTTGGAAGCCGCCTACTTTGTCCACTGCTTGCAGGAAGAGCAGCCCATTGCAGCTAGCTGGTAGAGGCTTGGAACGAGGGTGGACCGGCAGCCCCCCTATCAGCTCCCCGCTCCCCTAAGTTCCCTGTGTGGCAGCTGCCCAGCAGGCTATCAGTTGCCAGCAATTCAGCTGTCCCTCCCCAAACTGCAATGTGCTGCTCCTGCCGTCTGCCTTGGAGCTGCTCCCAGGAGCATCCTGCTTTCTGTGCAGGGAAAAGGAGGGCTAATGTCAGGGTGCCCCCCTCCCCACTGCTCCTGCACCCCACTTACCCCTTCTCTGTATAGAGCAGGGTGGGGACACAACAGGGCTCAGGATGGAGAGAGCTTGCTAGCCACAGCTGCTGTCTCAACTTCCTGAAATACTTGCAAAGACAATGTACTTAAGAGTGGGATCAGCATACTTAAAGGGGCAATGCACATCTCTCTCTCTCTCTCTCCCACACACATGGTGTGTGTCTCTGTCTGCCATGCTGTCTCCCCTCTCTCCATTCCTGCTGCCTTGTAGAATGTGAGGCTACATTAACAATGAGTTGACCTTTGAGGGCTCAACCAAAAGCTAGTTCATCATTTAACAGTAAGGCATTCCCTGGGAAATATCCTATCCTCTGACTTCACCACCTCAACCAAGCTTCACAATAATCATCAAAATGTACCAGTTTTAAATTGTTTGTTTAAAACTTACACTCTGTGTTTATATCATATTTGTCTGGTGAAAAAAATTTCCCTGGAACCTAACTCCCTCTATTTACATTAAGCAAAATGATGTTAAGCAAATCCAATTTCTCCAGATGAATTAATGTAAATTAATGTGTTAAAGTCACATTTTTCAGGAACATAACTACAACGTTAATCGAGGAGTTACTGTACATTAGTGCAAAGTTGGTGCAATGTTTCCAAAAATATGGTATAGCCAATTTTAAAGATATGACCGTACCTACAGCCAGATGATGCAAGTTAAACAGAGTTAAGACTAATGTACTTGGACAGGAAACTGCCAAAGTAAAAGAAGTCTTCTGTAAGGATGTTGCTCATTCAGCAGCTGTCATTTTTCTTTCCGAGTCAGTACTGAGCCACTTAGTCACCAGATGTCTCAATTTTATAGGGACAGTCCCAATATTTGGGGCTTTTTCTTGTATAGGCACCTATTAACCCCCACCGTCATCCCAGTTTTTCACACTTGCTAGCTGGTCAGCCTAGAGCCAGTGCTCAGGCCATTGCATTAGCAGTGCTGTGCTGATGCCAGTGAAGTCTTCTAGGTAAAAGGCGAAATCCAAGCCCTACTGAAGCTAATCACAAAACTATCCTTGAATTAAGTAAGGGCAAGATGTGCAATTAAATCAGACCATTTAAAAAAAAACAATCTCATGGAAACTTTTACAAGAGCACGGTATGATAACGCCCGGGAGCTGGCCAAATTCTAGACTGATTGATTACGTTTTGCCTACTCTCATTTCCTCTCCATTTTTAAATGGATAAGATGTTTTGGATCATTAATTCTTGTATGTGTCTGTATTCTGGGATGGAATACAGCAGCAGCTGAACAGAAATGGCTGCTTGTCAGTGGTGAATTCTGGTGTAAAGTTCATAAAAAAGCATTCTGAAATCCATCTGAATGATGGATGGAATATAAATGCACAACATTTATGTTACTGAATTATTTTTTAAACAAACATCCTGCAAGCCTTCAATTCTTCATTTTTAAATGTAGCATTCTTAAAGGAGAGCAAAGCTAGGCTGAAAGCAGCCAAAGTGATTGTATTTTTTTCATCCTCTAACTAAAAAATGTCAAATCAGTTTTAACCAAACTCTGTTTAAAGCAAAGAGAGACATGAAATGGAAATTTGCTCCCTATCTTGAAAAAACAGGAGATTTCTCTGGCAGGAGGATGGGAGGTGTAAGGAAGATTCAGTGCAATTTGAGGGGCTTTGTTTTCTAGTCTGTTCCTTCTATCTCAGCCTAAAATATTTCCATTAACATAAGAACTATTTAAATGATTTTTGAAACTACAAATTTCAACCTGTGAATAAAACCTACAACTGCTCTAAATGATGAGCATGTAAAGATTCTTGTTCCATGTACTAGGAGAGAGTAGGAAAGCTATACAATCATCTAGAGCCTTGGAGAGAAGGAATGGGCTAAATTCTTGGGGCATGGCTTGAGAGCAAAATCAGTGGTGAAGCTGGTGCAAGCACATTAGTATCTCTGGGCAAACACAAAAGCCCAGCAGTCCAACTAGCCAGTAGGCTTGGGGCTCAGTTGTTGTTTTCCTTTGGCTTTTATTTAAAGAACTGCACTTACGAGTGAAGAATAAATATGATTGCAAAGGGAATCACATAGGCTTTGTTTTGTGTTTCATTTTAAAAAGCCCTTATGGCTTGGCTTTGGTTTTTTTTTATTATTTTTTTTTGTATTATTTTTACAGAAACAGAACAGCGGGGATTTTTTTGGTGGGTTAAGGAAAATCACAACTTGACTTTTATACAGTTTTAGATAAAAGCAAATATTTATCTCATGGCTAACACAGGAATATAATTCAATATGTTTTCTCAGAAAAAATATTAGAGCACCTGTAATTTGCAGGCTAATCTGTCATTCAGGTTATAATATAAATGTAAGACAGGTTCATGATTAAATTCTGTCCACCTCTAGGTTTATGATGCCAACTTGCCTGATCCTGCATGTTATGCTCAGGCTATCATGGCCTAAGTACTGCACTATGGGGGCAGGTTTCAAGGATGTTGTGCTGGGTTTGTTTGTTTTTTTAGTCTCTCTCTTTCAAAAGGTTCTGATCCGATCATTATATGTTGTTTTGGCTTCCATAGGGATGGGAAGGAGCTCGGCGGTCCGTGATAGGTGACAGCACAGAATTATTAACTCACTACTATGATGATGCAAAGACAATGTATGAAGTATTTAGAAGGGGATTTAACATATCTGGTAAGTGATGATGATATGTAAAGATCATTGTATTGACTAAAACCCCACTGGGCTTCAATGCTACTATCTCAGTGCTGGTCAGAGGGTAGAATTGGGTCTGTTGTCTTTGGAGAAAACAGCTGTACAGACTGGGGCTTAATCGTGATCCCAGTGAAGCCGATGAGAACTCTGCTGTTGACCAAGATTGGGCTTTGCTGGCTAGGGGAACAACCGGCCTTCCAGAATGTGGACCTGTAGGAGTTTTGAGTGCAGAAGTGAAGCCAGTTCAGGCCAGAGTCAGCCTCTTAACTGCAGAAACGAGCATACAGCTATGGAAGAGCTTCACCAGCTACAGCAAGCATGGAAGCTGAGGTATTTTTAGTGAAATGAGGACAGTGGGTGACTCTCCAAAAGTGGCCAAATGGCTGAGGCCCCTAAATCCCATTGGCTTCATAAACACTTCAATCACTTGGGCACTTTAGAAGATGTTATCCTATGGCCATACTTTTTAATCCTGGGCACCTCAATTCATATTTAAGCACCTGAATAAGTAGTTTGGCTTCCAGAGCTACTGAGCACCTGCAGTGACTGTGGAGTTCCACATGCAGAGGGCTTGCATTAGACCCTGCTTGGGCAAATGGCAGAAATGTTGCAAGGTCCCATCTGCATAGCTTAGCAAATGAATTGCGCCCCTTCCACAGCTGATTGTTCTCAGTTGACCTACATCTGACACATTTAACTGTGAAAAGTGCTGTTTTAATTGTCTAGGGATAAAACAATGGTTACAGGGAACAGAAAGCAGAAACAATATATTTATCTTTTAGTAATTAAACCAAAGGGAGCAAGCAATAAATCTCTCTCTGGCCTAGGTTGACACTAATTTTGTAACTTGAAATGTCCTCGAGAAAACATCATGTTAGTGCTATTAAAAATTACAGTTGATACAAACCCTGCCAACTGCTGGTTTAGATGGATAGAATTATTAAGCATTTTTTGTCTACGTTCATTTATTTGAACTGTGACTTTGGAATGGCAGGACTGGTCCAGTGGATAGGGCAGTAGGAGCCGGGAGCAGGGGAGAGTCTGAGTAGCTCCAAGATGATGACTCGTAAAGGATGCCTTTGTCATCCTTCTAAGTACCAACTTTTTCCATCAGAGCCCTTTCATGAGCACAAAAGGAGTGGGGAGGAGGAAAGTACCTGAGAAGGTTTTGACATTTTATTAATGAGCACTTTGCAAATACAGGTCCTGGTAAGATGAGTTTTTTGAGTCAGAGAGGTCTTGAACTGGAAGTGGTGAAATCCAGAGTCCTAATGCCAGCTATAACATGGACCACACGCAGCCTGAATTCTTAAATTCTGTTTCTTGGTTTCCCCAACTGTATATAAATAAACTAGTCTTGACACCTTTTTGTTCTTTATTACTGCACTTGAAGTTTAAGTTGGAAAATCTTAAAAATGTAAATACATAAATAACGTTTGAAGAGAGAAGCTGAGGAACAGGGGTGAGAGAGGGGGAGGCAAAGAGGATGTAATATATGGACTAAGTGAAAGGAATGCATGCAAATACTGGTTCTAGTCAGAGCCCTCTGAACCGCGTGATGGAATTTGCTTCAGACTCTGTCTCATGTTGCAGAATTGTGGCTTGGAATCTAAGCACTAATGTCAAGAAAAAAAAATGGTTTCTATCTTCATGGTTTTGGGGTGTGGCGCGGAATGGACCTTCCAAACTTGAACCAACTATAAACCGGTATAACAATGCCTGCCTGAATATGCAGACAGCCTGAAACGATAGCTTTGGGAGGTGTGCAGTCTTGCCCTTATCTCTGTGAGATGTTAACTTTGAAACCTAATGATGACCGTTTTAAGAGCAACATTGGTAACTGATTATTTAGCAGGAACTCCTAGTAAACAAGTCTCACAGTCCTCAGTTGGCTCCCACACCTTCCCAGATGCCAAAACCCCCAGCCTTGACAATTTTTACAAAGCAGTAAATTAAGTTTTCAGTACAAAATTTTGCAGTACATTGAAAATTAAATGTACAGGTAGGGTAAATTTAATTACATTCAGCATAAAATTTAAATGACACCTGGAATATTGTATCGATTCTACATTAAATGCAGTAAAATACCTTCATATTTAACATGTATTTGAAGCTTTCTGAGTGTTTCCTGTATGGTACCCTGAAGTGTGTCAGTATTTATTATTATTTGCATTTCCATAGCCCCTAGAACCCCTAGTTATGAACCAGGACCCCGTTGTGCTAGGTGCTGTGCAAACACAGAACAAAAAGATCTGCCCTAAAAAGCTTACACTCGAAGTATCTAGGCTCCTGACCTCAGATTTACTGGGGCCTTTGTTGTGATCCTTTTGGGACTTAAGCAAAAACATATGAGCTTTGTTCTCAAATGGTTGGTGTTTTAATGCCACCAGAATTCTCAACCGAGTAACTACTGTATCTGATGCAGTTTGTTACTCTGGTGATGAGGCACATTGTAAGTACCTCCCACCACCTCTGCAGTTTTGAATGAAGGCTCAATGGTCCATAATCCAATGCCCCATTATACAGGGCTGTTTTCCTTTTCAATCTGGGAGCACTCTGCATGAACTCTGCCTCAGAAAAATATGGATTGACCTGGATAATAACAATGGATGTACTTTTAGAGCAACCTCCTACTGTTAAGGTGCTCAGGGTCCTATAATTTGTTAACACTTGGCTTTAAGACCCCCATTACTTTGTATTCTGTTTATTTCATTTAGAGAATGGCCCCTGTCTAGGATTCAGAAAACCCAAGCAGCCTTACCAGTGGTTGTCATATAAAGAGGTGAGGTTATCATGAATCTTTCTTTCACCAAGAATTCTTTTCCTTTCTGACTAAATGTATCTATTGTTAAAAGAAACCTCCTAGTGCTATCCTGGGGAGCGGGGAGGATCACGTATTATTTTACCACTTTCAATTACCTGCTCGTTTTCATTTGAGCCAGGATCCTCCCCGATGCTGCACGCCTTCTGGCAACTGCTATAAGCACTCTTCACTTCCATTGAGCTGTCTCAGCACTTAGCAGGACCGGGAGCTTAGTGTTGACTAGTAGTAATATTGATTTACAGAACATCTTTTGCAAGCCAAAGCTTCGGGGAATTACAAACCCTGGGTTGAATCCTGATGGCTTCGCTCATGGAAGTAGTTCCCCTGACTTCAGTGGGCATACTCATGTGCAAGGCGTACAGGTTTGATCAAATGTGATTACTTTGCCTCACTCACCACTGAAATGCAGCCACTTCTGGGTGGGACAGGCATGTAATAGCACCCAAAGTATTATGCTGACTGAAATAAATAAACTACTGATTAGCTCTAAGACTAAGAAATAAAAAGCAGCATAACAATTTCACGTGATGGGAGAGTTTTAAGCAAGCAGAATTTAATTGCTCAAGTTGGAATTTAGCCAGGGTACTAGGGTGAATGCCAAAATTGTCATGAGATCCTTAATGGCTACAGGCAACTGGAGCCTGTTTTATGTGTTATCCAACAAATTAATATTACAGCCCACCGCTGTAGATTAGGTTTCATTTGTGTCTGCTGCTTATATTCCTCTCTCTTATCCATTCTTCTCCCACTTTTAGGTCTCTGAAAGAGCAGAAGCTTTAGGATCAGGGTTACTCCAACAGGGATGTAAACCATCAGCAAGTCAGTTTATTGGGGTCTTTGCACAAAACCGTCCAGAGGTGAGATGTTGCTGTAACCTCATGCCGTATTAACAATATTCTTGAGTTTTGATCTCACTTTAAAATTTAATCTCATTAAATGTTTTAATCACTCCCCATCCCTTACCCCTTTTCTCTTTGTAACATCTCCTTCCAGTGGATCATTTCTGAGCTGGCTTGTTATACCTATTCTATGGTGGTGGTCCCCCTGTATGACACATTAGGCCATGGAGCCATTCGTTACATTATCAACACAGGTAAAAACAGACATGCATAAATATCATTGAGGTTCTCAGCAAATCATTCTTGACTGATTTCTCTTCTGCTTTCCTAAAGGCAGATGCTTTGGCTCAGTGAATCGTTTTTGCTGAAAGTAACCTTAGCTGGGTTATATACTATATCTCTATGTATCATGGCAGAATCTGCTTTATGATTCTGAAATTATCCCTAATGGATAAGCTTTATATATTTCCAGCCATGCATCCTCTTGCAGCTTGTTCTACTGCTCAACTAAATGTAGTGTTTGTAACTTTTCCCTAATATGTAATATATTTTCCCTGCAACAAGATTAGCTCATTACTGCTTATTTTTGTTCCAATGACAAGTGCTAACAATTAATCTATAATTTAGTAACCTCACTTTATGCATGTATTTTACTTTGAACGTTATGGGTCTTGAGCCTTAACATTGAACCTGTCTTATGGGATTTCTGCCTGGCAGGGTAAATTCTATTATGTAATAGACTTCCTATTAAAAAAATGAGACTCTACCCTTAAAAATAGAATTTTAAGATTCTAGGGTCCCAATCCTGCAAAGCATTTAAGCACATGCTTAACCTTAACTGGCGCCAAGGGATAACTCACAAGTTTAAAGTTAAAGTCCCTTCTTCAAACTTTGCAAGTTCAGGGCTGAGGACCATAAGAGCAAAATCTAAAGGCTTTATCTTGTGCCCAAAAGCCGAACACAAGGCTGTACAATTGTTTTGCAGAGACTGGTCTGAGCCGTACTAATGCAAAAGCAGGGCAGATTTTTAGTGGCATCTAACTTTATATTCTATATGAAAATGAGAATCCTGAACACACACTGCTTTCTCATTAGGGAGGTTTCTTTGTTCTAAAATCACTTTCCTCGAGACTTCTGGAGACTCGTTTGATGTACATTTGTATATGGGTCACATCCTTCGTGGATGCAAACGCTCAATTTATAATTAACTGCATACACAAATTGAGGATGAATTTATTCCTTTTTTAAAAATCCTTTCTCTTTTTATGACCTTTCTTTCCACTGCATCTTACATGTTGCACAGATGGTCATTTCCAATTGAGAACAGTGAGAGCTTTTTTTATTGACTTCAATGCGACCAGGGTTTGGCCCAGTGTGCATTTCAATTTGGCTTCAGGAGATCTTTGCTGTGATTTCTGTGGCTGCAGGATAGTCCAGGATCATAACAGCAACCAGCCACTGACAAGATCATTCCAGTGAGAACAATTATCTCAGTGCTACTAGCTGATTCTTTTATCATTGTGGCTTTGAGTTCCTAACAACCACTTCATACCATTTCAGGTTTATTTTTTTCTGAAGTTTTAATATTTTAATTGAATCCTAAAATAATTGTAACTGTTGATCTGATGTGCTTTGTGCTGCAAACAAATATTTGCTTTGCCACTCATTCAATTGCATATACAGTAGTGTGCTCTGTTCAGTGTTGATTTATGATGACTAGGGTTAAATACTAAAAGGTACTTGTTTCCTAAGAGAAAATATATATGATATTCCAAGATCTCATGGTATAAGTACAAAATGACTGTCAAGACCGATTAGCAGCAATTCACAGAGTACTGTGAAGCCACAGCTAGTGTTAAATTTAAGTAAAAAAAAATATTTTATTTTTGTTTTTTAGCTGATATTTCCACAGTAGTCTGTGACAAACCAGAAAAAGCCAGAATCCTCCTGGATCACGTAGAGAAAAGAGAAACACCAGGCTTAAAGTCTATTATTCTGATGGACCCTTTTGAGAAGGACCTAAAAGAAAAAGGGAAAAGATGTGGTGTTCACATCCAATCCATGCAGGAAGTAGAGGTGAAGTTCCTATCTCTCTTGTTTAATGTTAGACTCAGAAATAATCAGCTCAGATATTATTTGATGAAATCCAGGAGATGGATGTTCAGTTAAAGCGAGAAGCTGTTTCTCATGGATAAAGTTACGTTATTTATTATTATTATTAGGCACATTGATCAGCTACTTTTTCTGTTTTATGTATTTTTCTCAGAGGTTTTACTGCAATTAAACTTTGTTTTAAACTGGATCCTGTAGAGATGCCAGGGCAGAATTCTCCTGCTCTTCTTTCTCTTCCTTTCTGTCTCCAGCTTTCTCAGTCATTTGCAGTTTATTAACAAGTATGTTAATCTGCATATGTTAGAATATTAACAATATCATTTTCATTCTTGCAGGCTTGTGGACGTGAGAGTCGCCATGTCCCAGTGGTGAGTCCAATCATTCTTTTCTCCAACCTTTAATCACATGTAGTTACTTTAAACAAATTTCACAAATGAAAAAGAATAATTTGCCAGAGTGTGTACAAACCCTGCACTGTATCTGGTATATTTCTCAGTAGGAAGTGTCTGACAGTGAAGGATCCTAAAGATGCTCCATTATCTTCCACTAATGGTCTGAATAGTAGATCTCATTTGCTGAGATGTGTGTTGTTTGATTCATAAATTATATCCCCTGAATCCTTAAATGGAACTTCAGGACATAAACCCAAGGAAGGAATGATAGAGGATGAGATTCTACAGTGTTCTTTAAAGAGCTTTGTGATCGCTAAGGTGTGAGAATAAGTAGGCTGAATTAAATGAACCATCTTCAGAAAACTGCTAAACAAAATTCCTGACTTTAGAATAGATTTCAGACTACATCAACTTAATAGTGTCTTTTTTATGAAAGTCATATGAGTTACAATTCAACAAAAGGACAACATAAAACCAACGTAATAATAATTAATGTCTCTAGTTAAGACATCTCGATTGCCAGTCAGAAAGAACAGGAAACATCTCAGACTAGATTCCTATAGGTTAGTCTGGGTCCACGTACAAACTGAATCCCTAACCCTAGTTTGAGAACTCCATCCGTCCCCAATCCTAATGTTCACTCACATCTGATAACAGGTCCCATCCTTAACTCCTGCCCCAGCCTGAATCCTAATTCAAACCCTAATCATAATATGGACCCACCTACTATCCCAGGGGTCGGCAACCATTGGTAAACGACCCATCAGTATAATCCGCTGGTGGGATGCAAGACATTTTGTTTGCATCGACTGTCTGCAGGCACACACGCTCCCAGCAATTCCCAGTCGCCGTGGTTTGCTGTTCCCAGCCAATGGGAGCTGCGAGAAGTGGCGGCCAACACATCCCTGTGGCCTGTGGCTTTCTGCAGCTCCTGTTGGTCGGGATTGGCAAACCGCAGCCCCTGGGAGCTGTAGAGGGCTGTGCCTGTGGATGGTCCATATAAACAAAATATCTGGCAGCCCACCAGTGGATTACCCTGTTGGGCCACATACCACAAAGGTTGCCGACCCCTGTACTATCCCCACAATAACACTAGACAAGGCTATCCAACCTGCCCTCTTTCCTAACCTAACTGATGCCTCTCACATGGCATGAAGTTGTAACCTTCATCTGCAGTGTGATCCTACGCCATGAGCCTCAGGTCACTGACCCACCTCACTCTTCTGTCTCACTTTTGCCCACCAAATAGCTCCACACATAAGATTGGGGCTAGTAGGGAGTCATGGATTATGGTAAACATAAAAGGGTGAGTCAGCATTAGGAATTGAATGTGGGTTAATGTTAGGCAAGAGATGGCTTTTTTTATTGCAAATCTCATATGTGGTGATTTTAACAAAGCCTTAGCTTCTGGACCCATGTTATTTCATAAGAATCTCCATTTTTCTTTTTTAAAAAAACTAAACGTTAGCCTTTCTGATTGCAGAGAAAAGCTTGAAAACATGTCCTGAGGGTATCCTAATGGTTTAAACCCCTGCAGCAAATAAAAACCACAGTCTTTTTTAAAATTATAATCCCAGGATTTTTAACCCAGTCTCAGGATTTTTGGAGTATGACTTTACACAAATGAGGTTCAGATGCTGGCCTGGGCTGGATATGTGGGCACAGATGAGGGTTCTAGTCAGAACCAGCATGTGGACCCAGAGGACGGTTAGGAGTAGGGCAGCAACAGGGTCTGAGTAGGACTGGGCATGATGGGAATGGGAGGGCAGTCTATGATAATAGTAAAGGCCTGCCGGGAGGACCAGGCTAGGGCTGGGGCCACCAGGGGGCCCTGGACTAAGGTTAGGCAGCACAGTCTAACTATCCAAGGACAGTCTGGTTCAGAACTCTCGTTATGTACTCAACCTGCTATCCAGTGCTCCTGCCCTTGCTACCACGGCTATGTTGCTATCTTTAGTAAGCTACCTCAATCAAAGCTTATTTGGGGCTAATAGTCTGGTTGAATATTGTGGTTGGGCCTTCTTGCTTTTCCTAGGCAGGGCCAGTGATGGTGTGTGGGAAATGGCTTCTAACCAGAGTTAGGCTTGAGGCTGGTTGACATTCTGTTTTTAGAATTTGCGCCTTTGGGCCATCCTGACTTTTGGTGGTTGTAGGTGCTGAGATTGAGATATTTGGTGTTGGGGTAGTTTGCTGGTTCTGGCTATGCTGGGGTTGAGATGTGTTGGCCAGTAAAATCTACATTTGGCTCTGAGGGTTGTTTGCTAGTTCGGTTAGGTAGGGTGCATCCCAGCTGGCTAGTTTGGAATAAGTTTAGTATTGGGGCTGGGTAGCTGCCTCAGGTAAATTTGTGGATGGAAATGAATACTCTAGGTTCATTTGAAAAGCATTTTCTCTTTGGAAAATCACTTTTGTGATAGAAAAAATTTCAAGTGGCTCTACTGTTGACTTCACTGGGTTTGGATTGGATCGTAAGCACCTTTCTCTGGAGAACAGATTATTTATGAGGTGTGCACAATGCAATCCAATGGCTGGTTCCCTGTTAGCACTGCCCCTTTCATTCTTCCACCTTCTTAGATCTGGACTTGGATTGGTCAATCTGTCCTGTTCGTTTACCCTATTCTAAAGCAAAGAACAGAATTACAGCTGGGACTGGTATTCGTTTTGTGGTGTTAAAAAATTGTGGTGGACATTAAGGGTCCATACCTTCAGTCCTTACTCAGGCAAAACTCCCAATTATTTTGCCTGTGTGTACAACAGGACTGTGCCCTGAAGTCATTAAATTGGCCTTTGTGGTTTGCATATGGACATCTCTAAATCTTGTAATTCTAAAAGACAAGTTACTGTTATCTGTGAATTGCCTCCTCACTGTATTTCAGAGGAGACATGTGATGTGTTTGAGGATAAGGGATAACTTTCATTCTTTTATGAGAGTGGCCCTTTACAGCAGAGCTTAGTGGTCAAAGCCCACAGCCCTTTATTAGTTGTATCCCCTAATCCTTTTATCTTCCTGTTTCTCTTCCTACCTTATTTTGTTGTTTGTATGATTCCTGAGCACTCAGTCCTACAAATCAGACTAAGAGCTATTACTCTGATGTAATCTCTAGTAGCAGAACTCCCTTATATTCACCTCCTGTTCTTGTTTCCAAGACAATCTCCCCACAAGGAAAACATGTCCTGACTGCACTGAAACCCCCTATTTCCCTGACACTGCCATCTAAAGTACTCAGCATACTGTCCCTAACCATGCTAGGAATCAAAGGGCTTTTGTTTGTACTACAGCTGTTTCATTCATGGGAGGGAGGGGTGTTCTCATAGACTAAAAAGGAGAAAGGTCCTGCAAACACTTACACATGTACATTTCTTTTAGAGGTCTACCCTATTGAAGTTGATACACTGTAGGACTGGACCCTAAAACAGCAGTTGCAGAATTACTGAAAAATAGGATTTGTGTGCTAACACAAGTCATCATCATGGTCTTGGTGACACCATGTCTAATTTTACACTCCATACCATGTCAACTTACAGAAAATGTTCCTTAGGAAACAAAACAGTAACCAGGAAAGACAAATCACAGTGGGTGGCCACAGCTCAGTCATGAGTTATCTTCAGATCAAGTGGAAGATGACGTGTGTCATCCCTGCAGTGCCAGCGATGTGTAGCATGATTCAATTCTAATATTAAGACAAATGTATTTAAATGTAATTAGTAAAGCTTACCCAATGCGGATGAGTGGATTCCTCCACTACCGTCACCATTGGAGGTTTAAGGGGTTTCTGTAACAGAAAAATGCACCACGGCAGCACCTGTCGGGAGCATTTTGAAAATCATTGAATTTGGTATGGTTTTACTAAGAATGACTGTGGTACTGCTGGGTGCGCTCCTTGCCAATTATTCAAAAGAGGCCTGTAATTCTGGGTATGTTACTTTCTGGTAGCCCAACGTGACACACACAGGGCTTGATATTTATAGCTGCTGAACACTCACTGATCTTATTGACCTCAATTGCAGATTGCAGCGCTCAGCGGTGAAAGTTAGGCCCAAGGTGTCTCAAGCTGGCCTTCCAAAAACTAAGGCCCCCAAACATTTAAACATATAAGCTGCATTGTCAGATTAAGGCTGGATGCATGGTAGAGAGAAACCTGACTTCCAAATATTTTACAGGTAAAAATGCTGAGTTTAATTTCCTACAATCTGATTATTTATTACTTGCATGTACCTGGTGCTTGTGGGTATTTGTAAAAATGCCTGTACATGCCAAAAATGTCCCTAATTTTTAGAATGAATGAACATTCAGACAGAAAGTAGAACAATATTTGTTGTTGTTCTTAATAAAAAGTTCATGATCCAGTTAGGGACCACAATAAATGCCAAGTGACTTAGGAGACCCAACACATGACATGAATATCAAATAGAAAATAGCTGTTTTCAAACAATTCATTATCTATATATTATTCATCCCAAATGTGAGACACTCATGAATAACAAATACAGATGACGAAAATCAGGATCTGTTAGCAAATGATTTTCTAACCCCCAAAGGGGCCAAATGCTTAAATATTATTTTTAACAAGTAGTTCAAACAGCTGTTATGTAGAAGCTTGAGGGCCGTGGTTTTCTTTCATTAGGAAATACTGTATAGCATATTATAAATAGGCAAGGATCTTGCATGATGGACTAATCACACTAAAGCACACTCCGTTAATGCACCTAAACCTAGGGGAAAAGAAGGAAACTAGATCAAATGGACGAACGTACTAGAAGAAGAATTACATGATGTGTTTTTGCAAGCTCCAGGAAAAAATAGACATGACAGGGGTGGTTCAGTAAAGAAGTGAGCACAAAGACTAATGATGCTAACCTATGACTCTATAATTTTCCTGTTTTCTTTGTGTATTTTAGCCACCTCAACCAGAAGATCTGTCAATTGTCTGTTTTACTAGTGGCACTACAGGTAATAGACCAGGCATTTTAATCTTAATGCATTTACATTAGACTTCCAAAATCACTCTGAATAACTGCTCACAGTGTATAAACACAAGCTAGCACTGTCATATATAGAACAATGTTTTATGTCTATTAAATACGTGTGTGTGTGAGATACATACAAATATATGTATATGTACATATATATGAAGTTATAATCAGATTAAAAACTTAGACTACACTGGTATAAAAATACAAATAATAATTTTTCTGCAACTCCTTAAATATATTTTGGCAATATGATTTTGCAAGTGTATGAAAATGTTCTCTGTGTGTACCTCTTTTCCTCATTCTTCTGTGTATCTGTTGGGTTTTTTTAAAAAATTTCTCTCTGCAGATGTAAAAAAAAAAAAAACAAGAACAAGAATTAAAAGAGCATAGCTGATACTTATTCCCAGTGTCCACCATGACATAAAAGCATAACACTTCATAATAGAAAGGCAAAAATAGAAACCTAGCACCAGTTCTCTTCCAAGTGTTTCCAGTTCAAATTCATATCACAGCATGCAGCAGTTATAAGTGGAGCAGGAACACGTTCCAAAAATGCACTTTAGTCCTGATATACCACTTTTTTGTCCACATGTCTCTTTCTTGAGGTTGTCTGTCACTCAGTACTCCCCACTAGTGTCCTCAAAATGGCTTCCTTTGTGGTAGCCAAGCAAGAGTCATCAACTGAAACTGAATGGCCTTGTGCTGAGTTACCTTCCAAGAACAGAATTGTAGATTTGCTTGATAAACATAGAATGTAGGCAGCACAAGAGTCCAGGTTGTGACCTGCCGTCTACTGGGGAGGATGTGTATTACAGAATAGGTAAGTGTCCTTGTTTATCAATTCCAAATATTGCAAATCTATTAAAAGCATTGTTTCCTCTGCATCATATGTGTTTTGCTGTGGGAAGTTATACCTGAAGTGTTCTGTGTTGAAGAGAACCCAAACCAATGAATGAAGAGAGGTGTTGTTGTTCTATTCAGAACTGTACAATGAGTGTCCTTTATAAAGTAAAGAGTAACCATGGTACAGAATAAATGCCTCATGGTGGTGTACATTCTAAATATTGGAAAAACCATGGCAAAGTCAGCACTGCAAGGTCAGGAGTCCCTCTACTCCTCCTGACCATGGTCCTGAGAATGGATTGATGCTAGGTGTTATCTATTATTTACATGCTCAGAAGTATTTAATATGCTGTGCTGACTGTTCTATTTGCCCAAGAGTAAGAGTGCTGCAGTTTTATCTATGGCCCTGTGGCCATGTGTGTCACCCAGTAATCTCTACACTTTGGTGTATTGAGAAGTGTGAACATCAGAAACCTTATTAAAGTGGCCATGAAGAAGCCAAAACTTAGAATAGAAAAGACAGTGATGCTAATATCCGTGATCTGCCAAAGAAACCTTGAAGTTAAGTACGATAGTTCTAGAGCTCATTCTTAGCCAAAATCTAGGTGACTGGTCTCTGTGTCCAATGGTATCTTGAGCAGCTGCAAACAGAGAAGAAAACCTTCAGTTAAAACATGCTGTGCTCATTTTACAGTAATACTTTATAAAAAGTTCTACATCCTTCTTTAAAGCCTCTGATTCAATGGCTGATTCACAGTATCTGATCCAGAGAATGGGCAGTAAAACAATGCTATTGGTCTTCTGTGTGTTTATATTGAAACAGTTCAAACATCTTTGTATATTTTATTGCATAGAAACAACCCATTTGCGAAAATTGCTATTTTAGAATTCAGGAAGGGACATTGAAAGGAATTTTAACATCTCCAGGTCTTAGAAGCCTTTGAAAATTTACTACAGGGTCTGTTTTGTTAATCCTGTGCTGTTTCTTTTTCTTTTTCTTTTCAGGGAACCCCAAAGGTGCTATGCTGACTCACAGGAACGTGGTTGCTGATTTTTCAGGCTTTCTGAAAGTGACAGAGGTGAATACCCTGATCTAGAGAGTGTTGACTGTGACTTTTTCAGTTTGAATGTTTGGGTTATTTCAGATCTATCCAAGATATGGAAATAGGCTCAAAGTGATAAGTGAAATCTGATTCTTGAGGCCCAAGTCATTGAAATGGGAGCAAGGTTAAGCCCTTAATGGTGAATGACACTACAGAGTTTCCTCCTCAACTCTCATTAAGTCAATGAGTTGATCGCGCAATACTGGGCCCCTGGTCAAGGCCAAAGAACTCAGTAAAATTGTGACTAATGTTTAGAACTTAAAAAATGACTACAAGCTTCCCAGTGATGCCCATACAATAAACCAACCCCTAGAGAAAATTAATTTCCCACATGTTCATTATTTGTTTAATAGCCTTCATTCTATACATAATGTATATAAAGTGTATGATAACCTATGAACATATTTAAAATATTACAAAAATCATTTTATTTATGTTAAAATACAACTTGTAACATCCTGTATTTTGCATATGTGTGACACTGTGTAACGTAATTTTTTAAAAATAGAAAACTGGCCAGTTTTTATATGCGCAATACCTTTAAAACAATGTATAAACATTCATTTGGAAACCATATTTCCTGTAGGGGAAACAGCATTGTTGAAGCACAAATTAATCATGTTAATAGACTGCTAATACTTAAGTGATGGAAAGAATCTACGTGTACATAATAAAAGGACCATTGGCTGAACCATTACAGTTAAAGAAACAATGTGATAACACACCCACCTTATCAAAATAAATCTGATATTTATTCCTGGCCAATGCTGTAAATATTCCTGTTTTCAGGCTTAAATCCATAAAGGTTCCCTGATGTGACTCCCAATCCTGCAGATACTCATGCCTGTGATGAGAGGAATCCCACTGAACTTCTTTAAGTGTCTGCAGGATTGGGGCCTCATTAATGATCACCATAAAGTGTCAGTGGGACAGTTCACAGTAGTAAGCACTAAGAGCTTGACCCTGCAAAGATGAGGAGCACCCTCAACTTCAGGGGAGTTTGAGGCTACTCAGAATTTTGCAGAATCAAGTCCCCAAAGCCTAGTCCAATCTCCATTGCAGGAAATCAGATATTTTCCATGACTTTCAAAGGGTATTGGCTCAAGACCTAATACTGCCATTAATAGGGTTGCCAACTTTCTAATTACACAATACTGAATGCCCTTGCCCTGCTCCTGCCTCGTGCCTTCTCTGAGGCTCCACTCCCACTCACTCCATCCCCACTCCATCTGTCACTCTCTCTCCCCCACCCTCACTCTCTTGCTCATTTTTATCAGGCTGGGACAGGGGATTGGGATGCAAGAGGGGGTGATAGCTCTAGCTGGTGGTGCAGACTCTGGGGTGGAGTAGAAATGAGGAGTTCAGGGTACAGCTGGGGGCTCCAAGTTGGCGGTTGAGTGCAGGCTCTTGGGTGGGCCTAAGGATGAGGGGATTAGGGGGAAGCCAAGGAGTTCAGAGTGTGGGAAGGGGCTCTGGGCTGAGGCAGGGAGTTGGGGTGTGGGAGGGAGTGCAGTCTCTGGGCGGGGGGTGCGGGTCCCAGGGTGGGGCCAGAAACCAGGAATTCAAGGTGTGGGAGGGGGGTATGGCTCCAGGAGGGAGATTGGGTATGGGAAGGGGCTCAGGGCTGGGGAAGGGGTGTGAGATGGGGTACAGGATGCAGAAGGAGGCTCATGGCTGGGGCAGGGGGTTGGGGTGTGGGCTCTGGGGCGGGGCCGGGGATGAGGGGCTTGGAGTGCAGGAGGGGATTGTGGGATGGAACCAAGGGGTTCGGAGTATGGGATGGGGCACTGGGCTGAGGCAGGGGATTGAGGTGTGGGAGGGGGTACGGGCTCTGCGGTGGGGGTGCAGGTTCTGGGGTGGGGCCAGAAATGAGGAGTTCAAGGTACGGGAGAGGGTGCGGGCTCCAGGAGGGAGTTTGGGTGCAGGAAGGAGCTAGGGGCAGGGGTGCGGGAGTGAATGAGGGCTCCAGGAGGGATTTAGGTGCTGGGAGGGGGCTCAAGGCTGGGCAGGGATGTGGGATGGGTGCCGGATCCTGGAGGGATTTTGGGTGTGAGAGGGAACTCAGGGCCTGGGCAGAGGTGTGGGAGGGGGTGTGAGCTCTGGAAGGGAGCTCCAGGCTGGAGCAGGGGGTTGAAATGCGGGTGGGGATGCAGGCTCCAGGCGGTGCTTAGTTTGGGGGGCTCCATGGAAGCAGCAACATGTCCCTCAGCTCCTAGGGTTAGGCGTGGCCAGGCGGCTCTGCGCAGTGAGTACTGCCTTCATGTGCAGGCACCACCCCACTCAACTCCCATTGGCTGCGGTTTAAAAATGAGCTGACTTTTTTTCTCTCTCTCTCTCTCTCTCAAAACTATTTGTCAAATGTCAAGGAAAGGCACTTTCACAGCAGCCAAGTGTTTACCCTGGAACAAGCATGACCATATTTGCCAAATACAAAATAAAATACTGTCGTTGGTTTTGGGGAGAGAAAACAAAGATTTTCATTTTGGGGGAAAAAAATAAAAATATTGCATCAAAGGCACAAAATGTTTCCTTTTTAGCAAAATTGGAAAAATATGACTTTTTTCCTCCAGTGGTCAGACTGGTTTTCCACAGCTGTACCTATGGATAAGGAGATCAGTTTGAAGAGACCCTCGTGGGTGGACTGACACATCTCGGTACCGTAGTCTCTTGTCCACACGAGAATATTCAGACTGCCATATAAAACTATGGGTAAAGAAAAACACTGAAAACACTTAATTCTTATCACATCTGACCTCAGGAGATGACAGGAAAACATGCCTCCAAAAGAGTCAATCTCAATATTCCTTTCCATGGGAAAGCAACTTAGGGGCTTCTATTACACTCCATTGTTTTGCATCTTGGGTTGACAGATACAGCAGAGTAATGGGAGTGCAAAGTGGATGTGAAATGTTACTATCCTGACTGAGCAGGGGTTTTAACTCCCTTTGCACTGGTGTACAAGGTGCACCGTAATGGATATAATCAAGCCATCAGTTTCTGTAATCACTGTAATAGTTATCTGTACACCCTGGGAAACTGTTCTGTAGAGAAGTTACATTTTTGTTTTTTAGCTTTCCTTCTGCTGTATGGAATATGTGAGGCTAAGGGCTTTTGTTGAATTCCAGCCCAATAAGACAAAATACAAAATCTTAGCAAACCAAACCGTTTTTTTTCCTTTTAATTTATTCAGCCTCTTTCTTCCCCCACATCTGTCTCTGGGGCACCAGTAATGTAGATGCTTAAAATTGGAAGAAACATTAACCAAAAAGAATTAATTTTTGCAGCTCAATAATCCAACATATTATTCTGACTAAAATCAATAATTAATCTCTGCAAAAAATCCTGCTTCTTTCAATATAATGGTCTGAATCTGCACTTCGATCTGCAGAGGTGACTCTTGTGCCTCGGCAAAGCTCCACTGGCTTTAATGGGGATTCCCATGGGCTAAAGGAGCCATCTGTTCGAATCCAGTTGCAGGATCAGGGTTGTAATTAGAAGGAAAGAATCCAACTCTGTGTAGGATTAAACATTTGATGCAAATTTTCTTCTTAATAATCCCAAGTCTTCAAACCTAGACATCATGGCTAGGAGCCAGACTGTCAGCTGTGTTAAGATCACTCCACATTGGCAGAGTGGCACAAAACAACTTTAAAGCTACCCTAATAGGACATCTTGACGATCCCACCAAGATGAAGGATATAGATATTGTAACGCTGGGGTGGCCTGCTTTATGCAATCCCTCTGCTAACCCTTGGCTCAGGGGCATGTCGGGGTCGGCTGGATAAAGGAGGTATTCTAGGAACAAAAGAAAGTTGGAGATAGAACAGAATGTATTCCACTAATCCCCAGCCAGCAGAGCAGCCCTGGGGCACCATTCGAACTTACGTTGAGGCCATTTTGGCCCCTGGCCAGTCCCAGTATTGACCAAGCTCTTCCCTACCTCAGCTGCACTGAGCCTGAGGGGAAGTATGAATGTGTATTCAGTACAGCTGAGCACTGTGCCATAATAGTCGAATCCTGAATCTGGGCGCTTGAAATGCCAGACACCCGTTTTGAGGCAAATGCCAATTTGGGTGTGCAAATCTTTATTTGGTTACCTCACTTTAAAAACCTATATAGGAAAATTTGTTCCTTGGTGTTTGCACCTGTTTGCAGTATAGCTGCAAAGTTTCTTGATCAATACACTGTTGCAGTGGGGAGAATTCTCCATTGCTCTGTATGTACATCCTTGCTCTCTTTACTACTTCTACTAACTTAGCTTCATTGATGTTGTGGCCTAATGCTTCACTTCGTAAGCTACTCTCTCTCTCTCTTTCTTGATAATCTTTACCCTTTTGCTCCTCTGGTGCCATTTTTCTTTTTATTGTTTTATGACTCTCTTGTTGTCTTCCTGTCAGTGTTTCTTTCCTTTCTGTCTCCCATGCCCTTCACCTGCAGAAAGTGATCTTTCCGAGACAGGACGATGTGCTCATCTCCTTCCTGCCTCTGGCTCACATGTTTGAAAGAGTTATACAGGTAAGAAACCTGTCTGAACTGACTAGGCCTTGTGGGGCTCCTTGTGTTTTCTTCCAGAGTCAGTGGGCTCCTACTTGTGAGGATGTACACATTTCCTATTTGCCTTTAGCACACATGTTTGAGAGAATGGTACAGGTAAGGTCATGGTGTCAGTGGAAATCCTCTGTTTCCACACTAAAAAAATCATAAAAATGGGTAAATACTCCACAATATACTGGAGAGCTCAAACAGATTGTATTCCAAAAGTGTCGTGCATGCAGATTCTGATCTCATTTGCACAGGTAAATCTGGGGAAACTCCAGTAGAGTCTCTGGAGTATAACTGAGATCAGAAAATGGCATGTGCAGAAATAATTATCTTTTGGGGGGTGGGGCAAAAAAATTATTGGGGGCGGGGGGCGGCTTTTCAAAGTATTATAGGACCAGCAATCATGGTGGTTAAAATAGTATTGCATGTATTTTTTATCAACTCCACTCTTTTTTGTATGGTGTCAATAAATCAGATTTGCAGAAACTGAAGAGCAGGAAAAAACCCACACAGTGGGGACACATGCAGTCTTCCTGGCAGATCAGTGTACAATGCACAGTCAGAGGAAGCCATCATCTCTTGGAAATAATGACAAGTAGAAGTACTGACTCATGCCAGCTCATATAAATGACTTCACTTTCTTTCCAAATAAGGCAGGCGATAGCTGCCTGTCTGAAAATCCATCAACTAGAGATTGGTCAGAACTGTGAAGTTTGGATCTGGATTCAGTTCTGATCCAAATTTCACAAAATTTAGTGGGGGCTCAGCTTCTGTGGTCAGATTTGGACTGATGCCATGTTTTTTGGATCAGCTGCATGAAGATAGTCTCAGAAGACATAAAAAAGATATTTTGTTAACCACAAAAGGGCTAGCATAGAGATTTCATGAGGAATTATACATGAAAGACTATTTTTTTCCCTAATCCCTCAGAATCAAAGGTGAGTCTAAAGAAAATGGTGTGCAACAGAACATGGAATCACAGGCTGGTTAACCTAACATTCACCTCAATCTTGCCAGAATCCAGTGTAACCCCACAGCCTACAAAGAGCTGTCTTGGAAGTCTGCTCCACCGCAAGACAATTTGCCCCCAGTCTGATACATAGTCCTGGAGTGACCATGTAAGAGAACAGTGCAATCTGATTACATGACAACCTAGTAAACAGATATAACTGGGGAGTCAGAAAAGTTGCATAATGAGTCATATGATAAAAATGAAAAAGCAGAACTTAGGGTGGGAATTTCAAAAGTGGCTTAAAAGCATGAGCTCCATTGAGTTCGGTGGAACATTGTGTTCCTAGATTACTGAGTGCTTTTGAACACCACACCTTTCAGCTTTGATTCCTTTTTCTCCCACAAACTGTACTAAATTTTGTTTTCTAAATGTGAATGCTAAGTGAAGGATCTATGATCAAGGTCCATACAAAAATCAGTGTGTTTCTACCCAATTTACTATGTTGTTTAGTTGTTTGCTTTTTTTAAAAAAAAAAAAATTAGTCACAATGGTAAATGAAATTTCAGGAATGTGTCTTTAAAACAGGGATGGAGATGCTTTGCCACAGTGATTAAATGCAAGGAAATAAGTATTGTGTTTCTCCTTCCCCCCATCACAGTCTGTCGTATATTGCCATGGGGGGCGAATTGGATTCTTTCAAGGAGATATCCGTCTCTTATCGGATGATATGAAAGCACTGCGTCCAACCATTTTCCCTGTTGTACCTCGATTATTAAATAGAATGTATGATAAGGTAAGTTTAATTTATTCTCTTTGTAGTAATAAAGTCAATAATTGTCTAGCAGTTAACTTAGAGACTTCCCTTAGGTTTGGCCTTTTCCCCTAACTCTCGTACTTTTTGCCTCACTGCAAATACATTAGTCCAGATCCTTAGCCGGTGTAAATCTGCATCGCATTTCTGAAGTCAATGAAGTTACGCCAGTTTATATCAGCTGAGGACCTGGCCAATTGTATTTTAAAGTGACATTCTCTGCATGTAGGTCCTGTTCCTGCTCCCACTACAGTCAGTGGTGACATCCCCAGTGATTTCACTGGAACAGGATCTGAGCCCCAGAGAAGCATTGGATGTGCTAATGCTTTCTCTGCTTTTGAGCCAGTGCTAGAACCTGGTCCTCCTCACTCGCTGCTGGCAGTGACAGGAGAAAGATGATGAGCAGTCTTAAAGGGGCTTAAATATTGCAAGCTCAAGGCTGACTTTGTGGCTAAAAATTCTTCATACTAAGAGAAGGTCACGTGAGAACTCCGTGGAAAATATTTAAGAGGATAGCATATTTAGTAGCCATGTTCAGGATGTGTAGAGTATTTATTCTAAAAGTAAGAGATGGATCTAATGGCACAAACTACAGACGTAAACTTTTGGCAAGTTCAGGTCTGTTTGGATCCGTAGTTCTGGTTCCTCATTATCGAGATGGCTACTAGGGGGTACTGATAGGGAGATCCAGTTTGGGTTGCTCTCTGGTGAAACAGATAAAGATGGCCATCATCGCCTCAGCAAATAGCAATATTTCTGCTAGCTGCCAAATATTCTCATTCAAGTTGCTCAACCCTAGAACTATATCATAGTTTCACCGAATGGTGCATATAATAGAAATCATGCAGAAACACTGATCATATAAATGTAGTCAATGTCTCTATTCTCTTGACTTCTCCCCTCTTTTGTCTGAAGGAAAAGTAAAGTATATTTCAGGATAGGTTGCAACAAAACATAATTTGTACACCTACAACTGTAGTCAGAGGTGAAAGTAAAATTTGTCCAGTATAGGGGACAGCATTCCCCGCGCCCCCAGAAGGGGCAGGGCCTCAGGTGGAAGGGACAGGGCTGTGGATCAAGGGAGGAAAGGGGAGCAAAAGGGGCAGTGCATTAAAGTAAGATGGTAGGGGCCGATACAAGTGGCCAGTTTTTACTAGTATGCCATACCGGCCCAAACCACCTTACTTTCACCCCTGACTGTAGTGTAGTAATCTTAATTATACTGCTGGCATAACAGTAACTTCATTGACATCAGTAGAGTGGTGTCTGCTTAGCCCAGTGGTAAATCTGATCCTGTGACCATTATCATCCGGACAGTAATACACTCTGTTTTCTTTCTTAGCTGTGTAATCTCTCATGCCATCCTGCATTCTCTTAGATCTTTAGCCAAGCGGATACGCCATTGAAACGTTGGCTTCTGGAATTTGCTGCAAAGCGTAAAAAGGCTGAAGTTCAAAGTGGAATCATTCGAAATGATAGTTTGTGGGATAAATTATTTTTTCATAAAATCCAGGTAAGAACTTGGGAAAAGCGACTGTATAGCTGTTGTTCAAGAAATAGATGGAATGAAAAATTGCAGTTTTCTGCTAGTCGCTTAAAATCAGTGAAGTCAGCGTGGCTGATTTAGAAACAGTGAAATTGAAAAAAGGAACCTAGAGAGGAGAGAGCACCATTTTTAATTCTCTTTTAATAGAGGCATTTGTTTGATCTGCTTATTTTTTGCTATTCACTTTGGGTTCTTGGGTGCAATCCATCCCTGTGCTGAGGGTGAGCACAAGGTATAGGCATCACTGAAGTATTGCTTAAGTGCTGTTTTGTGGACTTAAGGGGTGCATAACATGAATCCAACCTAGTGAAGAGGAGTGGAACATTTTGTTGTTCCATGAAAAGTCTCAGGAATCTGAGCAAATTTCTATGTATTATTACTAAAACAGTGAATAAAATACTGGGGATGAAAGAAGGAATGGTACAAGAATAGTAGCTAAACTCCCACAAAAATGGGTTTAACAAACTTATTTTCTTTGGGGTTTCCTGCCTCCTTAATTATCCAGCCTCTCTCAGGTTTACAGGGTCTTGCTCCTGTGAATACAGTCTATTAATCAGATAGAATTGTGTTTTTTCCACTGAATCCCAGCAGCAAGTACTATGTGTTTGTAACAATACTCTTCTGGCTCCCCACCAACCAAGCTGAAATAAAACAAAAGTGGAGAGGAAGATAAAAAGAAAAGGGGGAGGAGTATTTTTGCTGACATTTAGGCCGGTTTGAAAGTCCACTGAAAGAATCCCATTGATTTCAATAGCTTTTGAATTAGGGCCTTAGTCAGTACATCTCCCAAACCATTTTTCCACCTAGGAAAAAGCATATAAGGTCATAAGGGGAAGTCAGTGCATTTAACATGCAATTGAACAAGAGGGAAAGGAAAACAGAATAACTGAGGGTGTGTTGGGTGCAGTCTGAATGGTCCTGCTGTTTGCTACAGGGTCCCTCAGTAAAGCATTTCTAGGTCAACTAAATCACTGATACACTGTATCACTCCAGCAAGCTCTGGTTAATTACTTTTCTTAATTGGATGACTTATCCAGTGACATGTCGCTTTATGTTTAGCCAGAGAAACGGATCGCTCCTTTCTTTGTGAACTGTTCACCTCCAGTCTGCAAAGATAAAAGTTCAAATGATGCAGACTAGGCATGTGTCGTTCACAGATGTAAGGCAAATCAGGCTCTGCATTGATTCAGGATCTGTGACCGTGACCTTCTAACCTCAAAGTCTAAAAATTACAAGAAATTCTTTGTCTTCCTTTTTTTGACTTGCAGCATAGCCATAGGCGCTGATTTCAACCGGCACCAGTGGGTGCTCACGCCCCCACCCCTGCGCCACCCCGATTCATAGACTTTAAGGTCAGATGTGACCATTATGATCATCTAGTCTGACCTCCTGCACAATGCAGGCCACAGAATCTCACCCACCCTCTCCTGCAATAAACCTCTCACCTGTGTCTGAGCTATTGAAGTCCTCCAATCATGGTTTAAAGACTTCAAGGTGCAGAGAATCCTCCAGCAAGTGACCCTTCCCCACGCTGCAGAGGGAGGCGAAAAACCCCCAGGGCCTCTGCCAATCTGCCCTGGAGAAAAATTCCTTCCCGACCCCAAATATGATGATCAGCTGAACTCTGAGCATGTGGGCAAGACTCAGCCAGACACCCAGGAAAGAATACTCTGTAGTAACTCAATTCCCACCCCATCTAACATCCCATCCCGCCCCTGCCCTGCCCCCATTCCGACTCCTTCCCCAAATCCCCAGCCCTGCCTCCTCCCCTGGGCGTGCCGCATTTCCCTGGTGAGCCTGGGAAGGAGCGGGGAGAAGTGGAGGGGCGGCACACTCAGGGGAGGAGACGGAGCGGAGGTGAGCTGGGGAGGAGGAGGGCGCTGGAAGGGTTGCAGCAAGTAATGGGGGGAGGGCGTGCAGAGAAACTTCTCCCTGCCCCAGCTCACCTCTGCCACCTCCCCTGAGCACGCGCTGCCGCTCTGCTTCTTCCCCCTCCCAGGCTTGCCATGCAAAACAGCTGATTCGCAGCATGCTGCGGGAGGAGAAGTAGAGCACAGCGGCGTGCTCAGGGGAGGAGGCAGAGCAGAGCTGAGCTGGGATGGGGGAGGCGGGGTGGGGAGCTGCCGGTGGGTGCTCTGCGCCCACCAATTTTTTCTTCCTGAGTGCTGCAGCACCGGAGCACCCACGAACATAGCTGAAAGGCGACAAAGGGGATGATTTGATATCATCTACAGATATTGAAGTACATCAACATTTAAAAAGGGGGCAGAATCATCTGGGGTTGTTCGGGGAGGAATTACCAAACCAATGAGATAAAAATGAGCAAGAAAAGAACAGAGGCAGGACATTAGGAGGATATTTTTTTCTTTTTTGTCCTAACCATGAAGTCAGATAGAGCCAGGTGGATTCATGTCTGTGTCAGCACGGAAGGATGGACTAGATGACTTCTTGAGGTCCTTTCTAGCCCTACATTTCTATGATTCCATGCATGTGAGCCAGGCAGTGCTGCCTTCGAAGGGGCTCTATTTGGGCAATAAGGTCTGCCCTGCAGAGTCAATTGCAGGACTGGAATCTAAGACTGTGTGTAACAATCTTAAGGAAAACTATGGAATTCCCATTATTTATATGGACAAGGACTAGTCAAAACACATGGACTTTATGTTCTCTTTGTACAATGCGTTCCTGGTTCATGATGCGCCTCTTAGGCGCTATGGTGGTGGTGATAATTTTCTATGGAAGAAGGGCTATTTCTTTTGCGGTACTTCAGTTATATGCAGTTAATGCTTTCTCATTCAAGATTTGACTGAATGTGTCTGCTCATCTAGGAGGCTAAGAGTTTTATTTTCTGTTATTATCTAACAGGCAAGCCTTGGTGGGTGTGTTAGGATGATTGTAACGGGAGCTGCTCCTGCTTCTCCAACTGTTCTGGGTTTCCTTCGGGCAGCACTTGGATGTCAGGTACACTTCACCTACACAGTTATTCAGATGCTCTGTTGTACTAGTTATTCTAGTTGTTAAGAAATCAAGGGAAACCTGTATTTAAAATAATACTTGCCAACACAAACCACAATAGAAGTTGTTTTTTTTCTGATGGTCAAAGATATAAATAGTAAAAATGGGCTCAAACCACGTAGGTCAGACACAGCTTCAAACTCTCCCAAAGTGGAAAGGATTGAGAACTTTCAGTTCTTTATAGAAAGAGGCAGCCAATGACAAAGTTCAGATCTGTATCTGGATGCAAATTCAGGAATATTTGGATCTAGGGTTTGCACCCATATCTGGAGAGGGGGAGATCAGCGGCAGTAAGATGGTGCAACGTGTCAATTTTCAAAAGTCACATTAAGAACTAGCATAATACTTTGGAGATGCCTGTTCCCTAGGGCATTGAAGACCAGACACATACTGAAGGGACCTGTCTAGTGTCCTGGGAAGAAGATGCGGGCCAAACCACTTTCTGTAGAATCCAGGGAGTCTGAGGACACATAGATTGCACGTTCCTAGAATTCTTCTGAGGTGATTGGCAGAGCTAATGGCCTCTAGAAATAAGTGGCAAACAAGCCCCACCCTTCTCAGATGCCTGAATCTTGGCAGCAAAAAGCTTCCAAAAAGACCCTCTTCAAAAATGTATTTAATATTAGTGCAAAGAATCTGGTTTCTCTCACAGAGGTACATGCTACTTTATTCAAGAAACTGCTATCAGAACAATTGTCCTCTCTTCCCACTATTTTCAGATCCTTACAGGGATGTTCATTCAGAAGAATGTATAACAATGTTTCCCATACAGTGAAGACCAGGGTAACTTTCCCTGTCCATCTGTACACTGTATATAGTGTAGTTGTAGCCGTGTCAGTCCCAGGATATTAGAGTGACAAGGTGGGTGAGGAGGTAATATCTAAATATTACCTCACCCTGCTTGTCTCTCTAATCAGCAGATTGCATTATGGTTTAAATTCACAGACTTGTGCAACAAGAAGGAACCTGAGCAATGTTCAAATCATGTGTAAGGGTTAATCTATCATCATCATCATCAGGTTCAAAGCTATATATCTCTTTGTCAGGTTTATGAAGGTTATGGTCAAACAGAGTGCACTGCTGGATGTACCTTTACCACTCCAGGTGACTGGACTTCAGGTAAAAATGATAGTCTCTCCAAAAAGGATAGAACTGTGAGTGCAGAGGTTCTCAGACTTTTGTACTGGTGACCCTTTTCACATAGCAAGCTCTCCTTTCCTTATAAATCAAAAACCCGCTTATTATATATTTAACACCATTATAAATGCTGGAGGCAAAGCAGGGTTTGGGGTGGAGGTTAACAGCTCACAACTCCCCATGTAATAACCTCATGACCCCCTGAGGGGTTCTGATCCCCAGTTTGAGAACCCCCATGTTAGCGTATTTGAAGCATTTTTGCGGGGCTGTAATACTTACAGGATACTACACAACATTTTATGATTGTGTTGAATAATCTGGGTGAATTCAGTATTTATGAAAGTGAGGTATTAATGGCACTAGGCAAAGAAAGATAGAATTTGATCAGATACTATGCAAGTTTTCCTAGAAAGATCTAGAACTATGCCTTGGTCCTGATCTGCAAAAATCCCTGTCCTTTCCACTTCTGGCCTGTCTTGGGCAGAGACCACTATTGCTGTTGAATTGTGTTTGTCAGATGTAACACTGGAACAAAGATTAGGCTAACAAATTTATATTCATTTGTGACCAAAATCAGGCTTTGAGCACAGATCCAATGCCAGATAATGGGCGGGGGGGGGGAAGAGGATGCTTAGAGATTTAAGGTTAGTCCCATTTAAGGATTCTAGGCTATTACACTTTCAAACCTTTGGGATCTTATGATGGTGAATATAATCAGATGAAAACTTCAATCAGCACCCAGCATTTTGTCAATGCTCAGCAAATAATAAATAATAAGAGTAATGCAGTATTAATATTTATAGAATAGCTTTGGAACATATATGATCAAATTCATTCAAATGAATATCTCTACAAATATTGGACATAATTTATTAGTTCCATTAATAATTGGAAAACCTCCCTTTTCAACTCTAATTTTCTGTGACTGGAGTAGAGCACAGAATGTGATTCCCAGTAGTTTGCTGTTTATCAGCTTGTTTTTCTGCACAGCAGAAAAGGCTAATTACTTATTATGAGATGTACTGAAATAATACATTTTTCCAGTTACACTTTCACTGGGTTTGTCTCACACTGTCTTCGTTTTGGTGCCCTGCCCAGCAAATAATTACTAAACACACATTCACAAATATATATTAAGGACTGGATCCTCACTTTGTAAAATCTGCTGGTCCTAAGCAGACTTAAACCTGGGCCAATCTGTGGAGGATTTCCCTGATGTGAATAAAACCCTGGGTGACAGAGAACCAGTGTACCTTGCCTTTCATAGTGACCATTCTTTGGGGTGGGCCCAAACATCTTTATGCTCCTATGACCTCTGTCTGCCAGAACATTCATTCTGGGTCATTGACAGCTAGAGTAGCTTAAGCAGTTATAGTTTACTTTGGAGAAATTGGAAAAAGGTTGAATTTAAAGCCATTATAACTCAAAACCTTTGACTCTTCTAGATCAGTGGTTCCCAAACTGGGGTTCATGAACCCCTGGGAGTTCACGAAATGTTACGGGAGTTCTCGCGGGGTGCGGGGGAGGGCAAGGAGGGGAAATCCCTAATGACTGACAGAGCTGTCCCTGGGGACTCCAGGCAGCACAGGGCCAGCAGCCCCGGGACTTCCAAGAACTAAGCAGATCAAAGCAAGCATATCTATCACACTGGGGAGATTTAAACTTCAAGACTCCTTATAAGAAAGGGAGGTGGATATTTTTTGCTGTTTTTAAAATCAAATAGGCAGCTAGTATTTTTTAAAAAATACTGAAGAACAAATGTAACCTTTGTTGTAATGTACATTGTTTGCCTGGACTGCTTCAGACCTGAATGCTTGTATAGGAGGCACTCTGAGTTGGCTTCTTAAATATCTTCATGCTGTTTCACATCTGATTCTCCTTGATGAAACATAGAAGCCTTGTCTTGTATTCAAAAAGTGACACAAGCTATGAATGAACATGAGATCTTGGAAGAGTGTTGCTGTTTTCATAATATAATGAAAATCCTGTGATGATAAATAATAATAAATAGTGTGTAATAAGCATGTCATAAAAACAAATGTTATATTTCCAAGATCACTGCTTTTATCATTTATACTCAGGTAATGGAGAAGAGCCCTGGAAATATTCATTTTTAGGAGGGGGTTCGCGAGACTTGACGTTTTAGTGAAAGAGGCTCACAGTTTGTTAAAGTTTGGGAACCACTGTTCTAGATGATACACAAAACAGAACTTTGGGCTCTGTTGTTATAAATGACTCTGAGTTAGGTCTTAAAAGAGGGGTTGCTTTAATTTTCTGTTAGTCAGAGGAAGATGGTGAAGCAAAAGTGTCCCGTATTGTTACACTTAAAAATAGGAATCCTATCCAGACAGGTTAAAGAATTCTGCACACCAACACATATGCTTCAAGAACACTGAACTTCAGAAGTTCAGCTAGAAATGGGTGATGTGCTAATGATAATCTAATGAGCATCATTTCTAGAAAGAAATGACAATTGACTTTAATTTGCAGGTCACGTCGGAGCCCCTCTGCCTTGCAATTTAATCAAACTGATGGATGTGGAAGAGATGAATTATTTTGTTTCGAAAGGAGAAGGAGAGGTATAATCTCAAACGATATACAGCCCCTCGGTAGTTAACTCTTTGAGGCAAGCTGTCATGATAAAAATCTGTGAGCCGTTTGTTACTGCTTGTATCTGAGAATCCTTTTTAACCCTTATCAGAGATGTGTTCTATACTCCAGTTGAGAAATGAGAGTTAAAAAGCGGACCAGAGGAACAGGTCAGGCAGCAGTAGAGCATCATAATGTTAATTACAAATACAGGATATTACAAAACCTCCAGTAAGTGCTACAGCTAATTACTTTTGAAGGGGCTGAGGGTTCCACACTGGCAGATCCTTACATTCACTCAGAATCCCATTTTGACTCCAATGGCATCCCATAGAGGCATAAGGTTCACCTGAGTGGACCCCTTCACAAGAGTAGGGTTATAAGGATCAACTCCTCCAGTCCTTGTGCATCCCTAGTATTGTGAAAACTCATATTGAAATAAACAGTTATGTCAGTAGGACTTTCCTCTGAGGAAGAACAGCATTAGGATTGTAAGACTTGGCTCTACATGTTTAAGATCCCAATTCAGCAAAGCATTTAACCTCAAGCTTCACTTTAAGCATGTGTTTAAGTCCCATTAAAGTTAAGCGTATGGTTCTTTAGTTTGCTGAATAGGGATGGCTTGTTGAATCAGGCCCTAGGTTCTGGTCCTGGTAGATACTGACTGCTATCCTGTCTCACTGAGGCTTTCAGCAACTTGCAATAGGTACGCAGGACTTTGTGGGATCAGTCTTAGTTATTTTTATACTGAACTGGAGCTAATTTGTTTACTTTTTAACATACCTATTTTTCTTTTTTCCATTTATATTTTCAAGTTCAATGAAATGCCATTGATTCACAGAATAAAATCAAAGCTGAGGATTATATTTAAATTTTCCCTTTAATGTCAGTGGTTGTCAACCCATTTCATAACCTATAATATCATGCAGGTGATGTTAAAGAGAAATAAAGTGTAATTCCATATTATCCCAGAGTTCTGCATTTCCACTTTTCTGGCAGCAACAAAATCCCAGCACACTAACTTACTGGCAAGTGCTTAATACCACAGAATGTCAATGTGCTCACATGTTTGTGTCTATGGCTCTGAGCCTGCATAGGGATCTGGCAGCATGGATCCTTGCAGAGTCCCTCTGATTTTTAGCAGGACTCTTTGCAGGCACATGTAGTTGTGCTAGTGGATCCCAATGCAGGACAGAGGCCTGAATTAGCAACTGGAGTTCACAAAGAATATACCCATGAATATTTTTAATGCTCATGAGGACTCTTTAGCTAATAAGGACTCCTTAGGCTTCAGAGGTAAAGGGTTCATATTTTAGGACAAGTCCTGAGTTCTGTCCCCAATGCCCCATATGTACGGTTTAGCTCACGAAGCTGGTGGGTGAAATCCCATCCCCACCGAAGTCAATGGTAACACTCCAGTGGGGCCACGATTTCATCCAGCATCTGGATGTACAGCATGCAGTGATTTGATTCACCAAGTGTACTCTATACTCCCTAATTATGTTCACAGCTTACCCTGAAAGCTTTGACACTTTATTCTTGCTAGTGAATTTAGGTTTTAACTAGAGGTAGGTGAAATGTTCACAACAACATTCAAAATGTTCAAAATCTAAGTGTTTTCCTATTTTCACTGAAAATGCAAAATATGGCCCAATTTTCAGTGCAAAATATCTGCACTAGAGCTAGTTCATTTTTAGTGAAAATGATCACATTTTTCAGCAAAATTCTCTTTATGGAAAGTTGTGATATCACATGCATTAGCAATCAGTTTTTCTGTTCTCATGAAATACTGTCAAAAGACAATTTTAGGGCTGACAAAAAACAAACAAGTCCAGAAAATTTCACACACAAATTGCACAGACTGGTTTTCCTACTTTACACCTACATTAGTTTCAAATTATGTTACCACCAACCATATTTTTTTTAAAATACTTTATTTTGTTGGAGAACTCATAGGGAAAGAATCCACCCATTAACATTTTGGTATGATTCCATAACAAAAGCTTGAGACTTTGTCAGCAACCATGACTTTTTTGCAGATATGTGTGAAAGGACCCAATGTTTTCAAAGGTTATCTAAAAGATGGCGAGAAGACCGCTGAAGCGCTGGATAAAGAAGGATGGCTTCATACTGGAGACATTGGGAAATGGTTACCTGTATGTACTGATCAGATTCTCAGTTCTTGTGTAAATTGTGTATTCCTATGTAAATTCTAAGGGAGTATGCTTGTATTTTCAAGCAAATCTGTGTGCGTCCTCAGAGTCAAGTCTGTGCATCTGGGTCCCAGTTACAGGTCAGCTTCAGGCCTCAGCATTCCAGGTTTTAAGCAAAGCATAAAGAAACGTTTCTTTGATAACGTAAGGTATCAAGCAGATTTGCCTCTCCCCAGAGGCTATTTTAATATCCAAAGCAAATCACTCAATCTTTAATTAATCTTTGGAAGAGATGACACTTGGGAGACAGAGATCAGTTCAACTGCTTCTGAAATCCAGCCACCTCTACAGTGGCATGCTGAAATCAACTCACTTGTTTAAAGACCAAATAGCTTTCCTGTTTTTTTTTGTAGAAGTCCAGAATGCTCTCAAATACCATTCAAGTCGATGAGAACTGCAGGTTCTCGGCACTTTTGAAAATAAAGTTACCACTTTCTGCAGGTTTTCTTTTTCGTATTTAAATTCTGATAGTATTTGATAAAGAATCTGTCTCAACAGCAACCTCTACATTAAAAAATAATTTTTAAAAATTATCAGCTGAAAAAAATATCCTACCTGGAACAAAAGGTGGGAGGATACACTCAAAACAAAAATTGGAAACCTCCATATACTGAAGCATTTTCATTATCTTTTTTAAACACCATTATTCTGGACCCTGTTTTACACATACAAATGCAGGCACACAGAGCACTTTTTCAGACTGAAAAGTGAGGGGAGGAAAGACCTTCACCCCACAATGAAATTTCTGACTTTCTTCTGAAAGATAGATGAAAATAAATGTGTATCAAAAACTTGTTGGTTTCAACGTATAAATGGGCATTTGGGAAAAATTTCACAAAAAACAACATTTCTGGGGAGCATAATAACCTGGGACAAATCAAGAAGTACAGTCATGAAGTATTTCTTGCTATTTTTAAACAGTTCTTCTGATTACCAGAAAAGCACTTTCGTTCCCTGTGTGATGATGGTTGAGTTTATAATGGAAGTGTGAACATACCCTTAAAGAGACTCCATCATGGCTGACAGGCTGAAAATACAACCTGGGTTTAAGAGACTATATTTATCAAAAATGACCTCCCAGTCCTGAAAATTTCTTTTCCAAGTGAAGGCTGCAAGTCTGATTAAATTCAACCTTTTCTGCTGGGCAGTTCACCACCAATAAACCCTGGGTAGGGCCAGTTTCCTGGATTCAGAAACTCTTGTTCTGATCTTTTCTCAGCCTGGATGGTCCACTCTTGCTAGTAGACAAGGGATTATGCACCTCTTCCCAGTTTTACTGTTGGCTCTTTAATAAAATGTAGAGTCAAGTGCAAAAAATGCATTGTTCACTGGGCCTGTATATTCAAATAACAATTTTGGTAACCATCATCTCTCTTTCCCAACAGACTGGGACACTTAAAATTATTGATCGGAAAAAACATATATTTAAACTTGCTCAGGGAGAATATATTGCGCCTGAAAAGATTGAGAATATCTACAGCCGCAGTGAGCCTGTTGCCCAGATATATGTACATGGAGACAGCTTACAGGTAAAATGTAACACTTCAAAATAATTTTAGAGCCAGACCCTCTCCTTGACAGGTTCTGCGCCTGGCACCAAGGGGTCAGTAAAGGTGACCTTTCTACCCCTCACCATCCTCCACCCCAATTTTGGAATTGGCTGCAAGCTAGTTAGGCCCCCAACCACTCGAGCGACTATACACAGCTTGGGGAATTGGCAATAATCTAGGAGTAGACAACCTACGGCACGTGTGCCAAAGGCGGCAGGCGAGCTGATTTTCAGTGGCACTCGCACTGCCTGGGTCCTGGCCACCAGTCCGGGGGGCTCTGCATTTTAATTTAATTTTAAATGAATCTTCTTAAACATTTTAAAAACCTTATTTACTTACATACAACAATAGTTTAGTTATATATCATGGACTTATAGAAAGAGACCTTCTAAAAACGTTAAAATGTATTACTGGCACGCGCAACCTTAAATTAGAGTGAAGAAATGAGGACTTGGCACACCACTTCTAAAAGGTTGCCGACCCCTGATCTAGCCTTTAAAGCTACCTCATTATCCTCCTTCAAGTCCATCCTTAAAACTCTCCTGTGTCATCATGCCTACAAAAAACTTGGCAAAGATTAGGCTGCTGGGGTACTGAGACTACTGGCATCAACTTTTAGAAATAGAGAACAGCACAGCACATGCTAGAGCTGCACTTTAATTCACAAGTGGAAGACAAGTTCAGGACCCTTTCATCATGTAAGTCCTGCATCGGACCTGCATGTGAGAGGTCTGTCTGCCAAGTGCTTACGCAGGTGGGCAGAACTATTCTCTGTGTTAAAACAGAATAGTTAGGGACATGTTTTCAAAAGTGGCTTCTGAAATTCTGCCCACAAAATTCTGCTCACTTAAGTTTTATGTGTGAGAAATCTGCTTTTGCACACACAGTGGAGACAGCTGCATTTGTAACTATCCAGTTTACATATGCAACAATTGGTGTTTTATATACCAACAGATACAATTTCAGACATCATGACAACTAATCCTTACCCACTGATCATGCCCTTGAGCCAAACACATATTTCTCTTTGACATCAATATGACTTCCCTGGATGGGCAGAGATCCATGAATGGAGTAATGATAAACAAAATGGACCAAGTTCTGCTCTCATTTATACCAACATAAAAGCAAAGTAACTTTGTTAGCTTCAGTGCAGAGTGGAATTCAAATTGCAGAATCTGGGTCAATGTAGTATATTTTTCTGGCAAATCTATCATTTTAGGGCTCTTATCTGAGGAGAAGAAATGTTCATCATAAATACTTAGTCACGAAATTTTAGCCAAATATAGTGCTGTATTGAAATGATTAACCCCAGCAAACTAAGGGAGATTATTTTATGTACTGGAACATTGCCGTTATATTTTAAACATGGTTCTTTCCTCGGCTGATTTTTTTTTTTTTCTTTTCTGACACAGGCCTTCTTGGTTGGAATTGTTGTACCTGATTCTGAAGTCATGCCAGGCTGGGCAAGGAAAAGAGGGTTTGAGGGAACATATGCAGAGCTCTGTAAAAATACGGTGTGTCCTTAAAAATACATATGTGTGTGCATTTAATTAACAGTGATCTGTAATATGCAGTACTAGGAAATGATAGCACTGAAATAAAGGTATGCTCACATAAAAGAGAATATGCAAACCAAGCCCCTTAACATCGTTCTTATTTAGTAGCACTGCTAATGGCACTTCCCAAATATGTAAGAAGACAAGGTCTTCAGTAATCTTATACCTGCATTGTCCACTCTTTTCCCCCAAGCACTGAGCATCGCCTGCTGTCGTAGGCAGAATACCGAACTAGATGGATCATTTGTCTGCCATTATGACCATTATTCTGAATGTTTTTGTGAATATATATCATGCAGTTCTTTTTCTATAAGTAAACCTATGCAATACCTTTCACATGAGTCTAAAAAGACTCGTTTAACTCAGCTAAAAAATTAATAGTAGTTATAAATAATGGCAAGATGCAAAGTTTAAGTGAAAATATTCTACTTTGGTGGCTAAATTGAGGCATTTGTATTTATATTTAGGCACCTTAATAAGCAGAGGGGTTTTTAAGAAGTACTGAGCACCTACTGCTGTCATGAAACATAGATGATTTCAGCCACAATCCATTTAAACACACACTTAACTTTAAAAGCACATGAATACCACTGAAGTCAATGGGACTATTCGGGCACTTAAGAGTTTGTCTAAGAGTTTGAAGGATTAAAGCTTTAAATGTCTACCCTCAACCACCTTAGTTTGAAAACGTTTGCCTTACATTTTCTGCTGTGTAAAAATATTATTACATTACTCATTTATAAAGCATTCATATGTCGTCTATTTATAAAGGAATTTCTTTTAAATCAGCATTTGCTAACTGATGTATGAACTGCTAGAATCAACAGTGTATTTGTGCTTTGATCAGTAAACTGTATTTTCCTGCTGAATAATATCATTGGATGTAAAGATGTCTCTTGAGGGGTAATGGAAAATTATGTGTTCTAACCCAGGAACTGACACAAGCAATAATGGAAGATATGGTGCGGCTAGGGAAGGAGGGTGGACTTCATTCTTTTGAGCAGGTATGATAACATAATTCCCTATGGTCAGATAACTCGCCGCTTTAAGATGAATAGGCAGTTGTTAGTGTGCGTCATATAAAGCCTAAATGTCTGATTATGTTGTGTCTGTAAATAATTATAGCGTGTATGTGTGTATTTCTTGAATTCTTTGGCCCCTGAAGAATGCATGAATATTGCCACAAAGGTCCACAGTAATAAAAACTTCATTATTATTTTGATGGTTCCACACAGCAATTTTGTGAAAGCCCCACTATACCACTGACAAATTATTTTTATCATTTTTGATTAAATAAGAACTACAGTCCCTGATCCTGTTTTCTGCACACAGCAAGAGTCAGAGTCGATTCAGTTGGAGCTATGGCTGCCAAAGGAATACAAGAGCAGGCCCTATATAATCCCTGATATAATCACCAGAGGTCAAGAACAGTATTTTTAGGAACCTGATCCTACTCCCATTGAAAACAATATTGCAAAGAAGGATCATGTCCGTAATTACAGTACCATTCCTGTAACTGACCTAGAAAATACAGCTGCTCTGTTAATTTTCAGTGCATGCACTAATCCTGTTTTGACTCTTGCCTAAATATTTTCTACAACAGAATTACAAACATTCAAGCAGGAAAATTCTGAAACTGATGCAGTATTTCAGGGTAGCAATAAGATAGATCAAAACACATTAAAAAGCTGCAGCTGCGGGGGTGGAGGAACAACAGGGGAGGGACTGGGGACTAGCCTCCTCAGCCAGGAGCTCAGAGGCTGGGTTGGACGGTCCCGCGGGACGGAAGTGGCCCATGGTCCATAGTTTGCCCACCTCTGATTTAGAGGATGGGTGTTCCAAAATCATCCCCCCTTAGTGCATCTCAAGTTAAGCACCCAAAAATTGCACTACTCAAAATGACTAGTCCCTTTTAAAATTCATTTGACCGCAGTATATAAAGAAATTATTTGTGGTCCCTTCGTTTTGCCCCTGGAATAAAATGTGCAAAGGGAAAAGAGAGTCACAGAATTTTATGGAATAAAAAGGTCATTCTTAAATCACATTTCCTACAACTCCTAGTCTGTCAAAATGTGAAGTGGATTGGTGACAGACAAAAAAAGCAGAAGATGGCTAAGGAGTCCTGTCTGAACCATGTGGATTGTGGCCAGACATACAGAGTAGTTAAACAAAGAAGAGTGTGTGGATGCTTTATGATATGGATAGACAACCAGTAGGATTGAAGATGGACCAAGCAAAGTCTTTGTTGCTGATAACCTAAGCAGGATAGTTACAATTTCAGGAGTTTTGATTAGTACTAATTAATAGTGGATGATGATAGTTTAGTCTTGCCATAAATATATTCATTTTCTATTTCAGGTCAAAGCCATTTACATCCACTCTGATATGTTCTCAATACAAAATGGCTTGCTGACACCAACACTAAAGGCGAGGAGACGAGAGCTAAGAGATTACTTCAAAAAACAAATAGAAGAGCTTTATTCAAGTGTCTCCATATGAAGCGGCAGGAAAATTCTTCTGAAAAATTGACTTTGTAGCAATATTAAAGTACATACTCAAAAGTACAGAGCCAGAATGACACAGTTGAAATGAATAAGCATCTGACCTTGTGTCTGAACCTTCTGTTGTTCCAAGACCTCACCACTGATATAACAATAATTTTCCTTTTTCATCAGCTGTAGTACCTTCTTTTTACAGCATATACGCTGTAGGACACTACTGAAAACTACACTACACTACATATCCATATAAACATACTTTAAGATGTGCTGGAATTTATGTATATCCTGGAAGGTTACATTATTATTAATGCCCCCAAACGCTATTGATTATATATCAGGAAAAAGGTATGTGATATATCTGTTGATCTGATTGTATATAATGTTGTAGATTATGGAATTATCCAGGATTTTAGTCACTAATGTGGGCTACCTCAGACATTCAAAGGCTGATAATTAGAATCACAACTAAATCTGTTTTCCCTAACCTAGAACTTCAAGCTCGATCTTTGGTCATTTGTTTTGTTTTGTTTTTTTAAGTGACAGTTTTTACACTCTACAAGACAAATTCCATTGACTTTACGTAACTATCAATGATCTGACTAACAGACAACATGGAATAAATCTCCTGGTTTCATTTGTATGTAATATATCCATCAGCATATTATGCCTAATGGAAAAAGTCATATTAATACCACTTTGTAATTGCAAAAATATTTTAGGAAGTTATTGAGTTCCCTGTATTTCTTTTTTCAGTGCATTGAACTCAGTTTATAGCATAGCAGATAGATTTTCCTGGGGATGCTGATTCAGCATGGTATGCCCAGGGGTTCATAAATGCACAAGCTGGGAGGGCTGTGGAAGCATTGTTGGATCTGTGGCTGGTGAGGGCACAGATCCTTATGAATAGATCTATTCATAAGGATCTGTTCATAAGGATCAGCTTTCTGTGGAAGCTACAAAATGAAAAGCTTCACAGAGGAGAACAAGTATAAATGAGCCCTCACCAGCCTGTACAATCCTGATTCTTAATGAATTGCTTCACATGCTGCTAGTGCTGTGCAGTCCAGCCAGATTAAGTCCCTGGAATAGCTGCAGGTAAAGGAATGGAGCTCAGGCCCAGTGTATGAACTATAATTAAGAACAGTGTTCAGTAAAACTTGCTCAAAATGGTGGCATCGTATCCCCATTGTTGTAGCACAGTGGTGAAGGGTCTCCCTTGTGTTGCTGGAGGTGTTACCCCTGGGTGTCCATGTTGCTGAGGCGGAAGCTTCCTCGGCGGTTTTCCTTCCCACCACCATTGTGAGATGGCATGGTGGGAGGTAAGGTTATCACCTGGCTGGTGTTTGACCAGCCTGCCTAGTTCTTTTATGGCTTTACCAGAAAAATAATTTAGTCTGCCAGGTTGTTGTTTTTTAACGTGGGCCTAAGGATTTGCATCATCATAATACACTTGGATATCTAATGTCAAAGGTCTGTGTCCAGCTAAAGATGCTGCAGTGTTCCTACTTCTGCAGTTTGAGAGAACTGCTCAAAAGTGTTTGAAAATACAGTAGCTGTCTGCCTGCCAACATGCAAGCGCAGCACACACGTGTGTGAGAGATTTGGGTCATTCAAGAGTGATAACATCACAGGTGTTGTCTCTAGGGTGACCATATTTCCCAAGGGGAAAATGGGACACCCCCAGGCGCTCACCTGAGCTGCAGCTCTCCTCCCCCTCCCCCACTCACTGGAACCCTACCACTCCACTCCCATGAGAGGCTGTTGCTGGTCACCTGAACCCTGCCGCCCTGCTGGAACCCTGCACCCCGCCACAAGGTTGTTGCCCAGTTGCTGGAACCCTGCCAGATTCCTGCACGCTGGAACACTTCCCACTGCCCTAGCCCTACCTCCTCCCTGCACGGGGCTGGCATTGCTACTCACCTCCAACTTCTCCTCTCCCCCACATGTTCCTCTGCATCGCATCCCGCTTTATTGCAAAAGTGGGCATTTGTCCTGATTGCTCTTGCCAACCAATCAAGTAGGCAAGAGTAAAGGGGACAAATGCCTCCTTTTTGCACAAAAAAAAAAAAAAAAAAAAAAGTCAGGACTGCCAGAACAGGACTTTAAAAAGGGACTGTCCCAGCCAAAAAGGGACATATGTTCACCCTAGTTACCTCTCTAGATTATATAAGTGGCTGTCTGAAGGGCAGGCGGGTTGAGGAGTTACCTTGTGGTTGGGGTTGCAGAAGGCTTGGGAGTGGTGGGAAGGGGGAAGAAACTGGTTTGGTTTTTTTCTTTTCTTTTTTCATTTCAAAAGTGGTAACCCTAATGGAAAGGAACACGGGTTTTTTTTTCTTTCTGGTGGGTCTTCAAAATTGAGCTTTCAGCTAGAGAAAGATTGATCTTTGGGCTACTACCATTTCAAAATGTTTCCTTCATTGAATGAAGATCTATCAAAGAAGGACCCTTCCCTGTATTTTGGACATTTGCAGAGCTCTGAGACTATTCTATGGTCCCAATTACCATATAAAGCAGTTGGTCTGGATAAAGCCTTAGCCTTCACTGTGGCAAAGGGGAAGCCACTAGGAAGCCCAGTGGAATAGGAGCAGACGCTGGAACTACATCCTCAAACAGCCTGGTATTAAAAGCTGCAGGCCTATTCAATTCAAGAAACCTAAGGACACTACATGAGCTAACAGCCTTGGTGGCTTCTTCCAGCTCAACAGGGCCCTAACTTATTTTTTTTAATAACTGCTATTAGTTACACCAATCTACACACTAACATGGGGCTGCTAGATGACCTGATTTGCTAGGGCAGTGAATACAGACTTATTTTTCTGTCTCAGACTGGAGTCCATCATTAGTTTTCATACCAAAAAGCCTAAGTTAAATTATTAATCTAAACTATCATATACCTTCCCTCTAAAATTCCATTTCATGCTTTAAAAGAAATGAAATAAATTGAACTAATGAGCTAATTTTATGAAGTCTGTTTTATTATAGTCATTTCAGAACAAACAGCTAAAAATATACAGTTGACTGCATCTGTTACATAATCTTGCTTGTACAGCACATGTTTATTTGATTTATCAAATGTGCATTCTATGGGCCCGATTCTTCATTGCCCTGCATCTTGTGTAGTCATTTCCATCAGTATAAAATTGGTGTAAAATACTACCATTGTGATCTGGTAGTGTTTTACACTCATGTTACACTGCTATAAATGACTATCCACAGTGAAAGGCATCAAAACATAAGGCGCAATACCGTTTTTCTCCTTTAAGCAAATATGATCTATTTTAGGAACCAGTATCTAGTTCCTTAAATAAACAGATGTGTAAAGAAGCTATTTTCCACTGACCTTTCTCTACAGCATGAATTTAATTTACTTGCCTTTTCCTCTAAAGTGATTCAGTCCACCTGACCAGTCCAGACAACTGATCCTCTAATACTGAATTTACTTATGGCTCACATGCTTGTTAATTTTAACACTAGAGGGGGTGGGAGTAGGAGCAAGAGGAAGAAATATGTACATGACCACACCAAAGTGATGTAAATTTGGAAAGAATTGGTTCAAATTAACATTTTTCTACAGGCATTATCCCAAAAGTGTGCCAATTTTTATATCTTGGGGAAAACCCTGGCTAAAGCCACCCTCACCCACCAGTAATTTTATCTTGCGTAATTAGAACTTCCTCTGCAGATCACTCTGTCGTATTAACCTCGGAAATATTAAAAGGGATTAAAACCAATTGTCTGGTCCCCCAAAGATGGCATCATTTTGAGCAGACTAGTATGTTGAGGTAGTTCTACAATTCATTTTCCTTCATAATATGATGTGCTTTTCCCCTTTATATTGTCAAAAAAGTGTTTCCTTGGGCCTGATACCATGTCCACTGAAAAAGATTGCCTCCTATGCACATATGAGAAAACCAGATTCAGACGTACCTTCAAGCCCAATCCCCTTGAGAGAATGATGCATAGTTATATATATCTGATGTTCTTCACTCAGTATATTGCATCGCGAACATACCTCCCCTGACCCAGAAATCATCAAAAAAACAAAGAGGATACAATAGAACTCGCATTGCATTGAGTCCTAAGCTTACAGGACTGGCAATATGTGTAATGAAGGAATGCAGTATTGAAAGGCAAATGTTCAGGGTAAAATATTTGATTCTATAGTGTACAATATAGAGAAGAAGTGGTAATTCCTTTGCTGCTAAAGTATGCTTTCATAGTACATTATGCAATTGCTACTATCTCATCAATAGTAAGGTCCAGTGTCATTACTGCCTTGGGTATGATGTTGCTGCACATAACAAAGTAATTTGTCTTTAATAATTGTTCTAGAATGGAACAAATTGAGTTAATTTCTTTTCCATGTGTGAAAAGCACAAGCTTGTGATCTATATGTAAATAAACTACTATAAGATGAATGAAAACTCAGAAAGAATATACTATTTTTGCATGACAGACCACTTAAAGATGTGTTGATGTCTCACAGAAAACTTTAAAAAACATTTTGAGGGACAATTCTATCTAAGTTCTGCATTTCTCTTGGTCTGTTATTATAAGGGAACAGATGTATAAAAACAGGATCTTTGTTGCTTTTTGGAGTTCTCCTGTTCCTCTTTTCCTAGGGTTCCATTCCTGCAAGAAGTAGAGTATCTACTGTCAGCTGCTAAGCTGTCTTTGCCCCTGTTTGGAAATTGAAGGAACTCAGCATTCATTTTGGAGAAGGTACTAAAGAACTAAAGCACTATCAGGACCATGTTCCTTAATTAAAAAATTATTACTGGCATAAATGGGCACAACTCCACTGACTCCCGTGAAATTTTGCATTACACCAGTAGCAATTTGGGTCAAGGGAATGTCTGTGAATCACAATTAGTTGCTATAATTATGATATCACACAGATCATTATATCTTAAAATGAGGCATTAAGAAGAGGAGATTAATTTTTAAGGAATAAGATCCCAGATGAAATTCTGGCCTCAATGAAATCAATGGGCATTTGAACACTGATTTCAGTCCTGTCTTTAAGTAAAAGCCTTTAACATTCAATAGTGAGGGGAGAACACCAGAAAATTGTACATAAGTGAACTGTTCCTAAATAGAATGTTTTCCATGAGACATCAGAGCCTCTTTAACCCCTTCACTTTAGTATAACATTTTGCAATGCATTTAAAAAAACATAACTGCAACAAACACACAAATAAATCAGACATTTTCCTAAGTGTTGCTTATTCGATTTTTCAGCTGAAGTGAAGGGATTAAAATCTATGACTTATAAATATGTGTAAAAAGGCATCTTAATTGTAATGAAAGATTTTTCAGTTTTGGTATATTAGCATGTATATCAAAAATATAAAAGACATTGATGTAAATTTTTGTAAAGGACTAAACTGTCACATTTCTCAAAATTGCTCATAAAATATTCTTGTGCATTGACTTACAATAAAATCTTTTATAAAATCTTATTCGAGCACGGTCCACATGATCAGAAAATAGTCATTCAGAATGTGTGCCTATGCTAAACATACAGAAAAAAAAACAGTGAGCAAAGGAATATCGGAACCTGAGATAAATGTTAGCAATCTTCAATGAACTGATTGTTTCAAATTTCTCTGAAGATGGCTATTCAGCAGCCTTTCTGTAATAGTTTCTGCTCACTGTTGTTTTAAGAAAAACAATAAAATAACCAAATGTGTAAGCTTGTTTAATAGAATTAACTATTGGGAATGCATAGTATTTTTTCAGAACTTGTGCTTAAAACAATAAAGTTTAAAATTATTCAATCTCATTCCAATTTTTGTGTGCATGTACTTTTAATATTATAGCTTCAAAGAATTCAAAAAAATTGTTGCAAACACTAGTAAAATGAAATTTATCTAGCTAAGTATAATCAGACTGCTCTGTTAGACTAAAACATTTTGATCAGAAAAGTAATGCGACATAAAAACTTGGATTCAAGTAGCATTCAAATGGCTCATAAGAATTCCAAACAGTGAAATCATAAGACTAAGCCTATGTGCATATGAATTTATGAACCAAGAACAGTGAAGTGGAACAGAGAGGCCATCCAGACCGTTCCCTTCAAAAGGATCCATCCCTGCTGGACAAGGCAGGATTCCTCAGTGCAGGCTAAGGGGATGTACGCGCTTTGTTGTCCCTCTGAGCAAAAGCACTCTGTGGTCCTGGCTCGCACTTGCATGCATTGCTAGTCCTTGAGCACAGGGCAGGGTACAGCAGTAAGGATGAACTGAAATGGGATACAAAAAATTATTTAAGAACCCCAAACACTAAAGGGCTGTGTTAATTAAAATTAAATATGTTTTAAAACAAATTACAGTATTTGGAAATTAGTGCTTTTCATCTATGTGACCCAAGAATTTTGTGCTTGCTGTGCTACAATGGCTGACTTCACATATGCCTCACACTCTACTTTGTTATTAGAGATCCAGAAGAGATGCATAAATCAAGGGCCTACATTCAGGCCATGGCAAACAAAGAGCCTTTCAATTCACCTCTAAACTAATTCTGTGCATGCAGTCACAGTGCAGGATGTGGTGCAGCTATGGTCTCTTACAGTCAATACACTCTTGGGTGGTCTAATTAAAAGCAATACTCTGTATAGTTAGCCACCACCTCAGCAGCTCTGGCGCATCTGATCTAGATAAGGGTGTTAATTTCTCCAAATTGCCTGGCAGATACTGATAGACTGGAGGAAGTTCAGAGGAAAGCAACAAAAATGATGAATGGAGCAGAAAGAACAACTTAGATCTAGGCAGGGAAAGCCTTTATCCTATCTCAGGAGAAGAGGTCTTGGAGCCTGTTAAACAAGTGTATGTGTGGTTGTGGGGAGGTGAGGACTCACAGCCAGACTTCAGGTGACGCCCCATCATATGTACTTTACATAGGGCCCAAAATAGATGAAGCCAGTCCAGTGAAGCCTAGGTCCAGCCCTGCTGGATGTCAATGATCCTGCCGTAGAGAAAAAAACAAGCTAGTTTAATTTTTCCTGGGTCAGACCAATAATCCCTTGTTTTCAATGAACAAATCAAGAACATACAGGTCTCTATGAAAAAATTAGAAATTTGCCAGAATGTGTCATCCCATCCATACGTTCGCTCTCATCTTAAATTACACATCTGAATCAACTACAGATTCCTCAGAGTTGCATTTTTACACTTACAGAAAGCCAACATGTACTTTCAGTCTATATTACATTTATTTTAATTAAGGAACATAGCATAATTAATGCCAAACTTCTTGGCTATCATCCTTTACTATTTACATCCCCTATTATCTTTTGTTCAGGACTGATGTCAGGATAACCAGCCTATATTTATGTGGGTCATCCCATTTGCCCTTTTTAAAATACCGGCATAACATTTGACAAGATATTTAAACACAGACAAGATATTAAAACATAGGCACAACGGGTACTAGGGTACTCTTTATATACCCCATTGCACCAGATTTATGGCAAATCAGTAGAGTTTACACCAGTTTTACACTTCTATGGAGGAAGTATGGTCCAGCAGATAAAGCACTGGACTGGCTTCTATTCCTGGCTCTGCTACTGTCCTGCTGGGTGACCTTGAGCAAGTCACTATCTCTCTGTGCCTCATTTTCCTAATCTGTAAAATAGGGGTAATTATACTGACCTCCTCTGTAAAGTGCTTTGAGATCTGCTGATGAAAACAGCTTTCTAAAACGTAGGTATTATTATAACTTCTTTAGTTAAAACTCAAGTAACAAGGGAGCCCCTAACAATCAAACCCCTTATATTTAGTGGTACAGTATGCAGCAAACAGAAAACATAACATCACCCTTATTGTTAGAGTTATTAAACACACCTATGAATCTATCACTACATTAAAAAGTAAATACACTGAACATCAAAATACAATGGCAGTAAAAAGTCCTAGGGGATTCTGTTGTCATTCACAAACAGTGCAAAACTCTAACATGAATGGATTGTTGCTCCACATGGTGAATTGGATACAAAGGCCTCCTCTCCTGGGTTGGGCCATTTAGGAAGGTGCAAAGTGGGGAACTGGGGCTGGCAGGCCCTCTCTCAAGCCACTGCTGCTGCACATATTTAATTCCATTTTTATTACTGTTGTCCAATCTGTGGTTTGGGATTACAGTCTGTACCCCAAGAAAGATTGGCTGATTTTGAAGATATAATAAATACATTCAATTTATTGGTGCAGCTCAATTGCCATATATGCAACTGCACTAAAGTGCCCAAAAGACACACAGTTAACAGTGCCATCTTCTGCCCAAAAGCAAAACAACAAAAACAATACCACGTTTCCAAAGTATTGTAGAGTACTTCCAGCTAAATACTAAGATCCATTATTTGGCTATAGTGGTTTTCATAACCCTGTTGTACTACAATAGGTACTTAATTAATGCAGTAACAGAATTAACCATCACTACTGAAAATCAATAGGAGGCAGGTGGGTTGATGGTGGAAGTGGGGCAGCTGGGAAGCCTGAAGGGGCTAGCTGGATCTAGGCGAGGGGAGCTGTTAGGAGGCTGGATTTGGGAGAGGGTTCTTAGGGGACTGGGTGGGAGTAGGATTTAAGGGGAGATCTCAGAGGGTCGGATGAGGGCTGGATCTAGATGAAGTGGGGTTTTAGGGCACTAGGTGGGGGGGCTCTTGGAGGAGGTGGGTTGTTAGGAGCTAGATCTAGGAGGAGTGGGGTTTTAGGGCATTAGGTGGGGGCTCTAGGGAGTGGTGGTTGTTAAGGAGTTTGGGGTCTGGATCTAGGACGGGGGTGTTATTAGAGGTGGGGGTGGATTTAAGGGTTTGTTAGGGGTGGGAAGGTGGTGCTAAGAGAGGTGGGGGTTTAGGGCATTAGGTGGGGGGATCTAAGGGGAGGTGGGTTGTCAGAGGGCTGCATCTAGGTGAGATAGGGTTTAGGTCATTAGGGGAGGGGATCTAGCAGAGAGGTGGTTGTTAAGAGGTTCGGGGGATAGATCTAGGACAGATGGGTTGCTGTGGCGGCCGGACCTAGAAGGAGTCTGGCGCGCTCGGCTTGACAGCGGGTGCTGCGCGAGCCCGCAAGTGGGCGGAGCACGGCCCGCCGGCAGGGTGTGGGACGTGCGGGAGGCAGATTGGTAGCTGGGGAGGGGGCGGGGCTCATTGTGGGCGGGACTGAAGGGGCCGCGTTGGCCTATTGGGCAGCGCCCGTTGCTTATAAAGGAGCTTCTCGGCTCCACTTCTTGCAGTTGCCGCCGGAGGGCGGTTTGCCCCGTGTGCGCGCGGTGCGGGGCGGGGGCGCGCTCTCGAGCGGGATTGCTGAGGTGGGCGATGTGCCCGTTTCCTGCCCGCGGGGAAGGGAAGCCTGAGTAGAATATGACCGCGGGGGGGAGGGGGCTGTCCCCTCCCCCATTGCGGTGAATCAGGGGGATGTTCTGGGGGCGAGGGGATTGTCCCTGACCTTGAAGTGGGAAGGCGGATGTCCTGGGGGAGGGAAGGGGAGTGCCCCTGGGTGGGAGAGGAGGGTGTGTCCCTGAGAGGGGTAAAGGGATGTCTTGAGGAGGAAGAGGGGGGTTCCCCCACCCCTGGGGCAGGTTTTGAGGCTGACATAAAGCTCCTCACTGTTCTGATTTTCTCTCCTCCTACCCCCGCATACTCGCAGAGGCGGCTGGGAGGAGAAAGAAAAGAAGATGGACTGGTTCAAACTGCGCACCTATGCCCGCCAGAGACCGAAGAATGTGTACTGCTCCTCTCCTGTTCCAGGGGTGACTCTATCAGGTCCCCAAGGCAGTAGAAAAGCCAGCACTCTCCAGCCCTGCCGACGCCTCTTCCAGTCCCATGCCCAAAGTAGTAACCGTTACTCAGTCTCATCACTTCCTCTGAGGTTCCTTTAACATCCAGGGACCCATTAGAGGTTTAACTTCTGCTAAAATGTGTGCTGGGCAAAAAATATAGCTTGAGATTGGGTGGGCTTATCAAGATGCTGAGAGGTATGCCTATTAAGAGATGTTTACATGGTAGATCCTGGAAGTGTGGGGTAGGGAGTTGTATGTGTCCTCCCTAGAGCCACAGTGATGCCCCCTTTGTGGTGTTCTTACAGTGTAACTTGTGGAGAAGGTATTACCTGATACCTTTCACCCTTCCCATATTAATTAGGGGGATGTACCTCTCTAGGTTCAATTTGACTTTATGTGCATTTTGGACTTCTTGTTTAAATATAAACATTTACTTCCAGAATAAAGGACGGCTAAACCAAGACAGTGAATCCTCTTAGAGTCCGGGAACGTTAGCATCCCCCTTTATCCTAGAGTGGATTTCTTGTTCTTCAGGGTGCATTCCATTAGATAACATCAAGTGCCAATAGCTGATTTTCCCTTCTGCTTGACAGTTGGGATTTCAAGGCATATTTCTCATCTCTTCATTCTGGGTCTTGGTTCCACATTGGATCCAACAGTTTTAGGCTCTGATAGCTTGAGAGGTGCAAGTAGTGGCCTAGATATCAGCTGTGTGCCTTCCTTGGCCATCACCGCCTCTGTTTGTCATGTAACCTTCATGTCATAACTCTACTACTAATAAGAAAAGGGAATATGTAGGACTGAGTCCAGTCAAAATATAGATGCACATTGAAGTACTGTGCTCATGAGAGAAAAATCAGTAAGTTTTATATGTTAAATAAAAATGACTCATCCTTATCTTCCTCTAAGACAGTCCAAATGTTGTTAAATTGCTGTTTGATGTAAACAGAAGTTCGTTTTACTTGGGATTTAAAAAGGAAAACCTGCTTGCTGGTCATGTGCTCCTGATGTTTGTAACATGAAGAGTCAGTAGGCTGTAGAAAGGAAAAGGTGTCTTTGAGGTTTGAGTATTCTAAGCAGCAAGAGGCAGCTCATTCACATGTGTGTTTATGGGAGGGTTACCTGACAGGTAGGAAAGCATAGTTGATAAAACTGTGCAGGTGGGGAAACTGGGGATGCAGTGACTTGGTCACAAGATGGAGGTGTCTGGGAATAGAACCCATCAGTCTTGATTTGCTCTCTCTCTTTTAATCAATAGTCAGCTCTTCCAGACTGGTTAAAATAGTTGTTTACTATTCATAGGTGGTTTCCCATGGAGGGATATAACTTGTTTCCCTATGTTGCCCCCAAGATGTGACCCTTCTTGAAACACACAACAAAACTGTTAATCACTAAGGAGAGGCACTTCAAAAGCAATTCATATTAATCCTTAGAAAAGAGAGACTCCTTTGAGACTTGGCAGCTCCAGGAGTTACAGCTGGAAGGGTCTAGAGACTTTAAAAATCTGTGTATGCAAACATTGATTACAGATGGAACTTAAACTGTAGATCTTTGTGTGAGTTGCTTATATGGGGAGAGATCATGATTTATCAAGATCATCTGTTTCATTTTCCATAAAGAACTATCAAGTTTCACTCATTTGAGGAGGAGACACCCTCTTTAAAAGGGAGCTTTTAAAACCCTGTGATTGGTTCCTGCCTTGACCCTATTCTGCTGGTTCCCACTCTTATTTGAAGGAGCTGTTTCCATTGGCTGAGCCACCTTGTAGAACGGAGTGAGTGCTAATTGCAGTCATGGAGAAGACCCATAGAGAGCTAATATGCTTATAAACTGTATATATCTACAAATATCTAGAGGGAAGGGGCTTAATATGGGATGATTCTTGGTTCTGAATCCTGTCCAGTCCCAAAATCCAGGGAGTCCCAGACGGGCTGCTACAGAGTGTTATGTAGTGATTGGTCTCCGTTCTCTTTTCCCTCTTGTGAATAGGAAGAAATGTGCATGGAGAAGCTTCAGACCCCTCTTTAAAATGATTAATTCATTAAGGAATGTCCTTACATGTGTCTGAAAATAACATCTTATCATATTAATGCTGAAATTGTCTAATTTTTCAGGATTTATGTTGGCTGTTAGCTTTTTGTAATATTCTCATCCCCCCAAAAAATCCCTGTATCCCCAAAATCCACAGTTTATCCACAAACTTGGTGATAAAATTGCAGTACAATTTGACACAAGTCAATGTTCGGGATGCAAGCAATGAAGAGTGGTGTTGATTTTTCTAGGTTTTCAGGATCAGAGATGTCTAACATCATCATTGGTAACCAATCTCTGTTAAAAGACTTAAGACTTCTGACTTATAAATTCAGACCTTATAATGGGTTAGTTATGAAAATCTAGTTGGACTCAAAACTTTTGCAAAGCCTGCAGAAAATGTCACTTCTAAAAATTGTTACCCTGTGAAAGGGTCACACTCTGTGACTTCTAATATTGTGAACAGCCTGCTGTATTTTTTTAAGCCAGATGGTGTGATTTGTCTCATTATATTAGTATGTGAGCAAACAAATCACCTGGGAAGAAATAGCAAGGTAGAATCCTCATTGGGACTTTTGCCTCAATATTGCAAACAAAGAATGATGATTGTCTCTAACTAAGATTTTTAACTTGTTTTTTGTCTTCTATGACCCTGCCCATTATAGATAAAATTTATAGTTTTGCTAATGATAGTCTTAGTTCTAAATTTAAATATTCACTTTTCTGTAGGTGCGAAGGGAAATCCCAATGTGAAACCCTTACCAAAAATCAAAGAAAACTCTGAAGTGACCAAAACAAACAGTTCATCTGATCAGAGGTCTGTGGTAACACACATTCAAAATATACCACTATCAGTTACAGTACTTAACTTCAGAGCCGCTTGTGCTAAATTTATAACTGTCTGATAAATGTTGGAGATAACTTATCAGAATTTGGTAGGCATATCTGTTGATCTGTTTGACCACCATTTTTGTTTTGTTTTTTTTTAAAAAAAAGCCTTTTAGGACTTCCATAGAATGAGCTCTAATTTAACTTTTAAATTTAAAAGTTATAGAATGAGCTAAATTTTAGTGTGTGTAATGCAAGTGCAAGCTTAATTTTGCTGTGTTTTTTCCAAACATAGTGATCAATTAAATGATGAGAAAATTACAGGTATGGAAGAAAATGAAGAAGTCAGGGAAAAAAGCAGTATGCTCTCAAGGGTATGAACATTTTCTACTCCACCACCTTTGCTAAATCATAATTTTTATTGGCTGGTACTATTTGGTGGAGGGTAAGGTCGGGGCAGGGTGGAATACTTGTCTGCTGTGGGCTTAATTCCCCCCTTCTCTATGCAAGCGTTACTCACAGCAAAGTCATTGCAAGTCGCATGCATTTATTTAGGGCTGAACTTGGCTTTTTTTGCACTGTGGGTTGCTAGAACAAAAACTGCTGTATAACTGGTAAATGTGCAGAAATACTAACTAGCTGCTATCTGATCTCGGGCAAGTCATGTCATGATTCTGCCTCAGTTTTTCCATCTGCAAAACTGGGATAATACTGTACTTATTTAAAGCACTGCTCAAAGGTGTTAACAAATCAGAAGTACTACATAATGTCATTAAGCAAAAAACATTTTCTACAAAATCCTTTTTAGTTTATAGGATGTGTTTGAACTAGGTCCCATGACTTCTGACTGTAAAATGATTATCCTCAAATGATACTGTAAAATTTACATTTGGGTGTTCCTTATTTACCCCCCAATTACTTTGATATCTAGGCCCTGATCGTGCAAACATTCAGCTTTATGGATATGAGTAGTCCCCTTGAGTTTTATAAGACTACTTACTTGCATAAAGCTACTGTGTGTGTGTGTGTGTTACAGCATGGGCATCATGTTTGTGCAAATCAGTTTTACTTGTAAGCAAAAGTCAACTAGAAGGTGTGTTTTGTTTGTTCTCTTACTTCATATATTTGCACTAGCCTTGCACTTTTCTTATGTAGAACTTTCCTTGCTTGCAGAAGGCCTTCAACGGAAGTTGTATCTGACAAAAAGAATTAGGATAAAGCCAACTTTTATTAACAGTAGATTCAGAGCAATAAGTCAGATGGCAATTTTGCTAATGATGCATGAAAAACAATAGGATACAATTATATTGGCTATGTGGTGCTGACAGGTTTAGTTGTCAGTAAACTTAAGTGACAAATTTACTGGAAGAAAATCTGATTACATCTCTACTATTTTTATCTGCATCTTCCCTTGTTAATTTTAGGAATCTCTTCATATCAACTCTGAAAGTAAAGAAAGTTTGAGAAACAGTGAGATGACTTCAGGTGAGTACATTTTAGGTATTAATATATAGAATACATATAACTTTCAAAATTGGAATTAAAGGACAGTTCTATAAATATTGCCGTTACTGTACAACTTAGATTTGACTTCTGCATTATTCCTGTACTAGCTCAGACTGCCTTACTTTCAAAAAGTAGGGCTGTTGAAGAATCAGTTAACTCACACGATTAATCACAATTTTCTTGAGTTAATCAGTGTTAATTGCACCGTTAAACAATAGAATATCAATTGAAATTTATTAAATATTTTGTTTTTCTACATTTTCAAATACATTGATTTCAGTTATAACACAATACAATTGTATTATATTTTTATTACAAATATTTGCACTGTAAAAATAGTAAGTCTTTTTCAATTCACCTCGTACAAATACAATAATGCGATCTCTTTATTGTGAAAGTGCAACTTACAAATATAGATTTTTTGTTATATAACTGCACTCAAAAACAAAACATGTAAAACTTTACAGCCTACAAGTCCACTGAGCACTACTACTTATTCAACCAATTGCTAAGACAAACATGTTTGTTTACATTTACAGCAGATAATGCTGTCTGTGTGTTTACAATGTCAAATGAAAGTGACAACAGGTGTTGAACAAGTTTAGCAGAAGTAGTTAGCCCCTTTTCAATCTGTTTGCTCTTACATTTAGCTGTGATGGGCTTGTGAACCTTTCCCAGACCTGATGAAGAGCTCTGTATGACCTCTAAAGCTTGTCTTTCACCAGCAAAAGGTGGCCCAATAAAAGATATTGTCCTCACCCACCTTGTTCTTGCATATCCAGAGTCTGATATAGCTACAACACCACATAATACATTCAGAAAGTATGCACTGTTTGAATCCAGGTTGGGGTTCTACTTGTGTTGATTCCAATATGCGTTTGGTTAACTTTTGTTACAAAGTGCTTCTGAGTGGCTAATGTATTTTACCTTCATTTATGAAAAGGACTCGTATTACAATATCATTGACACGTCTCAGAAAAGCCCTCTTTCTCTGTATTCTTAACTTTCCAGGAGCATATAGGAATGTAGTCCTCATGGTTATGGTTTTGCATTTTAATAAGTATTACTTGACCTCTTAAGATTTGACTGTGGTTATCTGAGGTTTAGGTGGAAGAGAGGTCTACCCTCATCTATTTTGTCCATTGTTTCCCTAATCTTTCCAGTTGCAATCTTCAGTTTATACCTCTGATGTAGTCAAGTGTCCCAGACAACAGTATGATGGGAGACAAACCTAAAGTGATAGAATTCCAGCTCTTGAACTTGAATAATGCCTTTCAGCGAGTCTCTAAGTGTACTGAAAAAGGCTAACTGAATAGAACAGGATGATGTAAGCAAGGTAGCCACTATGCTGAACCCAGAGGCAGTGCTAGCCCATTGGGAACCCTAAACAGGAATATTTTTAATCTTCCCGCAATACATAATAAGCAAACAGGGGGCTCCCTTGAGCTGGCTGGGACCCTAAAAGCAATTGATTAGTCTGCTTAGGCCTAGTGCTAGCTCTGGCTATACACAAGGAAATGAAGTCTCTTGTGTAACTAGCTTACTTCTGGGAGTTAATTATATAGGGAGTTTTTTAGGTGGATAATTTATAACATGTTGAATCTCTATGCCAGTCTCCAGAATATGTCATTGGGAAGATTACCTAGCTACTCTAATAGATCTGAGAGGTAGCCGGGTTAGTCTGGAATTGCAGAAGAAGGTGCCACAGGACTCTTTGTCACTTCTAATAGATCTGTGTCCTTTGGCTAGAAGAACAGTTTTGAGTGATTTCCTATTAAGTGGGGCTATCCCTACTCTATTGAGAAGTGCCATGGGATATTCAGATTCTACTTAGACTTCCATTAGAATCCTGCCAGAAGGGATCTACTGTAGATTTAGTATCTCATTTAGAGGACAGTATATATGACAACGCAGGGAGCTCTGCTGCAGTGTGAGTTTGCATAAGAGTCCCCTTTAAGTTGACCCTAACCTACAGGCTTTCTCTGGAGGAGGATGAATTTGTTGATCCATACCTAACTTCATGCATACATCAAAAGTTTCTCCAAATACCAAAAGACCTTACCATTCTTATGACAAGCTGCTAGGCATACCAGATGTTCACATTTCTAATGGATTTTAACATTCAAAACAAATCTGTCTGCATCTTGCAGGCCAAAACTTGTCACATTTTTTTAAAATGAATCTTGTGTGAAAAAAGTTTGACACACCTCCTTTAAAGAATAAAGATAGTTTCTAGGCTTACAACATAAACCAGGTTTCAGTTTGCACTTTTTTGTGTTAAAATGTTGGGTTTTTTTTAAAATGCCCATAATAACTGAAGATATTTAGCTCATTTCAGGATCACAACTTATACCCTCACCTGAAGGTCCGTTGACAATATTTCAACCATTTTTTCCTCTTAAATTACAGGAATGACTCTGCCTACTGGTGTGTCTACCTTTCTACTGCACTGTTTGGACATGGATTCCAGTACAGAGTCTACTGATAGCATGAATAGTTGCCCATCACCTGAAATATTCAGGGATGAAGACAGTTTAGGTAAAACTTAATATTCAAATTGTATTTTCAGCCTGATGGAGAAAGATATGATGGATGTAGAAAGATTCATAGATATAATTAATTATACTATTATATATGAATATTTGTATCTTTCGCTCATTGGGTCATATCTCTGGATTGAGCCAGGCTATACCCATTGCAGCATCTATAGGGGTTTGATCCTCCAATCTAGGGGTTGACTCCTGGCCGTATGCATAATTTGAAGTAGTTTTAAATGCTGGCAGAAATGGTTTCCTGGGGACTTTAGCACTGGCTGAAGATAGCTGAGCACAGCATGTTCTGGATGCTTCCCCATCCACTCCCAAAATGTGTCTGGGATAGGGTGGCCTGAGCAATACACAGCAATCAGAATAGGGTCAGGATCTAGCCCAGTTACTTAAACAGATTTATTTTAAAGTTCATAAAGCTTAATTAGGGACTAAAGCAGGTAAAGTTAGAATTTTTAAAAAAGTCAAAGGAAAGGATATCTTGAATTTGTAGACAATAGAAAAACATTTAACATATACAACAAAACTTAACTTTTCTGTATATATATGTACTCCTTTAAGGATGTCCACTCTGACAGGTGTCAGCATTGTATAGCAAAATAAAGACACTGAACATTTAAACCTGGAGCACAGTGTAAATGCTGGAAGATTCCCCCTAGTTCTGGTGCATCCCATTCCCTATGTCATAGACACTATGTTGCCTTGATGTGCAAAAAAATCTGTTGGACAATTAATCATACTTGGTATTCGCTATCCAGGTAGACTCAAGCGGCCTTTTCACAGACCTTAGCTTTAAATGTTCAAAGGTCTGACCTTTGTTTTGTGGGCATGAATTCGTGTTATTCAAGTGCTATTGGCCAGAATAGGCCTACAGATTGTGCCTGTTGACGGTCTAGGCCTAATGTTTGAAATGCTTTGAGATCCTTGGATAAAAATTGCATTTGCAGTGTAGACTAACCTTCTATATTGCATCAGAGAGTTCAACTGTGATTATATAAAAAACAAGAACGAAATTATGGGGTTTCGCTTCTGCAAGGTACGTAGGGAACAGATTGGCTGCAACAGCTGGCAGAGGACCTCTTACAATGCTCCCTATCAATCTGAGTGCATTTCACCCTAAATGAGGAACTCCTCTTACAAACATCACAGGTCTACATTATATACTTCATACATTTGGTGACAGAATTAACTACAGTGTGAAAGGCAACTTCACCTGCATCTTGTGTTTTCAGACAGAAATAATTCCAATCCTGAGGAGTTTCTCAAATATAAAAATTCTACTCTCCTGGACACCAGCAAAGCAGTGACCATAGATAAGATGCCACAGCTATCAAATCTTTCAGAGATACTAGGTAACTCCTTTTTATATTAAATTATTTCAAATGTTTATTTCAAACTAGATAGAGTTCACTCTAGAAAGACCCTGTAAGTCTCTATGCTTTAGTTAATTCATTGGAAAGGCCCTTCTGAACTATAATGAATAGCACCTCATGATGATCATGTTTATAATACACTTTATATAAATATTCATATGCAGTAAGATATCCTCTACCTTTCATAGCTATCTTTAAATTTAAACTTTCTTGTCTTTTAGAGGCCATATCAGAGGGTCATCAAGACCAGTATGTTGGAAGGTAATCTATAAAGCAGAGAATTTGACTTAATTTTTAATAGTAAATCGACAAAGCACACAAGTATCCTTATTTTGTCCTGTACATGCAAATTAATGTCCTGATCTGCAAATACTTGTGCCCTTGCTTGATTTCACTCTGAGAAGCCTCACTGGCTTAAGTGAGACTGATCAATTAAGATAAGTGGGTGAATAAGTGTTTTCAGGGTTGAGACAAATGTCTACTAAAACAAGCTACCTTCTTGGATTTTAAGTGGCTCCACTACACACTACTTAAATTTTTGTGGTCTTCTGGATATATTTCACTATATAGTACTTGATTTCAGTGATGACTTTTTGCTTTCTGTGGTCTTTAAGAAGATGAAGGGATTTTATAAATTAGTCTACTTCATATGATAAACTTTAGGTATTTGAATAATTTGATCAGCTGTTTTGTGTGAAAAATTATATTAGAAAAAATGTAGTTGAATTCCTAAGCTTTTTTGATGAAAATGAAGAGGAAAGTTTAGAGCTATGTGTATAATTAGTTTTCTGTAAATATTTTGCTATCTAAATTTTAAGATACTTACAATGGAATTTTCATTTGTTGTTATCAGAGAGTCACCATCAAAATACAATAAAGATTCTTCTGAAGTGATGAGCGTTTCAACAATTGTAGCAGGTAAAACATGACCTAAAATAGTTGTACTCCTTGCAAATTAGTCATCTATTGGATTTTTCTTTTTTTCCACTTCAAACTTATTTGGAGTATGCTAACAGTTAGGCTGATTCCCAAAGAATTCTGTCTTATCTCTAACCTAGTGACAGCCTAGCCCTCTGCCTTGTGGAAAACCAATAAGGAATATTGCCATTCAAGACAACAAGTCTTGGTAGCACAGCTAATTCGATAACTGCTTACGTTAATTTGCCACCTAATCTTCTCTGCCAGTGACTTCTCTGCCAGTGTGGTTTTCAGAGATCTTAGCACACAGGAAGGATTATTTTAGGAAATATAAAGACTGAGTGTATTGGAAGGGAAGGGCTCATAAGAGCTAATATTGGTGGAAAAAGGGGTTTGACTTGTTGGTCTTATTGACGGGGTGGGTGAGAAGCAGGTCCTTGCTTTTATTTTTGACTCTATTTAACTTCTGGCAGAGACAAGTAGCACTGAAGTTAAGTGCTTTTTTTAAAAAAAAAAAAAATCTAAAATAATGATGTAGTTCTTAAATCTCAGAAAAGAAGTTAGGTCTATTAAAAACAGAAAATTTTACTTTTAATAGACCTTAAGAGACTTCAAAATTAGAAGGGACCATCGTGATCACCTAGTCTGACAGTCTGTACATTGCAGATCACAGAACCTCACCCACCCACTCCTGTAATAGACCCATGACCTCTGGTTGACTTACTGAAGTCCTCAAATCATGATTTAAAGACTTTGAATTATAGAGAATCCACCATTTACACTACTTTAAATTTGCAAGTGACCAGTGCCCATGCTTCAGAGGAAGGTGACCCTGTACTAGAGTCTTGGCCAATCTGACCAAGGAGAGAGTTCTTCCTACCCCAAATATGTGATTAACTGGTATACAGAGGGGATTTGGTTTCCCATAACAGTTTACCCTGAGCATGTGGGCAAGACCCACCAGCCAGTCACTACAGAGAATTCTTTCCTAGGTAACTCAGAGCCCTCCCCATTTGGTGTCCCATCGCTGGCCATTGATGATATTTTGCTGCTAGTAAATCTCTTGCTATCTATAAGCAAAACCATAGAAACTTCCATTATCTTTCATTTGAAACTTACACCCCAGGTCTCTCGGCCTATTAGAACCAAGCTTGAGCCTGACCCATTATCTCTCTCAAAGCCTGAGCTTTGCTATAAGCAGGAGTAGGGATGGGGAAGGGAACCTGTTTGTTAAAACTCCTTCCTTAAAGGGGACTGTTTCATTCAGAACACCCAGTCAACTGTTACAGGAAACCAAACCCGCTCTATATATACCAGTTAATCTCACATGCAGTGTTCAGTGAAAAAGGCAATTTCTTACTTTTGCCCCATGGATAAAAAAATAAAGTTTAATTTGTCCAGGTACAGGACTACTAATTCTTGAATTTTGTGAGTCTTGTTTTTTATTTTGTTTGTAGTATTTGAAGGTGAAGGCTCCTATTAATATAATGAGTTGCTCCTGATAGCTCAAATTCTGAATGAATTCCAACTAATTTTGCAGTTTTGGTCATGGTCCAAGAAACTGCTTGATTTTTATTATTTTTTCTGGCTAATTTGGGCTGAAAATTGCAGCACAGGCAGACCCCATCGGAGGCTGCTTCCTGACTTATACAGTGTTTGCTCCCTGCTCTGTGGTTTATGTGCAGAGCTGGGCAGCAGCAGAGGAAGTAGTAGGGAGACAGGCAAGCAGGAAAAGCATTCTAAACTTCTCCCACCAAAGACTGAACCAGAGCAAAACCAGGGAGCAAGAGAAGCAACTTCTGCATATGGATTTTGTATCATGACCTCTTTCAAGGGATAATTTACAACAGTGGTGTCCAGTTGAAATTTGATGCTAGCCACACTTGTGGTTTTGAATTTTTCTTATTCACCACATTATAAAAGGATTAAAAAACATACTACACAGACGCACTAGTGCTTGTCACTATTACACGCAGCACACACATCCACTATCATTTTTGTTGTGTCTCGCACTATATCCGAGCCATTCTAACAAGCTGTATTTCAAAGCACGCAACCTGTCTTCCAGTACTGCTCTCCAATACACCAACACATTGCTCATGCATTAGCACAATTCAATAGCCTATTCGCCATGTGTGGCTAGTGGCGAACGTATTGGACACCGCTGATTTACAATGCAGGGATGGAGAGCATCTATGCTCCTTTTCTCCAATAAACAAACTGTTTTCATCACAGGAAAACAAGTGTGTAAAATTGGGTCTACAATGGAAAAAACTCCGGATTTAAAAATCAGTACCTTCTCTTCATTACCTGCAAGACCAAAGAGACAGGTGAGGGTTTTAATGATTAATATACCTTGTTGTAATTTGAGCACCCAGATATCACTAGATCTAAAAAAAGTGTCATTTCTTGACAGCAGCCTTGTTTCCTAAATATTTTTGAAGGCAATTATTTTAGCAGGTCTTTGGTAATGGTAAGTGTAAAGAACGTGGGAGATATCTATATCTTTTAGGTGTTCTAGCTTACTGACTGTTACATGGGTACAAAGAATTAATTCAGTTCTGGGTGATTTTTGCACATCTGCAAGAATCCAGTGACAGTGGCGTTAGACCACCCTGATTATTAGTGCTTAACTGATAATCCAGATGTAAAAACCTTTTGTTCTTTGTCTCCCTCCAAAGGAGGCACTAACATTTCTATCTTGGAACAGTGAGGGCTTTTCAGGCAAGAAACCGTAAAGAAAGTGGAAACTGTTAAAAGCCTCAGCCCTGACGCTGAGCAGCAGACAGTGTCTGCAGGGACTATAAGCTGGCTTCCAGAGGAAGCGGAGAGCAGGTAGGGATAAATAGGCCTACCCAAATTTGAGGGAAATCATATGCTTAGGTTAGGCAATAAGGCATGTAGATATCTTGTTTTAACCCCCTTCACTGTGATTGCTATATTCCTATGGATAAATTATAGGGTTGTTATATTTCTACAATCAACAAAGAGGACATGGAGGGGGCACCCTACCCTGCCCCCATCCACTTCTTCCCACCCCCTGACAGCCCCCCCCTTCCAATCTCCCTGCTCTGTGTCCCTTGACTGCCTCGACCCCTTTCCATACCCCTGCCCCCTGACAGGCCCTCCCAGAGCCCCAACCCGCCCCCACTCCCTGTCCCTTGATTGCCCCCTCCAGAAACCCCCTGCCCCTTCTCCAGCCTCCTGGCCCCCTTATCATGCCACTCAAAACAGTGTGTCAGGCTCTATGTGGAGTCCAACACGCTGCTGCACTCCCCTGCAGAGCACACAGCCTGGTCCTCGCCCCTGCACTGTGCTGCAGAGCAGCATGCTGGAGAGCAGGGGTGGGGGAGCTCTACAGCTGCCGGAGGCCCTGGTACGAGGGCCTGGCTGGCAATCTGAGGCTGTGGGAGAGCTGGGGAGGGGAGGAGCTCTACAGCTGTTGGAGGCCTGATGCAAAGAGTGCAGCCAGCCAGTGATCTGAGAATGCGGGGCGGGGGTGGGGTAGGGGGAGCTCTTCAGCTGCCGGCGGCTACCTGGCCGGCAATCTGAAGCTGTGGGGGAGAGGCTCTGGCTGCCGGAGGCCCAATGCGAGCAGCTGAATCCGACCAGCAGCCGTGTCAGCCGCGCCGCACTCTGCATGGGTGGGAAATCCTGGATGTTTTTAGATATTTACAAATACCTCCCTCCCTCCCCACCAAAAAGGCTGGACAAGTCCGGGAGAATCCGGACGAATGGTAACCCTAATAAATAAAGCTTGGGTTTCAAGAAACTGTTCCATGTCACTGCATCTGCCTGCTGTTCACAGCTCCAAAAGGGAAGTCTGTAACCGGGTCCAAGCCCAGTTGGACCTGCTGAGGAAATGTGGCTGGTCAACAGGAGTGTTGTAAGCAGATGACAACCTAAGGGTCATGGGATTCCACTCTGAGAGCAGTGTAGGCACTGGGCCTATCACTTGAAAGGGGTGCCCATGGGGAGACTGAGTGAGGGATCACTCTGGAACTGTGGCAGTAAGTAATACTAGATGTGTGTGCATTATGAGCCAGGGAGTGTGTGTGTAGTGCAACAGAACCTGGAGCCCTGATTGGGTGAGTAAGTGCTACTGCGTCTGATCAGTTTGTGCGTAATACTTAGACCTAGGAGTGTGGTGTAAGGCAATGATCTGACTCTTAAGAATCGATGTATTGTTGTACTATCCTTTTGTCTGGCACTTCAGATACTGATAATGGGGGTCCATTCCATAATACAAAGTATAATCGTTCATCTCATTATAGTTTGATAACCAAACTGCTAATCCTAAAAACAAGAAGTGCCGCAAAAAAGTAAAATTCAGCAGCCTGTTAAAGAGTGAGACGTCTTCATGCCATCAGCTTGTATCTCCTGCAGAATGCATTTCGACTAAATCACATGAGTTGACAGCAGAAGTGCTGCCATCCAAACAACCAGACGTTGAGAGGGTAAGCATTTCTACTGTGCTGTTTACCCAGAGAGGCTTAAAATGAGAAGAGCTCCCACAGATAAGTGAGAATTCCGCTGGGCAGTGATGGAAGCTGAGAAGATTGATACAAAGCAGCAATCTCAAAATGAGAAGTATTATCAGGCAAATTGAATATATATTCACTTTGAAGCAGACACAATTAGGCTTACTTTTGCATAGACAATAGTCCATTTTCTGCCTGCCTTGTGCACCCAGAATGCACATTGAAGCATAAGTGTCCTGAGTGCACAAGCCATGCAGGATCAGGCCCTGCATTGCTAAAAATGAATCTGGTTAAAGAAGGTTATACTCACTGGTCTTGTTGACAAACCAGAAGCTTAGTATACACATCTCCAGTCTTTCAATAACATTACCCAGAATGGTAGTGTAGAACGCCGGGTGGCATCTTTACCACCTGTTCTGAGTAGTGTTAAAGTATGTAGTAAAAATGCCAGCTGCTGGTCTATACTAGTGCTTTGATCATTGGTAGTGCAACAGCTAGGAATTCTAACAAAAAGCTTGGTTTAGACCAGTGGTGGGTAAACCTGCGGCCCATGGGCTGCACGCAGCCCGTCGGGGTAATCCACTGGCGGGCTGCAAGACAGTTTGTTTACATTGACCATCCGCCTGCAGCTCCTAGTAGCCATGGTTTGCCATTCCTGGCCAGTGAGAGCTATGGGAAGGTCTGTTGTATGGCCTTGAGGATTGTGTGTCTGGTGCAGCAGTAGAAATTAGGGTAAAAGATTAACCAACATCTTTAACTTTAATTAGGGCAGAATTCAATGGGAGCAGAGTTAGGCCAGTGCTGTGATGCTCTGGAACAAATCAGATCTGCTGCATGCAACATGTCTGTTTCAGACACTATAAATACGGCTAAGATTGTCACAAAGTCCATGACTTCCAGCAGCCTCCGTGACATTGGGGCCTCCGCAACTGACCAACCTCTGCAGGTGGCAGGGGACCCTTCTGCAGTGGAGGAACCTCCTACAACTGGCCGTCTGCCACTGCTGCCAGTGACCCCTAATCTTCCCCCCGACTTTCCTCCATACTGAGTTAGATTCACAAAGTATGTGGTAGGGGGAGACCCTAAAAATGACTTATCAGCAGCCTCGGGCATCCAAATGCTGGGTTTTTTGGATCGCTTTGTATGTTGTATGCTTCCTCTTTCTTGTTCAGTATGTTTAGGCTTTTCCAGCTATTAAATTCCAAAACAAATCAGAATCAGGCTTTCTGAATTATGGATCACTCAAAACTGAAAGCCTGAATAATACATGTTCAGAGGATTTTTCACCCTCCGCAGTAAGTGGCAATTCATATGGCTGCAGAAAATCAAAATAAGTCACAAGTCTGGATTTCTTTAAATTATCAGATTCCATCGAGGGCAAATACATGAAACTAAATTGAGTTGTGGGTGGATATGAAGTGGAGTGCTTTGGAGAGAAAACCAGTTTGTGTCAGACAACTAGTACCTTCTATTTTGTTTCCTAATTCAGAATGATTTGGAGAATCCAAGGGAGAGAGAGAACTGTTATCAGACCACTAGATAGGGAAGAAGTGTCTAATCTATCCATTGAGGGTGGGCTTGAGGAGTAAACTCTCATCCCTTTATGCTGCAGTAAACCGATTCCATGCCTTCATTAAAGAATACAAGAACAAAAGTAACATGAATGTATAATGAACTGTAACTTTATCTTGTAGATCAATTTCTTAGAATTTTAATAAAATCCCAGAATGTGCCATTTTGTAGAAAGAGAATAGAATAGGACCCCAAATTACTAATGAAGGAAATTGCCAAGAGTATTGATGTATACATGCTCTCTTGTATTTCTAAACAGGAAATGAATTCTAAAGTATTGATCACAGAAAAAAATAGACATTTGCTAACAAGCACTGCATACTTTCAGCCAGAAGAACTAGAGGTGAGATGAATATAGAAAACACTAGTGTTTTCTATCTTTTTTTAATAGGGTAAAACAGTTGAAAGAATATAAAAAAGATTAACCATTAACTTTAAAATTGAGGTTGTTTAGGAATAAATTTGATGTTCAATTTGTACGCCTGACTTATGCATGCAATTACCTGATTTGTGACGCATTTTAAAGTTACAAATCATTGTGCAGCACATCCAGTCAACTAGACATTTCTTAGAATTACCTACTTGTTAAAATTGAGTGTTTGATTTTTAAAATGATTTTATATAGTTAAATGAACACCTTACCGCATTATTTGCACCAACATTTTATTTCCGGAACGTTTGTTGAAAACGCCACCCATATTTAAATTGCATTTTAAAAAGCTTTAACTCCTTAGATTGATGCGGGGTGGCCAACCTGAGCCTGAGAAGGAGCCAGAATTTATCAATGCACATTTCCAAAGAGCCACAGTAATACGTCAGCAGCCCCACCATCAGCTCCACTCCCGACCCTGTTCCAAGTGTCTCCCGCCCACCTGCAGCCTTGCCAATCAGCGCCTCCCCCTCATTCCCTGCACCAACTGATCATTTGTTTTGTGGCATGCAGGAGGCTCTGTGGGGGAGGAGTGAGGGCATGGCAGGCTCAAGGGAAGGGGTAGAATGGTGGCATGGCCTGTGGCAGAGCCAGGGGTTGAGAAGCGAGCACCCCTTGGCACATTGGAAAGCTTGCGCTTGTAGCTCCAGCCCCGGAGTTGGTTCCTATACAAGGAGCTGCATATTAACTTCTGAAGAGCCACAGGTTGGCCACCCTGGATTAATCCAAGGAGTTAAAGATTTTTCTTTGTGCAGGACATCTGAGACTAATTCAGACAAAACAAACAGCACAGTTTTAGAGAGAGATGCTCCTTCAATAGGAAGACTCAATAATATGGAACGAAATTATTCAGAAGGAAGATGTGCTGGCGCTCTCCAGGATTGTGTGGTATTGATATATATTGATATGATAGATTGATATATATTGATTTGATATAATACATCAAGCTTTATCTGCTGAACCTGCTTTAGAAACTCAAATGTATTAACCCTAACAAGCCATGTGAGAGACATATTAACATTATTCCCATTTTATACTAAGCATTCTAAATCAGAGCATGAAGATGTATATACACTGCAGCTGTGGACTTACGTTAGCTGGGCTTGCGCTAGCGTGCTAAAAATAGCATAGAGGATGTTGTGGAACTGGCTGAGGCTTGGACTAGCCACTTGCACTCAGACCCAGGGGATTGAGTGGGTTTGAGCTCAGAAGGCTAGCCTGAGCTTCTGCCAATGACACAACATCCACTGTTTTTAGTGGACTACCATGAGCCCCTCTATTGCAAGTCTGTCCACCTGGCCTGGGAGACTAACTTCCTACATGATTTGCCCAAGACCACAATGACTCTTCAATGATTTGGGAGTTTGATTCCTAATCCTATTCTCTCAGCACAGCCCATCTCTCACTTAGGAGCTACCCAATTTGAATTCAGTTTTGTGTACCAGTAAATCAGCTGAATTTTAAGTTCATATTACTGATATTGTTTATATTTTGACTGAGGTGCAGTTTAACTTGTCACCAGTGCACAAGGCCTCTTTTGGTGAAGACTTATTCCTAAATTCAACGGGTCCATATGTAAACTCAGAAGAAATTGCTCCTGCATCTTTGAGTTCAGAAGAAAAAACTATTTATCAGGTTGTAATCTTGATATATTAACTTTTAGCCCTACCCTAATAGTTTCATGGTAGAATGTGTTAGAGTATTACAATATTATACACAGTTGACATATATAGCTCAATGATATAAATATTTAAATGCTTGACTTTGTCTTGCATTTTTTGAGAACTGTTGCTATATTTCATTAAATGTACAAGAGTAATCTTAGTTTAATATTCTGTAATAATATCCCTTGATATATGTAATCTCTAATGGCTCGTTTCCTCCTCTATCTTTGTACAAATTCCTGTTCCCTTAAAGAAGGTATACAAGATTATTTACATGTTAATAGCTGTTGTATAACTGGAGTTGTTTCACTCTTTTCAGTCTCTGCATAACAAAGAAACACAAAACAAGAAACTGAATACAAAAAACAAAGAAATCTGCTCTATTATTAAAACTTCACCAGGGCTTAGGGTGTCCATGGTTCACCGAACTCCAGTAAAGAGAAACACATTGCATCCCCCTGAAGGAGTACCTGAAGGTAACGGAATATAGAAAATTGTTTCATATGTAAATGATAGAAATACTATCTGCTTGAGTATGGGAGTTGTAGTTTTTCTTTAAAAAACAAACACCAGCACCACTACCTGCATCTGAGATGGAAAAATTATTATAAAGTGGTGCAATAGTGAAGCATTGACATTCTCCGTAAGAGTCATTTGGGAAGCTCAATAAAATGACACAGCTTTCCTCTTCAAAACACCTTCCACACCTATGTAGTGAAATCACTATATTATAGGTGCACAAGGACGGTAGTGGGTTCAAGAAATTTCCCCATACTCTAACTCAGGCTGAGGGTCCCATCAGAGTTGCAAAACTGTATGGAGGGCTGGGTAGAGAAGGCTTTACCTCTCCAAAAAGCCTGGCTTCTTCCCCCCTCTGATCTCCTCCCACTTCCCACCCATTGACTGCCCCCCTCAGAATATCAGACCCATCCAACCCCCCTCCCAGCTCCTTGTCCCCTGACCTCCTGCTCTCAGGACCCCTGCCCCTACCCGCCCCACCTGGGACCCCATCCCCTATCCAGCCCCCTTGCTCCCTATCCACATCCCCTATCCAGCCTCCCTGCTCCATGACAAGCACCCCAGGGCTCCCACCCTCTGTCCAACTGCCCCTGTTCCCCATCCCCTGACTGCCCCCACCAGAACCTCCACTCCATCCAACTGCCCCCTGGTAGCCCCTGCCCCTTATCCAACTCCCCCCAGCAGTCCCCTTACCATGCCACTCAGAGCAGCATGTCGGGCAGCTGTGAGGCCCGTGGCCCAGAGAGCTGCCCATGCGACCGTGTGGCTGCGGAGGGAAAGCAGGGGAGGGGCTGGAGGGCCATAGTTTGCCCACCTCTGAACTAGACCATAAACTCTCTAGTGTAGGAACAGTTATCTATATTCTGTATGGTTCTTAGGCCCTGATCCTAGAGTTCCTAGGTGCTACCTTTAATTCAAATAGTATCTCTCACAGGCATATTTTCTGAAGATTCAAATCTGGTAATTCAGCTGCTTAATTTAATAATCTTTTCAACACCCTATCTCAAAATGTTTTGACACAAAAATATCGTAAGCATGAACTTTAGAGAATTATGAAGATATTTATTTAGTGGAATGAGTATTTGGAGGCACTTGGTTTTGTCTGATCTATCTTTAGAGGTGTGAAAAGCTCCTAGTGACCCTGCACATGTTCCTTTTTATTTCTTTAGCAATTACAATCAAAGTTCTTTCAAAAATAGGTTTGAGTTTAAGTAACTTAAATATCTTATTTGTACTGAATTATAATAGTTCAGTGTTTGCATTTTATATTTTACAGCCAAAAGGGATCATTAGATTATCTAATCTGACTTCCTGTATATCACAAGAAGTTGTATTTCATTCAGTGTTAATCCCTGTGTTGAGCCCTATAAGGTATTTGAATAAATCAGATCTTCCAGAAAGGCATCCAGTCTTGATTTTTAAGACTTTTAAGAGATGAAGCATCCACCATTTCCCTTGATGGTTTGTTCCAACTGTTAATTGCCTTCTTTGTTAAATATTTGTGCCTTATTTCTCATTTGAATTTGTCTGGCTTCAGCTTTCAGCCTCTGGTTCTTGTTTTGCCTTTCCCTGCTATATTAGTGCTTTTAAGTAACTGATTTTTTTCTCACCATGAAGATACTTATATGCTGTAATCACATCACCTCTCAGTATTCTTTCTGATAGGATGAATAGTTTCCCCCTCTATGGCATTTTCTCCAGCCAGCAAACAATTCTTGTGGCTCCCTTCCTTGTTTTTCAGCATCCTGTTTAAAACATGATGAACACCAGAACTGGATGTAGTATTCCTGTATTGGTCTCATTAATACTGTAAACTTTTCAGTTAGCGATTTCTTGGCATGCCACTGGATGGCATGTCTCTATGTAGTAGTTAAGTTTAAAGTCATTCTTCTAGTTTTAAGAATGTTTTATTTCTTTCAAGCACTTTTTCAGAAAAACTAATTACAAGTAATCGGCCATTTAGACTTTGTCATTATATAGCTTCAACCCAGAGATGAGACACTAGCACAAAATGGCTCATGGAAGTTTTTTAATGCAAAAGATTATATTGTTTATATTTTACCATGTTAAAAGAATACATAAATCATCTAGAACATCGACCAAGTGCTTTTAAAAATGTGTCACAATTATCAATAGCTACTCCTCCGTATAGATATAGGAGTACACTGACAAAGTGTTCTCTCTTCATCTTGTGCACAATGGCATTAGGAAAATGCAGAACCTATTCCAAAATAACTGGTAGTAAGTAACTAAAATAAACATTGGTTCAGGAATAATGGGCCACTTGTAAAAACATAATGTGAACCAATTCTAAATCAAGATGTACAAGTACTTATAAAGCATTACAAACTGCTTAGTCATATGAGCAGAGGGGAATTCTGAGCTTCTTTGCTGTTCTAGTTTTTTGAGCTCTTTCTCATAGTAGAAATGTTAGCAATATGGTAGGCTGGGTTTGCACTTAGCCTTTACCTTGAAATCTAAAAACAAATTCTGATCAGGTCACAAGTAGACTTGTGAAATCTTTTTAAAAATATCCACCATCCATTATAAACTTATTTGACAGACACTTCCTGGAGGAGGGGAGGTGGTAGAAATTAGTGGTTCTTCGCTAATTTACAGCAGGCTTGATCTTGCAATGGACTGAGCACTCTGGCCCTAGCCCAGCAAAGACATGCTTAATGTCAAGCATAAAAATATTCCCACTGAAGTTAAGGCATTAAGCATATGCTTAAAATTAACCATGTGTGACTAATTGTACTGATTTCAGTGGAAATACACTTATGTTTAAAATTAAGCATGTGCCAAAGTTTTCCTGGATTGGGGTCAGTGTGTTCAGTATCTCGTAGAATTGAGCCTCATATGAACATTTCCCATAATACCCTACTTTCCTTGCACAGATTATCACTTTTTTTTATATTGTATCTCTGGCATGTTGTAGAACACCACTGTTGAAATGTTTTAAATTATAAACACTGCACTGGAAAACTCGTGTTTTGTTTTTGTTTTTTTAGAAAGTACTGTGCTGTATATAAGACTTGGAGAACTGAATGTTTAAACCAAGGTTCTCAAAAGTACTGAGTACTTAACAGCTCCTATTAACTTAAGTTTTAAAGATTGATATTTAACTTTACATATTTGTTACATTTAATGCATTAAGTGAAACTAATATTTAATAAAACTTATGCTTTTGGTATTTAATCTGTCAAATTTCTAACAGCTGTACAAAAATGTTTAAATCCCATTTGTTTTTGTTCCTCTTTCTGCATATATTTTCCACTTCCCCTGTCTACTTTCACTTCATTATTTCTGTGATCCTCCTTCACCCCTTTTAAATTTCACTTGTGGAGGATCTGATTATGGTTCCCTAGAGTAGATGTCCATTTGTTTGAGGTATTTTGTCTGCAGAATGGCACCAGGTTCAGTCCCGGTTATATAAAAGGCAAACTTAAAGTATTAAACTCAAAATACTATTGGCTCACTGTAAGCTTGTCTTTTCAGACATTTGTCTTATTAAGCTATCAGAAACAGGTAGGGCTGGCTCCAGCATTTTTGCTGCCTCAAGTGCACAAACCCCCCCCCCCCCCCAAACCCGCAAGACTTGCGGCTGAGGGGGAAAAAAGGCATCCAGAGTGGAAAATGCCACCCTAATATTATCCTGAGTGCCGCCCCAAGTACGTGCTTCCTAGGCTGGTGCCTGGAGCCGGCCCTGGAAACAGGGATGCACCTAAAGAATTCCTAGAACCATATCCTGAAATTAATTTCTGTGCAACTGTCATGCATGTACATTTCTACGTGTACTGGCAATCACTGAGAAATACTTACTGTACTTACACAGTAACCACTTATTAATAAGAGCAGGATCAGGACAGCACTTCTGATCTGTAACTTTTAAGGAAAATGTCTGCAAAACAAATAGCTGCACAAATTTTAAATACTGTTATCTTGAGGGTCACCAGATGGCGCAGTTGCACATGGTCTCACAAGGTCTCATAATTAGTGAGAATACTGTTCTTTCTCTGAAGAAATACTTCTGACATTTCTTTTTAGAGAGCTGTGGCAAGAGGTAAAAAAGTTTGCTCTGTTCCTTAATCTTTCTAACTAGTCAGCTCTTGAAACAGTTGCTTCCTGGGAATCTGTTTTGGCTGCAGTTTTTAAGAGGGGATAGCCTGCATGCTGTTACCACCTCTGTTAAGGGCTGGGGCATATGATGTAAAATAAACCAGTTGTATTAAGGATGCACCCAAATTTTGCATTGCTGATTACTCCTCTAACAGGAAGCTGATCTCTAAGGCCTTGATACCTGCTCCACTCAGCAGAGGGCTCACTATACATACCAGATACGCCACAGACTGACTAAAGAATTTGCTAGACTGATATATTTGAGAGAGAATTTACACACACGATAAATTTACACACACGATAAATTTTTACCCTTACATTATTTTTCAGATGTTATTACAAGTACCAAAAACTGGGTCTACAGTGACCATGGATGAGCTCTTTGGTTTTCTTCAGGACTCAAATTAAAGAATTAAAGGTCCCACTGTAAAGAGAAGTATATGATCACAATGTAGAAGAGGAGGCTCACAGAAGTGTAACTTGCATTGTATAGTATAGTCCATTAGCCACAAATGTCAGTTTTTGAGACATCATTTGAAATAGCATGGTCATGCCTTGCAGGAAGTTCTTAATGATTTGTTTAAAAATTTACAAATAAGTAGTATTTTGACTCAGGCAGTGTTCTCTAGGTGCACCATATATTCAATTAATCTATATTCAATTAATTGAAAGAATATGCAATGAGGGATGGGTGATTAAATTGTATTGGAAACATTTGGATGGATATGCCAACTTGCTAATATTTATAAAGAAAATTATGGAAACTTTAAAAGTGGTGCTGAAGTCTTTCTCTTTGTAGCTATGAATAAAGTTAATAGAAGTGATAAACTTAGAGTTGTGATCCAAGTAGACAGCTTGCACATGTGCCTCAGTCCTGTTCTACAGCATCTGATATGATCATTCTGAAAAGAGACTAATTAGTTTATTGTGGTGCCCTTATCATATGGGAAAATATCTACTGAAAGTCTAGATCAGAGGTGAGCAAACTACAGCGTGTGGGCCACATCCTGCCTGGCTCTTGAGCGCCTGGTCAGGGCAGCTAGCCCCTCCCACTTGCCCTGCTGTTCACCGTCCCTCTCAGCCTTACCTTGTTGTGGCGCTAGCACTCTGGCCCACAGCTCCTGCTGGGGAACACGGTGGTGGGGATGCGAGTGCCCGTTGCTCTGAGTGGCATGGTAAGGGGGCAGGGAGCGGGAGGGTTGGATAAGGACCAGGAGGTTCCAGGGGGCTGTCAGGGAACAGGGAGTAGGGGGTTTGGACAGTGGGTGGGATCCTGGGCAGGTGATTAGGGGTAGAGGTATGGTTAGGGGACAGGGAGCAGGGTGACTGGATAGGCATGGGAGTTCTGAGGTGGCCTGTCAGGGGGCAGGAGTGTGGATGGGGGCAGGCCAGTCGGGACAAGGAGCAGGGGGGGTTGGATGGGTTGGGAGTTCTGAGAGGGGCAGTCAGGGCGTGGAAAGTGGGAGGGGGCGGATGGGGGTAGGGGTTAGGCTGTTTGCAGAGGCACAGCCTTCCCTACCTCGTCCTCCATACAGTTTTGGAACCCTGATGTGGCCTTCAGGCCAAAAAGTTTGCACACCCCTGGTCTAGATGAAATACCATATTAGAGCCTGACCTTGGAAACCCCTGCTCATGCAAATAGTCCCACTGACATCTATCAATAGGACTAAGTAAAGGTTATGCATGTATGGGTTTGCAGGTTGAAGCTTTAGAGCTGCTGTCCTGCAAGCAGTATGCATGTACATAAAATTCAGCACATGAGTAATCTTATTGACTAGGCAGGGTTATTAATACCATACTGACTTTTTTAAACTACTTGCATGCTTACATTTTAATACGTGCATAAAATGTACATGTTTGCAAGATGGGGGGGGGGTCTAGTTTTACCTTTGATCTATGACTTTTTCTAATTCTGCAAGAGGTTTCCAGATACTATTGCTGTTTTGACATCGAGGGAGGGATTAATTTGGAAGGAGTCAAACGTAATTAGGCACCACATTCCGTTGACTGACTTTCAATCTGAGTTGAGCACTGGCTACCTTAGGCTCCTTTAGAAATGCCTAGTCTACAGTAGCCCATGCTAGGTTTCTTAAAGAATCACAGCCAAAGTTGCACCCACTTTCATCCCTTTTCTTTCAGGTTATTCTTTCCAGGTTTGTAAGTGCTTAGCCTACACCAGTAGGTCATAAGTACACTAATTTGGTGCTTGCCTTCTGGCTACTCTTCTATACCAGAAAGCAGCTACACAACTTAGCATAATTCATTGTAATTTCCTTAGACAAATATTACATCTACCTTTTTTGCTGTGCTAGCCAGCTGTCCTCTGCGGCCTACTTTAACATTAGACTGATTCTTAATATTGCTAGCTTCCCCTTATGAATACATCAATTGAGGATTGGTTTTTAGCCTGATGTATTTAACCCATTGTGCATTCACTTTAGTCCTATTTAATGAGATAATTAGCTAGATTGCATTCTTTAGTACACACAATGAGTTTAAAAATCCTCATGTAAAGCATTCACATACTTAATAACTCATCGTTGTTGCAGTGAGTGCTGCTGTTTTTTATAATCCTGTAAAAATTTGCTCTGGGATTAATTATCTTGACCATATTCCATCCTGAATCAATTTTTATGTTCTCAGCAGAACTTCCTAAAAGGTTGGTTTTATAAACAATAGTTCTTGTGTGTTTTTTCCACTAACACTCTAAAGGCCACCCCGAGTCCCTGATACTTTCCAAAACACAAAATTCAGCAAGGTCACTGTTTTATGAGATTCTCCTCTGCTGCCTCTTGGAATGGTTCTCTATTGTTGACACAAACAACAGTGACATACTTTGAATGACATGCTTCTGATTTCATCCAGGAATCCTCTACACCATGCAGCTCCTCAGTGTTAATTTAAACTCTGTATTGCATAAGATATAGTAAAGGCTTACATTTGTTCTTGACAAAAGTGCTTATTTTAACTTACAAAATTCATTCTTTTATGCCTTAGACTTACCCCACTCCCTGATCCCAGTTATGTAGAGTAGTTCTAAGCCATTAGGCTCTGTGGATGTCCCGCTCCTATGCACTTTAGGCATCCACCAACTTTTCAGCAGCGACTGGCCCCATCAAGATTATTTGATGTGCCCTATATGTAGGGGAAAGAGAGGAGTCTAAAAGTGTTTCTTGATGGCTTCAGAAGGAAGTTCCTTGGTCCATCTGCTCCAGGGCTGTGCAAAGGTGAGTATGCACATGATTTGCAGGCTAGATCAGGGGTCTCCAAACTTTGAGACAAGGGCCATATTAGATTTTTGAAGGGGCTTTGTGGGCTGAAGCAACTGTGGAAAAAATTCAATATATGCAAATATATGAAAAATGCCCCCCTTTGCTCCTTTGGCCACTGCCATACCCCCCCTTTTGCTCCTCCAGCTGCTGGTCTGGGGGCACTCATTCCTCTGCACATGGGGCTGCCGGCAGCAGTTCGTGGGGGGGGGGGAGCAGCAGTTTTTCCACATGCCGGCTCAGTGTGTCAGCTGGAGTGCCAGACAAATCAAGGCCGTGGGCTGGATCCCGCCCCCAGGCCGTAGTTTGGAGACCCCTGGGCTAGATTATTAGTCCCATTGATTCAGTCCATATATTACTAAAGCCAAATGCTTCAAATAGCAGGGATAAGAGGCTTTTAGTATACTATTTCCCCCATGCACCTTTCTTTTATTATTAGAAAGGTTGACTTGGATATCCACAGATCTTTCTGATATTGGTGACAACCACTGGCTGTCCCTTCAGATTAGAACCTGTCTGTATGCATTACAGATCCTGCTTTTTAATAATTTAAACATTGTGTGATTTTCTAAACCTCTTAGTTTATATCCCTTGTCATTAGTTTCTTGGAAATCAGAATTCCTTGGGATTCTCAAAACCAAGCATAACTTTTTTTACCTATGTCCAACTTTAATCATTAAAGTTTAGGGCCTGAACCTACTCTCACTCAAGTCATTTCAGTTGCAACTCTCATTGACTTCAAAGGATGTCTAACAAGGCCCCAAGCCTATATCATAAAGGTTATAACATTACACTGAAAATCTTTGTGCATTATATGCAGTATACAAAGAGTATCCATATTTGGTAAACCAATCGGTATGCATTTAGAAAATCACTGTAAAAATAAATTGTTCCTAATACCATTAGTGCCAGATATCATAAGCCTTGGTCATTGTTACACTTAAAACTTTAGAGCAGTGGGAAGATTTGGTTAGAGGCTGACTAGGTCCCTGACTTGATTGTCAAACTTTTTTTTTCAAGCTGTATATATGACATGTAAGTTTTTCTTTTAAGACCTGCATCATCTTAAATTTCATTTTCATGCTATATGATCACATCTATGCCAATCAGATTTAAAGTGAAGGGAAATAAAAATGAGACAAAGTGTTGGGATGACTCTAAGTCTAGAAATATCATAGCATAAAACTGATGAGAGAATTACAAAGTGCCTGAATTCTTATGCATATGAATAAAATTACTCACATGTCTAGATGTTTGTAGGATTGGGCACCAACATCGTCTTGTCCCCCACACAGCTATGCTTTTTAAATTATTTTCACTTCTGATTTCTGACAAATGCTACTAAAGGTTTTATTTAGTATAATTAATTACAAGCCTAGATCCTCTTTTGCCTCAGGAAGGAAATTCTATAAATGTCAAGGCCACAACAGCACCCAGTCTTGTTTTGTTTTTTATATCAGTTAGGTATTTTCCCATGTTTTGAGTGTAGACAGAAAAATGACTGCATACAATTTCACTGGAAATGGAAAATAGCTCCTCAGTATTAGTGGGAAAAGGTTACAGGTCACAGTCAGTCACATGTATGATGCTTAAGGGCCCAATTGTACAGGCAGCTCTCATAGGAGCAGTCCTTGTTCACTGAAATCAAGGGGCTGGTCTTCACTAGGGCTGGGGATCAGCTGTAGATATGCAACTTCAGCTACGTTAATAACGTAGCTGAAGTCGGCGTCTCTACAGCCAACTTACCTGCCGTCCTCGCAGCGGCGGTCGGCGGCACGCTCCTCCGTTGACTCCAGCTTACGCCTTTTGGTGAGCTGGAGTTCCGGAATTGATGGGGGCAGCGCTGGCGATCGATTTATCGCGTCCTGATGAGATGCGATAAATTGATCGCCAAAAGACCGATTGCTACTGTGCGTAGTGAAGACAAGCCCAAGGGGACTTCTCCTTGAGAAGTTTAGGCCAAAATATATTTTTGAAGGATTTTAATTGTCATTTCAGATGAATCATAACCTATGTAGGAACTACACTAGAATTATGTATTTTAATCACTGAAATATGTAATATAGATGTTTAGCAGAGAGATTTGACTTCCCAATTAGATTTTAAATACAATTTGCAAGCAAGACAATTATTTTACTAAGTTTAAAAGTAAATGACAGTTGCGTGCTTTTGATTTCAAGTGCTTCTAATTTAAGGGGGAAAAATACTTGATGCCTCCTGTGTATATATGTGTGTATATGTATTTGCTATAACAGGATTACGCAGTCTTTGTGACTCACTGATACATGCAATAAACTTTAGAGCATGTGCAAATGAATTTTTGTCGGTTCAGAGTGGTAGCCATGTTAGTCTGTATCAGCAAAAACAACAAGTCCTTCTGGCACCTTAAAGACTAACAAATGTATTTGGGCATAAGCTTTTGTGGGTTAAAACTCACTTCTTCAGATGCATAGAGTGAAAAAAATAGTAAGCAGAATGTATATTATAGCATGTGAAAAGATGGGAGTTGACTTACCAAGGGAGGGAAGGGGGGTCAGTGCTAACAAGCCAATTCAATTAAGGTGGAAATGGCCTATTCTCAACAGTTGACAAGAAGGGGTGAATACCAAGGAGGAAAAATTACTTTTGTAGTGCTAAAGAGGCCAATGCAATCAAGGTAGCCCATTTCCAACAGTTGACAAGAAGGTGTGAGTATCAGCAGAGGAAAATTACTAAGCCTTCTTATTATAGAAAGATTTCGGGGTAAGAACCTCTCTTTCCACATGTAGCCCTCTTGAAGTTAGTGGGGCAAGATGCAGCCTGCAAAGATCCAAGTCCAGCAGGAGGACCTATCTGACTATGCACAAACTAAGAAAAAGAAACCAAGGTTTTCTCTCATTGCTTTTCACTGCAGTTACCTTAAGAGGTTAGAAAAGTGTATTGAAGGGTAATTAAGGCCCCATCACAATAATAAAATATAATGTAAATACTCATTAAGTGTTACTAAAATAAATTGCTTAGATTAATTCAGATAAAGTCACTTTCTTAATAATCTTACATCATGTCGTTTTACTTCACTCGCTTTGGAGAATGAAATTAGATTAGTAAGTTTCACTTTAGTTAGTTTTTAGTTAACATTTTTTTCTAGTTCTGCATTTGTACAATGCTGCAATCTTTATATTGTAGGCACCAATGAAGAATCCTAAGATCCACCCAAACATTGTCCTTTATTTAAATTGTTAAAAATGGTTGTCCTACATTATTTAAAGATCTTTTCATGAGGTATTTACTAACAGATTTTGCAGAAACCTCTAGCTCCTTTTGATTTTTGTCAAACCTAATTTTCAGACTAAACAGGGGTACTTGCTCTAACTGGATTTTCTTCCTGTTTGCAATGTTTTTACAGCTGTGTTGGCCCCACAATATTAGAGAGACAAGATGAATTAAATAATCTCTCTCCTTGGACCAACTTCTGTTTTAAATTTCACCAACAAAAGTTGGTCCAATAAAAGTTACTACAACATCCGCCGTGTCTGTTTTCTTCCTGCTACATTAATTGTTTGTTACCACTTTAATACTAGTTGGTAGTATTTTGTGATGTTTGTTTATAAGGTGAAGCTTCCTCTTCATGCAAATCTCCTTCACCTTCCTTCCCCTGGTATTGCATAGTCTGAACCGCCCACATGTGTCAACATCACTTTTGCTTTCATTCATCTCCCTGCACAGGGGGAGAATTTCTTAAATCTCCAAATGGCAACTCGCTATGAACAAAAGGAAGAGAGCGTAAAGAGCTGGAGCAACCTGGAGCCTCTTGTTTTTTGTACCCAAGTCCACAATTCCCATTGCCTAAATAAAGAAGTGTAGTTACTGTTTTAAACCTGGCCCATAACTGGCTCCAACCATCCTAATTCTACCACAGAAAGAGAGAACAGGTATTTAGCTCTTCTTACACCAAAAACAACAACGAGGTAGCAGGGTCTAGCAATGCTGGAAATATGTCCACTTGGCATCGGGATCCTGCCAGGTTCTGGCCCTCCACAAATTCCCTGCTTAAGTAGAAATCCTGTTTAGCCACCCTTACTGCATCTGAGTCCCCAGGAACGGTTCCATCAACACAGAAACAAGTGGCACTTCCGGCAGTGGAGGAAGAAATTTTGGCCCCCAGTAAATCCTGGTAGAAGAAAGCTGCAAAGACTCGATTTCACCCGCATCCTGCTGGATTTGGCATATTTATGGCCGCAGCTTCTCCCTAGTTTTACCAATACACGCTGTACAGATGCAGTTTCTCCGGGTCCCCCAGAATAACCCAGATCCTACCGGAAACCGGGAAGGTTTCCTAATATGCGGATACAATTGGGTGGGCAATCCAGAGGCTCGCCTCGAGCCCACTGCTTTGCATGGTTTGGGGCATATGAGGCTCGATTGTTGCCTATTCTCTATGGAGACGGAGGAGCAAAAATTCGGATCCGGCTGCTTGTCCTGGGCGTTTGAAGCCGCGTTGCTCCGAGACACACCAGGGCCTGGGGGATGGATCTTAGCTGGGGGAGGGATGTTATGTCTACACGATCGTTCTGGAGTTATGTGGGTGAATCGGGGCGGGGGGATCCTGGCGGGAGGGAGGCTGTTACAACGGGATCCGGGCGGCCCCGGCGTTATACGCGGTGCCCGGGGAGAGGGTGGATTCGTTCTCCATTTGGCCAGGGGGAGCTGGGACCAAACCCCAGCGGGATCCATCCCTCTTCACCACACCCCAGCCGGGCCGCCGGAGCACGTGGTGCTGGGGCCTCAGCCACTCAGCTGTGCCCGGCCCCGGAGAAACCCCTCCCGGGCCCGCCTCCCCGCGATCCTCCTCTTCTGGCAGCTCCAAGTGACTAATTTTTGTCATATGACTGTGACACCAAATGGAGTCGGGTTCGCGGAACTAGCCGCCCGCCGGAGGAGTTCGCTGCTCCAGCCCCAGCGCCTCCGCTGGGTGGAGGGAGAGAGAAGGGGCCTGGGGGGGAGCAGCGCACCCCCAAAATGCCGCCCACCTTGTTTCAGAAGCTCTTCAACAAGAAGCACGGGCTGATTTGCCCTGCCCGGGACTCCAGGGAGGAGTGTGTCTTCAGGTAAGGCGCGGGGCGGGGGGGTTCCTCTGGCTCGCCCCTGGTTGTGCGCGCACTCAGGGCACTCTCGTGTGCACGATTTGGATACGCTGCTGAGCTGGTCCCCTGCAGCCCACCCTCCCCCGTTTGACACGCCCGTCGTTGGCATGGCTTCTCCCTGCCCCCTCCCCACGCCCTTCCCAAGGAGAGTCCCGGGGATGGGGAGGGGGCTTGGCCTGGGTCCCTCCGGCCACCCAGCGAGCGCGACGGAACCCCCTGGTGTGCGTTTAGCAGTGCCCGGGGACGCGTGCAACATTGTTTCTCCGGGGAGCATTCCAAGTAAAGGTGCCCTCGCTCCGTTCTCCTCCTGGGAGATACCAGCCCCGCGAGGCGGCCCTTCGCTCCGCGGTCAATCTCCGTTTCCTCCCTTTTGTCCTCTGGGCAAAAAGTTGCAGAGCAGAAGTAGCCCCTTGGTTAGCGCCCCCCAAGACCTCTGATGAGGTTGCGACGCTGCCTTTCGGCGTGGCTTGGGATCTCTTCTCCCTTTCCCTGTCCCCAAATCCCCTTCCCTCCTTTTTTTGCCTTTGATGCTTTCGACTCACTTTTGATGCTTCAGATTTAACAAGCCCCTTAAAAAAAAAAGACCCCATTCTTTTGGCTTTCTTGAAGTAGGGAGGCGGTTGCTATCTGGCAAGAGCGACCTTAAAAAAATAGTGAAGAGGGAAGAGCAAATGCGAAATGTGTGGCTGCCAACAGCAGTGTAGGGTTACTCCTGGTATCTGTCATGATCTAACCACAACAAAACCGAGTCCATCAAAGGGTGCCAAACACAACACTTTAAGAAAAAACGCTTGCCCCCCAAGAATGTGCCTCCCTCTTCACTTCTGACAGTTAAATGTTTCAGTTTGATCTGGTTCTATGTGTAATTCCTGATATTTAAGAAATCCTAACAGTCTGTGGGGTTTGTTGTTGTCTGGAGAAAGTAGATCCTTAGAGGTCCATGAACTCTTGTCCGGTATAACGGCTTGAGTTTGCAGTTCTTTATGAGGACTCCAGTGAGAAGTTAAAAATCAGGGACCCGAACTACGTTTTTGGGTACAGTTTTCTCATATTGTGATCTATAAACAATTTAAAAAGTTAAAAGGTAGACATAGAAAAAGGTATTTTAGGTGTCTATAAAATAATAATAATAATAGATACACAGAATAGTACCTAACTAGTTGATTTCTGTATCAGCTTCCAGTCAGAGCAGGAGGTGCAAAAATCTGGTCTAGTTGCAAACTATTAATTTAAAACACAATCATGATTTTGTAACTATAATGTAAATGATACTTTCTTTGCATGAATAGCATAATCTGAAAATATTGATATTTTAAATTGACTACTTGGAACCTCTCTTTATTTAATATATTGAATATTTTTGGAGTTTCATCGTGTGATGTAACACCAAATGTGTAGCCCTAGGGCTGGCCTCTGGAATGGTATATTTATTGATCGGGGTACCAGGGTTCTTTCGTTGTTGAGACTGTGTCACTGAAAGCATCTGGGATGGGAATTAGTAAACACACCCACTATTCTCTTAACACAGCCATTTTCACAGCATACTGATTAATCTTCCATGTTCTTAGGAAGTCAGTGAGAAGTTTTGGATATAACCTAGAATCCAGTGTTGTAAATGTTGGAATACACCTTTAATTAAGTTTGTTTATAGCTGCCAAAACACCTTCATTTCATTTTCCTGCTGAGTGATTCCCTTTTTTTAGGGACATATTGGATGGTCCAAAATTCCTCTTTATTGTGTGTGTGTGTTTTCTAGATTACTTTAGTATCTTGCACCTCGCTCTCATGACTGGGAAAACTCAAAGACGGTTTTAGCCGATTATACCTTACCTGTTTCTCACCCTGCTAAGACACTTCTTAATGATAAACTTCTACTGAGGATTTGGTGTATAACTCAACAGCTGCGTTCCATACACTCGGGGATAATCTGAGGATTGTTTGTTGTAAGGAAGAAAAATTAGTATAGCCTCCTCTGACATCTTTTTTTTCCTTTTAACACAGAATACTGTGTGCCAGAACTGGATGTGTATTTTTCAAATAACTGTTTTTTCCCCCTGTAGTACAATTAATATATTTTTATATGCTGACTCTATTAGTGATCATATTCAGGTTTTTAAGTTTTATTTGTAAAATATAGTTAAATGGAGACACATACTATATGGACTGTTAATAAAACGGTGTCTTCCTAACCTTCGGTTATGTTATATATTTCTAAACTGAATTTTCCAATGATAAAACTCTGAATAACAGGCCTATGTAAGATACCATGCTAAAGTCAATAAACAGCATAATAGTTGTGTTCCTATAAAGGAAAGTGAAAGTATAGTTAATCCTTGGACTGTGCACAGAATTCCTATAAAGCTATAAGGGTAGGAAATAGGTATTTTACTTTAAATAAGGCCCTACCTAAGTTCCAAATATTGCATGAATGCAGAATCAGACTCGTATTTCATGAAAGGAAACCAGACTTCTCATATGATCTGGGCCGGTCTACTAGTAGCTGGTAAGCACTTAAAATTTCAGTGCATCCTCCTAATGTTTATTGTGTGTTGATATGAAATTCAAGGGGGGTGCGGTCTTGTGGTTAAAACACTGGCTTCTCTTTATAAGATCTGAATATTATTATCATTTTGCCACAGACTTCCTTCATGCAAGTCGCTTAATTTCTCTCTGCCTCGGTTTCCCTATATGTAAAATGGGAATAATTCTTAGCTAAGAAGGGCGTGTGATGATGAACTTGTCGTGAAACTTTGGAAGAATGTGCTACAGAAGGACAAAGTATTTATTAAAATATTAGGGATGAGACTTTAAAGAATCAGTGCTTAAGTTAGGCACATAGGACATTATCTTGCATCACTGAACTCAAGGATACCACTGCCGTTGATCCCACTGAGAACAGGATCAGAGCCCTAAATCGTTATTGAGGTTCCTAAGTAAGTGGCCCAGGTTTTCAAAGCACCTATCAGTTTCATTTCTGAAAAATTGGCTCACATATTTAAAGGGGGAAAAAAAGCCTTGGTCTGTGTGTCTGGACTTATTGCCTTCTTGGATGGAATAGTTATTGCTCTGGTGGGATTTAAAAACTAGTCTGCAAATAACTGTAAAATAGAACATTTAAGAACAATTGTCATGCGAGGGTATGGAACTGAGTAACTGACATGTGAGCAACATCAAGGTATCTTGGCGCAAGTTACTCATTCTTCCCCGACTATGAGTACATTTTGCATTTGAGTCATGCTTGCAAAAGTGTTATGAAAATTTACCAGTAGAGGCACAAATTCTACTGCACTTACAATATTTGAATGAAAGCAATATTTTACTTGCTTGTTCCCCCCTGTCCCTGAAACCTATTTACCGTGGGTGTGTGGAGTCTTGCAAGGCAGAATCAAATCAGACTATGGGAAATGCTTTAGGAATGAGTGCTGATTAAATTAGCAGTTCAAGAGTTTTGATAATGTGGCACTCCCTAAATTTGTAGATCAGGGCCCTATCCTTCAAACATTCCCACACATTGAAATGTTATTTACACAAGTAGTCCTATTGAAATCAATTAGAGTAGTGATGTGGAATGCAGCTAATGTTGGTATGTTGATTATTTGCAGTGTATGTATAATATGGTTTCAATCTGAGGACCCAGTTCTGCACGGAACGGAGGAGTAAAATCTTTAGCAGAAGCCATGGACTCTGATGTCTTCCTCTTTAACTGCAATACAGCAAGGTTTCTCTTTAGAGAAGTAGCTGCTTTGCCTGCTAGTTCATAACTACACTTAAGTGCCCTTAACAGAGCTCAGTAAAGTTGTATAAAGTATGTACACTATCACATTTTGATCTAATATGGATTTAAACACCCATATTTTAGCCAAGCTTTATACCAAAGATTTCTTTTTTATAATCAATGATGTAATTTCATGTAGTGGTATACCTAAGTGCATTCTGTATTAACAGGAAAAAGAGCAGAACATTACTGCAGCCAGCTCAGGGAAGACTTCACTGTGCAGTCATAGGGTTTAAAAAGCAAGCAATTGGTTAGGATACATATGGAATGGAGACTAAATGGAGAGTAAAGCAATGCCAATGTATAAATCAATGGTATGCCTTCATCTGGAATACAATGCGCAGATCAGATCGCCTCATCTCAAAAAGGATAAAGCAGAAATGGAGTTCAGGTATGGGTGCTGAGATTGATCTGAGGCATGGATAAGCTCTCATATGTAAAGAGATTGAAAAGACTGGCATGTTTAGCAGAGAGATGTGCTAGGATTTTCAGAAGAGCCCCAGGAGTTAAGTGCCCAACTCCCATTGCACTTCAGTGGGATTTCAGTGTCTAACTTCCACAGGCTCCTTTGAAAATCCTAGCTGAGATGAATGAGAGGGGACCTGATAAATGTGTAAACAATGAATGGTACAGAGAAGGTAAATTGGAAACTTCTGTTAAACAACATTATTAAATTATATTAAATGAAATCGAAAGGCAAATTCAATCTTATAAAAGGAATTATATTTTCACACAGGGCAAATCTAGTGTGTGGAGCTCACTGTGATCTCACTGGGGCAAGAGCTGAGAAGGAGTCCAGAAAGGAGTAGACATTTATGGAGAACAAGAATATCCAAGTTATAATAGTAATTATACATTAAAAGAAATACCCCCTAAGAATTTTGGAAGGGATATAAACCCTTAACATGCTGTAGGCATAACCTAATCTCTGCTATTGGAGAATGGGAGTAAACTTCCCCTGGGGTATCTTAAACCATAATTAACTACTGCAGGGTTTCTTGAACCTCGTTCTGAAGCATCTGGTACTGGTCACAGTTGATGACAGAATATTGGACTAGGTTGACTGCTGGTCTGATCCAGTCTGGTACTTTGGCAATTCCTATATTTCTGTGTTCCTGTTATTAGAAACAAGTCTGACAGATTTTTGGAGTCCATCTAGATTTTAAATTGAGGGTGTTAAGTTTTTATATCTACATATATATCTATATATAGATATATAGCCATTAGATTAACCCTATGCAATATGAATTCTCTAACCAACCTATGTATTAAAAATAAATCAAAACAAAATAAAAAAATAAGATCTTAGTAAACTAAGCAGCATCTGTTGTTCATCTTGCTGAACTGTCATCTTCACAATAAATCCTGAATTGCACTGTTTATATTACTGAATGCTTAGGGTCAGAAGGTGGGTAAAATATGCATTTATTTTTTGGATTTCTAATAGTGTACTACCATGCTGCATTTAATTGTATGTTACCAGCTGCCTCATCATTCCGTTTATTTTTACATTTTCTGCAAATGAAATATTCCTTTTATTACAAGTCAAAAACTCAGGAGTTAACGGGATATTTCTGGTTAACAGCAGGCTACATATCTCTATATAGTTCAAGTGTGTTGCTCACTTTGAGCCTTTTAAAGTATGAGTCCTCAACCTTATTATAGATTCACCCCACTAGTGTAAAGAAATATCGGCCTATAATGCTTACCTAGGGTTTGATGCACTCTTGTGTTCTGTGTATGACAGAGCCATTGAACTTCCTTATGCTACACAGAACAGTTCTGTGCACTCGAGTTCTCTTGTGCATCTAGCTTTCCCTTCAAATTAACAGGAGGATAGACTGAACTTGAGAGTTCCTTCAGGCCTGAGCTTAATAGAACATCCCAGCATCTTGTTTGATCTCAGGCACTCTAAAGAATAATTTTTCAGTCCTGGGTGTTGTTCCATGAATGCCTGTCAGCTTTATTTTGCTCCTGTGAAAGCATCTGTTATAGGGGTACAAATAGGTGGGAATTGTTCCAACTTAAAAATAAACTACAGGCATGTCGCATCTTACGCTGATTCAACTTACGCAATTTCCGCTTTACGCGGTCCGCAAAAACAAAAAAAGAAAGAATTTTTTAAAAAAATACTTCCTGCAGGGGGCGCATTTTTGCCTCCCATTGAAGTCAACGGGTTCTGGCTATATGCGGTTTCCGCTTTACACGGTAACCGCAGAACGGAACCCTCACACAAGATGGGACATGCCTGTATACAAATTCCTACTACTACTAACAGCAGGGAGTATCTCTGCAGACATTTTTCCACTGGATACTCTTTTTATGTGTTTCTATATCTGAGGGAGAACACAATTTCCCAAAAAGGGAGACAGGAATAAATTACTTTTGTGTCACCTGCTTGTGTATGGACCAGACCACTTGCAGCTATTTTGGAAACATACGTTTTCCTGGGGTCTTTCTGGAGCATAAACTGCTTGATTGATAATGATTTGTCAAGCTTCCAGTATATATGAAAGTTCTAAGGTTAGCTGTAGAGTAATATGTCCTGAAAGCAGATGAGGCAAGTATTCACTATTAACCCTGAATCCCTCCATCTTCAGTTCAAGTAGCTGTCAAATGTATCTTGAGATTTTTTTTAAATTATTTATTTATTTTATACATAATATTGGCAGTTGAATTTATGAAGGGAATTGCAATAAATTTAGGAATGAACATGGGTAGCATGATACAAAGATGCTCCAGAAGCCAGAGGAAGCAATTCATCTGCATAGCCATCCCTCTCCCATCATAACTGGTGATTGCTTCTACTTCTTTTTTGAATTTGGAAATTAATGGAAAGGAATTAGTCTGAAACAGATTCCTAGTCACGAGGGGTTACCTCTCAGGACTGGACGCAGGTGATTGTTTTAAAAGGGAAAGGAATGCTGGAGTAAGGTTAATGAAGAGTGTGAAAGACCTTTTTAAAGCTCATCTTATACCCAAACAGTTCCTCAACAACTTTTCAATACATTTTCATAGTATTTGTAAAGGCACTAATCAGTAACAACACAAACAACAGTGTGTTGTTGTGGAAAGCCACTTTATGTTGTTGTCCCTCCTCCCTTTTGCTTAGAATAGAGACAGTGATAGGAAATATCCTTCTGTATGCCATTCCTTAGAGAAAGATTTATGAGGTGCCTAAGAAAGCTTACAGCCTGTGGGAGTCAGACAGTTTGGAGGTTTTGTGTTATCAGGCTTTCAGCTTGAGCATCCAGAGTGATTTAGCCCAATTGATATAGTTACTGCCAAAACCCCTTTATGGTTACCGTCTACTGCAAACAAAAAGCCCCACTCCACCCAGTCAAAGGCCTTTTCTGCATCCATCAACAATAGGTGGCTTTGTGTCTGCCCAGGCTGGGTCCAGATAATCAAACCTATTATCCATCACTTTAGAAAGCCACTCCAGTTTTAGTGGATAATATGATTAACAAAGTCTTTAGTAGGAATTTAAAATAACTTCTCAGCTGAGCTATCAACCAGTTAAGATGATGTGTCCTCTTTTGGAATTAAAGCTTGTGCAGCCAAGGATATTGTATCAGAAAACTTGTCCACTTACAAAACATTTCAAGTCCCTTCAACAAAGTCTTATTAAAGCCAATTCTAAAACTCATCTTGATCAGGAACCTTATCTGGTTTTAATTTGGCAATACCTCCAACAATGCCAAAGGGACTTTAGTTATACACAAATAGCCTTCCTGAGTTTAGAAGGCTTTAGCTCTGCCAAAAAGCAATTTATAACCTCTTGTCCCCACAGATTCTTATGAAGCATTTTTTTTAAAAAATAAACTTAATAAAAGACAGGAAATGTATTTAGGCTTTTTTATTAAATCTTGCTTTTTCTTCTCTTTCTCTCGCTGGCTTTTCCCAATCCTCCTTCGTATAATATGAGTGGGAAAGTCTCTGACCTCTTGGCTTACTAATTAGCTTGAGCTTTGCAAGATTTATTATGTATTCAGTTCTCTCACTAGAAATCGTGCTGAAGTTGCCCTCCAGCTATAGATCCCTTTGGCTAGCATTATGAAAGATATTTTTAATGTGCCCTAACTAAATTTCTGTTTCTAGAACACTTACTTCAGACAGTCTCTTTATTTTGCTGAGGCATTTTCTATCATTTGATCTGTTATGTATCCTTTGGCTGTTTGTCAGGATTCATCCTTGAGCACAGGAACAAACAGTATAATAGGTTCAGATTAGCATCCCTGCAGGGTTGCAAAAAGGCTTACACTTTTTATTAAGATGGCCACCATCCAAGTCCTGCTTTACCCCTGGCCTGTGTCAGTCAGTCTGAAATTCCCAGTGGGTTTAGGGGTCCTGCATTCCTCTCCAGGTGGGCAAAAATTAGGATCTCGGCTAAGGGCTCAGGATCAATTTGAAAATCTTATTTCTGTCTGAAAACTCTGTCTACTATAGTGACAAGCTAACAAGTATGATTACGAAAACAGAAAGAGATGTGGGGGAGGGGAAGAGGGGAAAGAATCTCCTCTATTTGTTTCGGTGTGTTTATTTTATGTATTGATGGTGCATTGTATCTAGTCAGTTTTACAATGTCCCTGTAAGGTCTGTTAGGGCTAAATTTGGCCTGGGCTAAAAGCACCATGTATGGGGCAATGCATGCTTGTGCTGCTTCAGAAAGCAGACTGGGATACAGCAAGTCATGGGAAGATTTTCAAAGTCAAGTTAGGCACTTAACTTCCATTGCAAGTCAGGAGGACTTAGTTGCCTAGCTGCCCTTGGTGCCTTTGAAAACCGCCCCATGCTCCAGGGGAAATGTTCCCTGCACCAGCCTGCGTACACTCTACTCCCACTTCCCCTGCATGTTTGTGGTGGTTCTGGGGAGGCTGTCCTCCACGCTCCATTATACAAGTAGCACCTTACACTTGCCTCTGTGGCCATTCTGCGCACCCACAATTCAGCCCTTTTCAAGGGAGAAACTGAGTAAATGAAAAGACCCCTCTGCTCCCCTGCTGATGGTTAGAAAATCCCTTTAAACCTTTTTAAAAAAGGAATTAAAAGATGTGAAGTCAGTCAACTTCAAAACACCCATGTTACCCTTTGTTCCCCCTTCGTAATGTTACCCCCATCTTGTTGGGCCTCTTTCAGTGGCCAAGCACTTCGTTTGTGTTCTGTGAGATCAGGTGCTGTAGGCTGTAGTAAAGATCACGAGTTTGCTGTGATACGTGCTTGTATCAGCCTTCTGCATTATCACTTCCTCATGCTGGGACAGCACGAGTTTTATGAAGAAGGGCTGTGTCCTCTGACCAGCTCCAGGCTGCCTCTGGAGCAGTGGCTCGCTGTGTTCCACTCCCAGTGTCTTGTATCCTCATTAGGATAATGTTATTTGAAACGAAGCTATAGCAAATGAATTGTGTTGCTTCCCTTTCCATCTCTGAACTCTTAAGGGGTTTAGGGTTGCCAGCCCTCTAGAATCGTCCTGGAGTCTCCAGGAATTAAACAAGAATCTTTAATTAAAGATTATATCATGTGATGAAACCTCCAGGAATTCGTCCAACCAGAATTGGTGACCTATGCGATCTGATCTAACCACTATACTGTGGAAGCCATTTCAGTACCTGCTTAGATGGCCTAGGTCTTCTAATCCTCTTGCCAGCTGGTCAGAGATTCTTCCTTTGGTTATTGTCATCTTTTCATGCGTTACTCTGATTACACTTGGCAGCCTTTTTGTTTTGTACAGCACATTCAGTGAAGAAAGTGTGATGTGGATTTCTTCCTGCCCTTTCCTCCATTGGATTGTCATGGTGGCAAGTGAGCGGGATGTTGTGACGTGGGGGAGACTAAGGTTCGGTGGGCTGAGGAGAGGAGGCATGGGAAGGGTACTGTTTCCGTGGTCACAGAGAGAGAGGCTCTCAGAGCCTGCACATATGCTATCAGTGTTACCTTACTGAAAATTACCTCCACGTAATGGAACACAAACACCCCTCCCCATAGTCAAGGGAGTGTGAGTTTGATGACTGAGGTAGGAAGGGCTCTTAGAGAAGTTTGAGGTGCTCAGGGCAGCATCCTTCTGTTCCTCCTCCATGTCAGGACTTAGGTGGAGGAGCTCGGGGGGTCTGGGAACATGAAGTATACAATAGCCCCTGAAATCCTCCCTGATTTGTTCTGTGATGTGTGCCATGGGGAAGAAGATTGCAACCAAAACCGGTGTTGGCGCGATGAGTCAGGAATTACTTGGGTTGACACTTATGGGGTTTTCAATCCCCTCAATGCTTTTCTTCAGGGGATTTGGCCCTTGGTATTTGTATTCTGCTGAGGTAACACACAGAGTGGCATACTGGATTCAATTTTTTCTTTCTTTCACAGTTCACCGTTGGATAAACTGGCCCAGATGAGGTTAGAGGCTGAAACTTGATTTTGTTTTGCTGTAATTCTGTCTTAATTCTAAAAACGACTATTTTTATAGCATATTTTACAAGTGGAAAATAACGTACATGGCAGTTTCATGCTTGCAGTGTGGATTCTCTCCTGTTGTTACATTTCTAACAGAGTGTCACATGTTTGTGTAACTCCTGGAAAAATACACCAGTGCTCAGTCACACCAGGGTAAATCCACCATCTAGTTACGGTGGACTTACACTTGTGTAACTGAGAGCAGAATTCAGCGCTTAGTCTTTTACAAAGCTCAAAATGATTGTGGTATGGTGGGAATAACAATTTTCTGGAACTGTTGCTGGGGAAAAAAAAATTACATCAGTTAAATTCTGTCAGTTAAAAACAGAAAATAATTTCAATCATTTGTAAATCCCTTGCTAATGCATCAGTTACTCCACTTTAGGCTGAGTAGTAACATCACTTGTATTTAAGAAATATTCCTTTGAAAAACTCATTTGCACAATGCAAATGTGAGACTAACTGCTTAAGGGATTCAACCATAAAGATTCCATTCAGAAGGGGCAGTCCCTCAGAAGGATTAATCATTTATTTCTAAAAATAAATGTAGACATGCGTTCTGTTCAGTAGTCATTATGGAGCCTTTACTGTATCAGCTTCAAAGAGGATTTTTTTTAAATGATGCATTTTGCTTTTACTTAATGCTCAGCTGAGACTTTTATGTGGGATAATTTGCACCTATGTAGAAGAATGATTACCTAGCAACCTTCACTCCCCTCCCACTCCCGCATCATGAAACCAATAGCTTGTGTAGATAATATTCAGAATACAATGATGTACTTTTCAGAGATTTAAGAATAATTTCCATTGTAATCAAAAGCAAAATACATTCATTGTTGGAACGTGTGAATTACAACAGGAAGTAGTATTCAAAGTACTGCATAAGCCTGTAGTATGTGTGTTGTTTTATCACATACACACATACATGCTCAGAATAGTTCACACTTCAGGAAGTCGGTGCCTCCTTCCCTGGCTCTAGTTCTCTATAAACACATGGGTTAGTAAATGTACAAGAGCCACCAAAATGATGTTCTTCTTTCTCTTCACTGTATTGTGAACATGTAATAGCCTTTAATTTTAGATGCCTGGTGACCTCTGGGTGCCCAAACAAAACCTAAACCCTAAAATCATAATTTAGTCTGTCACTCCAAGTGGCTTTTGTATATAGGTTCAAACTGTGTTGATAAACCATACCCATACCACATATTTGCCTCAGATTAGAGGGCTCTCTGGATTGATGTCCCCATGCCACTTAGTAATAAACAGATCTGCTAAAGAGAGAATCCAGCCCAGGTAGTTTCTGCCCATGAATAAGCAACACCTTGTGATCAATGGCATAAGCAGCTGATAGTGTTATATCAGTATAGAATGCTGTCTCATATCCGTTACTCCCAGGAGGAATCCTCATCAGAATTAACCTTGAAGCATGAACATCTTGAAGCACGAACATCATACATTAGTGCCATCTCCATATTGCCTCCAGTATACTTCTCCATGATGTTTCCATTATATCTCCAGCACTAATTGTGCCCTGAAACCAGACTAGAACATGTAAGAGAAATAATCCTGTTCTCTCCAGTTCACTCTAGTATTCTTCAATCACCAGTCTCTCAATCACCCTTGAAAAGGAGCATAAAAGATTTGTTCAGAACCATGTATATTTATTTTAGCATGCTTCCGAATGTCTTTCTACTACTTCTGGCAAAGTGTCAATAAAATATAAATTTTTAATGGTGTTGCAAGCACCCTTACGTACGTGTGTGTGTGTGTGTGTGTGTATGTGTGTGTGTGTAATACACAGTGGGTGAGGAACAGGAACCAAATCTCAGGGTTCTGCTGCCTGTCTGAGCTAATGTATAAAGAAACTGAGGAGGGTATAACAACTTCTGGATAAATACAGACTTAGCTTAAGATCCTGACATTCTGCCCCATTAAACAAGGGCTAAATTCGCCTGTTTTCTCTAAATCTCCTATGCTGTTTTTCCCTTAAGAAATGAAGTGGATTGTTTGATGAAACACCTGATATCAGAGAGTGATCCAGCACAAAGCTTTAGCGGTAGCTGCTGGTCTTATTTTTGTTTTTTTTAACCTTAGCATTGCAACTCTTTTTTCTTTCTGATTTTGTTGGGAATTCTTTCCTATAGCGAGGAACATCAGAATTGTAGTGGGTTGCTTTACCATTCTGCTATCTAGCTAGCGCTAGTGTGTGCACCGTCAATCGTATACCTCTGGTTGTCCCTTCTGACACAGTCCATGTATTCTTGAAGTCTAAAATAGAGATGGGGGTTCGTACATTGAAAGTTTGAGGATGGGAGGGGTCAGGCCTACTTTTAAGCATATCATTTACTGTGAGGGTGAACGACAGGGCTGGGGGAAAGCAAGTTTTCATGACTAGCCAGTGAATGAATGTCTGGCATCACATCTTTTTTTTGGTCAATTATTTTATATCACTTCTCAGAAGATGTAATCAGTGAATGATGTCATGCCGTTTAGATGTGCTGCTGAAGGGTTTGTCTGCTTCTTTCCAAGGTGAATGGTGTGATGCTTGATACCAGGTCAGATGTTAATGAAGTTCAGCAGCAGACAGGAAAATGCATTTGCTTGGGACGGGGGAGCTGGTGTGCAAATACAAAGTGAGGGTGCTTTGTCTTCTTTCTCAGAACATTATATTGGTGAAATGACATTGTGCAAACATACAAATATATGCCATCAAATATATGTGCCAGAGTTCTCCTGCTATTAGGTACATACTGTCGTTTTGTTCTAAATCTATGTATCTATTACAGAGTTAAAGGAAATTTCTCCAATTTTAAAATTGGCTTATAGCACTGACTGTTTCTTTTTAAAGGTAGACTGATCTCTGATAGATGACTAAAATAGTCAGACAGAAAAACATTTTTCATTACTTAAACATATTTCAGTTGACTCAAGTTACTGGAAATTTACTCTAGTTTCTTAGTAGAAAAGGAAGTCCTTCTACCGACAAATTGAAAAGACTAGAATAAACTCAGTTTCTTAGTAACCCACATCTTTTGAATCCAGATCACACACAAAGCACTGATCTTTAATAGACAAGATCCAGGTTTTTGAAACACGTACATAGAAAACATCGTATTAAAAGAGGCAAAGATCAGAGTAGGCCGAAGCAGATTCTTACAGGGTCATGAATAACATAATTAAATGTTGCATTTTTGAAAAAAGCTTCTTTTCCAGATGAGCCAAAATAACATTGATTATAAAGTTAACTTGCTTTATATGTTAAGATTTTTTGCCTCCCACCTTAACAAATTAATTGAACAAAAGCACCAGAGCATTTATAAAATGAAGCTAAATTAGATGCACTGGTTAATCTAAGCGTTTTTATTTAAAATGTGAAGATCAGTGTATTGAACTCTGTCCTGATTACTGAAGTGCCATAATTCCATGAAACTAATTTAAGTGGCACAAATGTGTGCGTGTGTTTTCTCAGATGAATAAGAATCAGTCTTATTCATCTGAGAAAACACACTTTAAACTTTGGGGACAGAAGCTGGGATTTCTGTTTCTGAGAATTAATACAAAATGCCATTCCCCATTAGCACTTTTCATTTTAAGGCTGCCCTTCATTTTTGTTTCCCTTTATCTAATTTGTTCTGCAAGCTACTAAAGTTGCTCATGAGAGGACACTAGTCTGCAACCAAATGGGAGAGGGAACCATCTAAACAAAGTAAAACTCAAGAATTGAATTAGTTATTGAATAGACAGGTAACCAGCATAGAAAACAGGGAAGGTAACTGCAGCACAGAAGAAAATTGGAAATAAAGGTAAACCTAAAAGGCTCAATCTAGCAAAGTGCTGAGAATCCTCAACTCCGATTTAAGTCTCTAGGAGTCAAAGCCACTCAGTGCCATGAAAGCTGGGGCCTACTGTGGAGAACACATCGGGGGAGGGAGGGAGAGAGAGGTCAGAACAGAATGAAACAGGAAGAAAAAGAGACCAGCCAAGCAAGTCAAACTTTATTGCACCACGACCCCCCACCTGGCAACTAAAAGTACTATATGACCCCATAAGGGGGACTGAAGCTTGAGCCCGCCCAAGCCCCATTGCAGCAGGGCAGGGAGGGCTAAAGCAAAAGCCCCAGGGCGGAGGGCCTGTAACTTGAGTTCCAGCTGGAGTTTGAAGCAACTAAGCCAGCCCTGGTGACCCCAGACTCACTGCTTGAGAATCATTGAGCTGGCGCAGGAAACAAGACCCCATTTCCCCAGATCTCCTCCTCCCTGAGTTTTAATTGGATATATTCACTTTATTTAGGTCTGTTTGCTTTCTTGGACCTTGATGTATGTGGGCACATGCTTAAATCCATCCCTAATCAGCAAAACACTAAGCACGTGCTTATGCACGTCACTGAATCAAGGCCAAAAATTGTTGTCTGTGTTACTTTTTGTTTCATCCTAGAAGTGAGCAATGTGTATTCTGTATGTATATACATACCCAGGCCCTGCTCCTGTAGGATTCCTGTGGGTGCAAAAAGTTCACCTGTTTCCCTGATTAGGGCCATAGTTTGTAATGTGCTTTGGGGTTCTTTGGAATAACAGGTGCTACATAAATATATGGTGATACTAGGATATTTAAAATAACAAGAAAGAGAGGAAAAGGGTAGGGGAGAAAAGAGGCAGAGGTATTTTAAAGTGATCTCACTTTTCATTGGCCTTTTTTTTTTCTCTTTTGTTCCTTCCCTGCATTTACTAACCATGCCCTGGCCAGGGACTGCTCCCTATGGGCACGTGGACATTGCATTTGGGAGCAATTCCTCCTCCCCCACCCCCAGCCAGGGTAGACAGGCATGAGCCAGCCCACCCGACCCTGTAGGCTTGAGAGCCCAAACTCCAGCTGGAGCTCCAACGTCCATGCAACTATCTTTAGGAGGCTACCTGAGCCCTGCTAGCAGGAATCTCGCTCCCAGCTACAGTGTAGAGGTACCCACGTGCCCTCACTTGTGCCCCTCTGTTCTTTATCAGCAGATGCATCTCCTGGCTCCACCTTCAGCATGTCTGCAGGAAGACAGCTTTAGATTGAATTTGGAATCCATGTTCGTTTGAAAGAAGTAACTTTTAAAAATGGCACATAATTAAAAACTAAAGTTGCTGTGGATGTCGGGTGGCCAGACATCCCGATGTTAGGGGCTTTGTCTTATATACCCACTATATCTCCCCCTCCCCAAAAGTGTCCCCATTTTTCACACTTGCTATCTGGTCAGCCTCGTTGGATATGAAGTGGTAACATTCTGCAACTTCTCTCTCAATCCCGAACACACAGACACACTTTCTTTCTCTCTCCCTCCCGCTGGCAGCGTTCAAGGGAACTACACTGAAATGTGGTGTAGCAATAATGGGGAGGGAGGAGAGACACACATGAAAGCATTAATTCACCTAAATGCTCCACGTGCCTCTTTCTTCTGTATTTTCCTTGAATTCTATCTGTTCTTCTTCCTGCTAGGGACATCAATTTTCCTCTGCTTTGGAAAAGAAATTAATGTTCTCTCTCTCTCTCTTTTAAAGAAACAAGTGAAGCCAGGTCATTTCCCCCCCTGCCCCCGTTCTTTTGCTCTTTTCCAAATGACCCCCTTTCTTGGGGGCCAGCTGTCTCAGCCTCCCCCTCTTTCATGTTCCATCTGGCTGCCGCACCATCCTCTTTTTGCGCCACAGGCTGCAAAGCAAAAGCTGCTAGGATCTTTACTCAGATAATTTTAAGTGACATACACAATGCCAAGGAGGGGAGCAGGGGACAGGAGCAGAGCAAGCAATTATATTGCCAACAGTTCCTTTAGAAAAACTGGCCTGAACACAGCCTGATGGTATTGACAGTTCAAGCCATCCAACTTGTGAGCCATTCTTTCTAATTGATACAGCAGAATAAACGGCTTCTTGTCCTGCTGTTAATAGGATATCCGTGGCACCAGCTTTCATAGGGTCCCCGCCCCATTCCTCCAAATGCTCACGTGAACTGTTTTAATAGAGGAAAAGAGGTAGACAAAAAATGCTAGTGTTCCTTTTTGCGCTGTAGAGAGAGTAAAGCCAAATCTGCCCCTCCGCGGGGAATAGGGGAAACACTAGGTTTTTGTTCAAGCTTTTTTTCTTTTTGATAGTTTTATATGAACGAAACAAAATGTGCTTGTTGACACTGTGGGTATCCTGCAGTGGATCAGAGCAGTGCTTCACCAGAAACGGTTTGTTCTGCGGTAGCATGATTGTACCATCAAGAGGCAGACAGGAGTCTCTCTAGCCATGCCAGACAAGCCTCTGTGTTGGCCTAGGTTGACTTGCACAGCACTCTGAACTACTTCATTAGTGTTGGCCACAAAAGGGGTGGATTTTATCATATATTTTTTGTGTATCTCTATAGAGTACAACCTACCAACTGCCCAGTGTAACTTTTATCAGCTATTTCTGTGGACTGCATAAATTGTGAAAGCAAAACTTGATTTGTTTTGTATGTGCCACCTGAACCCAGCGATAAAGACCGTGCTTATTCTAATATGTACAGTTTGGGTGTATTTCATTACCTACATGCAGTAAGGTGAGACAAGATGGCTGTCCTTCCGTAATTAAATGTCTCTGTTTTGAACTTTTGTGCTAAGTTTTATCAACCAAAGTGACATAGGCGCTTAGGGCCAGATTTTCAAAGGTATTTAGGCACCTAGGAATTCAGATAGGCACTTCTGAAAATCCCACTAAGCCCCTAAGATTAGGTGCCTCGTTCCACTGAAAATCCCAGTAGGTACCTATGTGCATTTTTAAGCACTTATATCCCTTTGAATGTGTGGCACTTATGAGCTTAAGTCCCATTTTCAAAAATGAGTTACAATCTTAGGAGTCTATGTCTCATTGAAAGTCAGTGGGATATAACCTCCTAAATCACTAAGGCATTTCTGAAAATTTTACCCATAATCTCCATACAGTGTATGTTCATGGCTACAGTTTTTAAAAATGACTAATGATTCTGGACAGCCTACTTGAGATACCTTAAAAGAAGGTTGATTTTCAAAAATTATGTGCTTGGCTTTTTCTGAAAATCCCATCCCCATTTAGATGGTTCAAGTTGGGCACCCATAAGCACCTGTCACTTCTGAAAATCTTGGCTATATATATTTTAATTTTTTTTAACCACTGCATATTATTATTTTCAACCTATATCCTCATTATTGTATTGCTGGGTGTAACATAACTTATAAACCCAAGGAGAAAACCACAAATCTAATAAACTTCATTTTCCAGCCTATAAACTCTCCTTTCGTAACAGCTTATAAACTCTCCTTTTCTCTGTGTTGTTGTTCACAGTTGGCTGAGTTCAATGAAACAAGCATATGAGAGAGACAAAAGATGATATTTTGAGTGCCACTCAAAAGCAGATTGGAGAAATAATGTGATTCTTTAAAAACCTCATTCATAAAATCTTTCTGTGCATACCCTCTCTTCCTCAGCATGTGTTTGACATTCAAGACAACTGTATATAAAGCAGACCTGGATTGGGTCTGGGTTTAATAATGCTGAAAACATCTTTTAATTTTATCTATTGAGATGCTGGCCCAAAATCACTTATTGGAACAGAGATATCAGCTGTACTTGAACTGTAAAACAGATCCCTTTCCAGTTCGAGATCTAACTTGATTGACCAAGATGGTAGAGATGGGTTTCAAATACAGTCCACCTTTCCTTCTAACCGCAATGTGAAGGGATCGAGGTTTCAAGGTCTAGATTTGGCCTGTCTTGTCTTTGGTGTTTGTTTATTTTTTCAGTAGTCTGAATTTGACTAAACAGTTCCATGCAGCTAAGCACTGATGACTGACAATGTTCCTTCACCTTCTTCCTGGTAATGGTACAAGGCCTCATCCAGGAAGTGTCTGAGCATTCACCTGTACCCTCATGCTAGGCTGCTGTTTTTATCCTTGTGCTTAGTTTTAAGTTCTGATTATGTCAGTGGGATGACGTAGAGGCACATGCATGGATCAGGGGACCAGAGTGCTCTGCATTTTGTAGGATCAAGTTTGTGGTTCACTTTTTTCTTATTTACCAGGCTATCCCATTTTTCTCATAGGTTAAATACTTTTGCAAACCTCAGATGGAGCTATACTGCTGTGCAGTGTGTTTAGACGTCCATTCTTTATTTGTCCTGATCTCCTTGCACTTATAGAATAGTAAAGACAAGTGAAGTTGTTTCTTTCAGTGCCTTTTCTATATAGGCCTACCTGAAATAGTTTCAGGTCACCTTAGAGTTTTTAAATGGGAAAAAGCATTGAGCATTATCACTTTTGGTATGGAGAATTGAGCAGTCTAGACTTTTTTTCACAGTACTGTAGTATTTAAACAGAAAGAAATGGCTCTCTTGTCTCTTCTGCAAGTTATTATGAAGGGGCCCATCCAGCTACTAGGCCCAGTAGGGTAGAAACTGAGTGGGAATGTTCAGTACTTAAGTTTGGACTAAGTTGCCTTCATAAGAACAGCCATACAGGGTCAGACCAAAGGGCCATGTAGTCCAGTATCCTGTTTTCCAACAGTGGCTAATGCCAGGTGCCATGGGGGAATGAATAGAACAGGTAATCATCAATTGATCCATCCCCTGTCAGCCATTCCCAGCTTCTGGCAAACAGAGGCTAGGGACATCCTCCATGCCCATCCTGGCTAATAGCCATTGATGGCTCTATCCTCTATGAATTTATCAGTTCTTTTTTTGAACACTGTTATAGTCTTGGCCTTTACAACATCCTTTGGCAAGGAGTTCCACAGGTTGACTGTGCATTGTGTGAAAAAATACTTCCTTTTGTTTGTTTTAAACTTGCTGCCTATTAATTTCATTTGGTGACCCCCTAGTTCTTGTGTTATTAGAAGGCGTAAATAACACTTCCTTATTTATTTTCTCCACACCAATCATGATTTTATAGACCTTTTTAATATTATATCCCCCCTTAGTTGTCTCTTTCCCAAGCTGAAAAGTCCCAGTCTCTTTAATCTTCCCTCACATGAAAGCTGTTTCATATGCCTCCTTGAAAGCAAGTTACAGTATAGTCCCATTTTATTAGTTGCTATCCTTAGGAGACATCAGTATTATGTAGTAGATCTGTTAAAGGTTGCACAACTGCCCAGCCTTGGTTCAGAGGTGGGCTGTTGTTCTGAACTAAGGAGGTGGTCTGCACACCCTCCGGTCACAGAACTGAAACAAATGGGAGTTCTGTGTACCCAGAGGTTTGCAGAATTTGGCCACAAATCAGCAAAAGCAGTGAAAAGGAGACAGTACCTTTTGGAGACATCTGAAGCCACTTAAGTTAAATTGCGCAGGATGACCAGTTATCCTTGATTCAGCAAAGTGTCCTTGATTCACCAAAGTGTTTAAATATGTGCCTTACTTTCAGCCCCTGAGTATTTCCATTAATTTCAGTGAGGCTACTTGCATTCCTAGAGATAGGCACATGTTTAAATAGCTTGCTGAATTAGGGACTAATATTTATTAAGGAGCCTTTATGATTAGAGGGCCCATGAGGAAAGATAACATCACAAGTGTCTAAAAATGTTACTATTGAAATAAATTACGTAGTAAAGATTCCAGGTTGTCTATAAAGATCCCATGCAAATAAGCTGTAGGTATCTTAACACATCCGAATGAAATAAAATATAGTCTGTGGAAAAATCATTAATTCACCATTTGTTTTATATCCGTTTTATATGAATATTATTATAAATGATCCAATACCATAATGAGTTAACGTACACTGAGCAACACTGAATAGCTGTGTCAAAGAACTGTGAAACCAGATTTTACATTGAAAGTGTTAAAATGTTTTAAGTGTCAATACGTCAGACTTTAGTTCAAGTAAATACATGTAGATTAATTTCCTCCAACTTTTCCTGTTGTAAATATCCACACCGTTTGTAAATTGGCTTACATTATAATGAAAATTGATTTGATTTTTTTTAAAGTCTGTTGCTATAGCAGCCAGGCCTAGTACAGAAGTGCTGTTTGGCAAAAGGAAACCTGAAAAATACTGCCATGGTCTGGATTGTATCCTAGGAAAGTTGCTCATACACTTAAAATAAAATAAATGCATCATATCCTGAAACAGCTCAGACCTGGATCACCAGAGGAAAGGGCCGGCTCTCAGAGAGCTCTACCTACGTTCCTTGCAAGGTTCAGTCTAAAGAATTTAAGAATAAGAGTATCCCAGCTGGTCTTAACTTCTGTGACGGGGATATAATGAATAGGGGTCTCTTGGGCACCCAACGCCCAGACCATTCAAATGTTTGTTTCTTAGTAAAGGGTTGAAGTGGTTTGGAGATTGGATTATATGTAAAGAAATGTCCATTTTGCCTGTCAGAACTGGATGTCCCCTCAGTGCTAATATAGAAACTTGCAGAACAAGCATGACTATTTCTTTGACGTTAGGACTTCCATCCTTTATTTGCTTGCGTCTCATTCGTATCTCATGACTGAATGAATCAACACCTAATTTAGTGGTCACATGGGGGATGGAGTAAAATGTTACTCATACCCTGATCATTGTGAATCTTTGGAGGATCCCTGCTGACATCTGTCTTCTTCCTTGTGTGAGAAATCCTGAATCACAACCAAATACTTTTTCTCCAGGATAATGGATTGAATAAACTGCAGGAGAATTTGTACTCTGAGAATGATACATGGGGTGGGGTGACAGAGCAGAATGGATGGAGCTGATGGAATAAATCCCAGGGGCTGAGTTTACACATGTGTTTTCAAGACACTGGAGGATGTTTAAAAGATATTTGTCTTTGTACCTCCCCAAGTTCCCTTTGATTCCAACTGGAGATGCAATTAGTGGCCAAGGAATGCAGGATGAGGCATTCAGGCTGGCTTGGCATTTGTGGGTGAAAAATAACTACTAGTCTATCTTAATTTTGATTTTTTTTTAATTGCATCAAGTTACAGAAGCTCTGTTGCAATTGCTTTCCAAGTCTGGCTGGCACATACTTGTCTGGAGATTTATTGGGTTCTCAGTTATCGCCTGGTCACAAGTGCAGTCACCTTAATCAATTATATGGACGTGGGCTATGGCCAAAGAATGCTCAAATCCCCACACTGCATGTTCAAGCCCTATCAATTTCACAAGCAAGGCAGTATTTTTCCCTTATAAGATTTGTGAAACAAACCCTGCAGCGTGTTTTTAAAATATATAAATAGGTTGCTTCGTTGATGCTGGCAACCTCTGTCATGTACTGGGCTCGAGAGCAGTGTGTAGATCTTCTGGGGTGGTCCTTGGGAACTAGGGTTGCCAGGCGTCCAGTTTTCGGTTTTGTGCCATTAGATGGCAACGCTGTTGGGAACCTTAGTCTGCATGAGACTGGCTTGCCTGGCCTCATCCCCTAGAGCTGGAGTCTTTTTCCTCCCAAAACAACGAGGAGTCCTTGTGGCAGCTTGGAAACAAACAGATGTATTGGAGCATAAGCTTTTGTGGGCTAGAACTCACTTCACTGGATGCACAGGGTGGAAAATACAAGAGCAGATATAAATACATGAAAAGATGTGAGTTGTCTGACCTCACACTTGGGGTAAATCTAATGAGACAATTCAACTGACAACAGGATACCAAGGAAGAGGTAATGAGAGTGGCCCATACAAGTTAATTCCAGCCTGGTACATCACAATGCCCCTCAGCCATGTACATTGGCCATAGCGGACCGTCTCTGCGCAAAGGAATAAATGGACAAAAATCTAACATCAGGAATCATAACATTCAGAAACCAGTAGGAGAACACTTTAATCTCTGTGGTCATTCAATAACAGACCTAAAAGTGGCAATTCTTCAACAAAAAAACTTTAAAAACAGACTTGAACGTGAAACTGCAGAACTGGAATTAATTTGTAAACTGCACACCATCAGATTAGGTCAGAAAAAAGACTGGGAGTGGGTGGGTCATTACAAAACCTAAACCTAATTTCCCCAATACTAATTTCCTCCTACTGTTACTCACACCTTCTTGTCAACTGGCTGAAATGGGCCACTCTTATTACCACTTCAAAATACCTCACACTTGGCAAGGCAACTTGTATCTTTTCATGTATTTTTACTTGCTTGTGTATTTTCCACTCCATGCATCTGACGAAGTGAGTTTTAGCCCACAAAAGTTTATTAACAAATGTATTTGGGCATGAATAAAGGTGCCAGAAGGACTCCTCATTGTTTCTGCTGATACAGACTAACACAGCTACCACTCAAACTTTTCTCACAGTGGTTGCAGGATGCAGATGTCCACCAGGGGTCATCTGTGTATCCCCTGAGCTGGACAGCAGTCTGTTGAACATGAGTTTGTTGGTTATGGTCTGTTTCGGTTACAAAGCAATGCATGGCTGCTTGGCTTTGGGGAAATCTGCTCTGCTAGTCAAGAAGTTTCAGACCAGAGTGGCCTGGCATGCCATTTGCTAGAATCAGCACAGCAAATCAGCGATGCTCCAAGTATTATACCATAGCAGCCAGCTGCAGTATTGTCAATATGCATTCAACAATCATGGGATTTAAAAAATACGGGTTTTTTTTTACCTTTTTTGGAGCCTTTGTCAAGCTTTTCTATGCAACCACAAGGGCTAGGTACCTTTTTCTTTTTTAAAGAAAAAACGAGATTGTCCCTGATCACCTGACTACCGAAGCCGGGTCTAGGTATTGTGAGATTCACAATAAAATTGAGAGTTGGCAGTACTGATTTGAGGTGGGCAGTCAGGTAGAGCAATGGCAGAGATTGTCCCCTTGTGAGAAGGGGGTTCCTGTCCATCTCTCTGTACCTATTGCTGAGATGAGTTCTTGCATTCCAGGGTGGACTGGCTGAGCTGTAGCTAGAGACAAAGGTGAAAGGAAAAAAATAAACTCAACTTGGTTTGCTGCACATGGGGAATTCTTCAGGCAGCCCTGACAGTTTCCCAGTCATTCTGTCATTTCCAGAGCCCCACGCTCCCTTACAAGAGAAAATAGATGGTTTCATTTAATGCTCTTCTATCGGTTGACCAGACGGGAAGGAGGAGAATATGGTGCAATCGGTGACCTTTGTTTGGACCCCAATGATATCACCTTCATGTCTTGTGTAAAAACCAGGGCTCCCATATTCCGCCTGGTCTCCTGCTGCCACCATGCCAGCTCAGAAAGGTGTTTTGATATTAAGTGTGTGGATATATGCTGTATGGGTACATTGGTGTTTATAGGTTATGGATAGTTCTATCCATAGTCTTTTATAAGTGGTCCTTTTGTTAGAAAGTTACATGACTGTTTAATAAAATATTAACTTTTTCTTGATATAGAAGCGGATGATAGGACAGCAGGATCCTTAGCTGGTGTAAGTCAACATGGAAGCTCCATGGAAGTAATAGCAGTATTGCCAGCTCTCATAAGTGTTATCAAGAGTCTTACAATACTTGTTTTTCTTAAAGCTCCAGCCCCTGGAGGCATATTATTATGAGAGTGCCAGATTTAATTGATTTTTTAAAAAAATTCTAGCCTTCTGCAGAGTAAAGCTTGAGAGCATGACTCCCAAAACCTCAAAAACCAGAAGGGAAATAAAAAGAACCCAAAATGTATTATTGTTTTTAAAATTTCATGATTCTTAAGGTTTTTGGGGGGCCTGATTCATGATTTTTGAATGCTGGATATTGACAATTCTGTGATGGCATTTTATATACGCTGAAAAACTGCCCCACACCTTCAGATTCAGGGGCAGCAGAGATCTTGTAGTCAGCCTCTTTTCTTTTGATAGTAAAAGTTTTTATCTCTTCACAGTGTGCCCTTTTTGAGTCCTTTGATGTATTGGACATATATATGACCTCCAAAATTTAAAATACTAATTCACCATTTATTCATGTAAGAAATAGGCTTAGCAACTCATAAACCTAAGCTAGTAATCTTGTGTTTTGTTCAAATACCTTGAGTTGCATTGATTCTGCTTTGTGTCCTGCACTGTGAAACAGCCAAAATTAGTTTTTCATATTAATAATTCGCACTGTTGGGAACTCGCAGGAAAGATTGATGCTAGTTTTAATGGGGGAAAAACAATGTACTGCATGCAAGGTAATTTTACACCACTGAACGTTAGGTTGTCTTTAAGACTCTCAGGAAGGGATGGAAGACAGAGGCAAAAGTTTTCTATATGGGTTTAAGGATCAAAGAAAACATTGCCAGAATTACACAGAAAAAAATCAATACATTCAAAAAGGCTTCCTTTCCAGACAAGATAATTTAATTTGCTTTTTAAATATATGACCTCAATGAAGACAAGTTCATGTTCCCCATTCTGTTACAATAACTATTTGTATCAGGAGTGATTTGTGTTGGGATTTTCCCCCCAAAATTTCCATTAAATACACACAATACTAAACTATTTACTCTTTTTATTTTTAATAGCTACAGGGAGAGATTATTCAGCTCTCTGATTACCCGGGAGTGCACAATAAAATAACTGTTTGGCAGGGGGAAAAATGCCCTGTTGTCTTGCAGTACCAGTTGGTATTATGTAGGTTTGTTTGGTGTCTCATGTCTTATTTATAGGAGATGGCAGTTGGAAACTAGATACAAGACAAACACCAGTGTTCCAGCGTAGCTTAACTATGCATCAGATTCTTTCTCTGATTCATTGTGCATTCTATTGGATGAAATGGCTGAAACTCCTTTATTTTGCCTGAACTTGGGGTTTGAATAAACTTTTATCTCAAGAATTTAGAATCAGGTGATTTGTCCCCCAAAATTGCTTTTATGCTTTGGCTGCAGTTTTGAATGTTTGGAAGGACTCAGTATACAGTAAGGACAATAACTCCCTTTCTGTGTGACTGGTTATTTTAGTCTGGTTTAGCTGTACTTTGTTGCTTTAGTTTGTAACAATCTAGTATTGTGATCTGTGAGGCAGACTGCTGTGAATGCACAGAGCCCCAGTGACTTAAGGATGAAACCTTAAGGATGAAATTGATATTTAAGCCCCTAAATAAACAGCCTGATTTTTCAGAGGGGCTGAGCATCTGTATTCACTGTTGATGTCAATGGGAAAACACTGGCCTAAATGGGAAACGAAGGCAACTTTCTCTAAGCTCCAAAATTTTTAGAAGTCCTTTTTCATGGAGGCACCTATCAGTAATAGAAGCTGCAGCTTTATCACAAATTAATTACACAAGGAAGAGGACACAACTGTATGTGGGAAATAACCAATAGTGTAATTAGATCTACTTTACTAACTCGGGGCCTGATCTTGTGCTCATTATGGGACCAGAAACTCCCATTGTCCTCAGGTGAAGTAGGGCCCTGTTACTACCCATATATCTGTGGAACAGGATGTGTTTCGGGTAGCCATACAGGAGAAGATTGACTGTTTTTGTATGAATTCATCATTGTGTTGGTGTTTCTAACTTATCCTATGGCCTTCCTGGAGTATTGTCGGTATAGGATGCGGCAGTTGTTGCTGTCTGTCCGTAGTTATGAGGCTTGACTTCTCTTAGCACATCTTGAGTGATATCCATTCAGATTTTTTTCCTGCTCGCTTGTTAGACTGTGGCTGTGTCCTCTTTCAAAGCTCAACTGTTTAGTGTGCATCAAGTTACTGTGAGATAATATGGAAACTTCAGGCATTATGTCTGTAAATAAATGTTTACATAATACGTTGCGTTCAACTCCTCACTGCTGCATCCCTAGGGAAAAAGGTCACTTTTGACATCATTGACTTTTATAGAGAGCAATGCGTACAGAGCACGTAACAGATGGGTTTTCGAGCAATTTCATTCTAGCAAAAGCATGTTACTGTATTTTTGACTGTGCCCCTTGGTAAGCAAGAAGATAACTCAGGGTCAAATATTGTCATTTATAATTCCCATTGAAAGGGGGTTGAGAATATGAAAGGCAGAGTCTGGGTTTAAGGCACCAATCCTGCCAACAATTTCTCACACGATTAGCTTTACTCACTGAGTAGTTCTGCTGATTCCACTGGATTACTCACTAGTGAAGTGTTAAGTCGAACATACACATAACTGTTTGCAGGATCAGAGCTTTGGTCCTTAATTTTGGTTACTCTAATGAGCACAAGCAATTGCAGTTCTGGATGTTACACTGAGTTTCTACTCTTTGTCCCGCTCCCATTACAAGGGATCAAAAAGACACCACTCAAGTAGAGTTTTGAAGGGAAATCCTAGCTCCACTGAAGCCAGTGGGATTTTTGCAATTGACCTCAGTGGAGCCAGGAATTCACCCTTAAAGCCCTAACATCCTGCGTGTTCCACATCTGTTTGTGCAGGAACTCTATGTTCTTCAAGGAAATTCACCCTGGAAGGTAGGGAATCCTCTACAGGACCAGCTCCAGGAACGACATTTATGAAGCTATGTATTAGCTCATTCCGCTCCTGTGAAATTCAGGGATTAGCAGTAGCAGTGAATTTTGCAAAGGAGGGATGCTGCAGAAAATCCTAATGTTGGAAAACTAATTCTGATACCTCCCTGTGTATCCTAGGTGCTAGCAAACCTCTTAAAATCTCCAGATCCTGAGTAAAATTAAAGTGGTGCTCCTCCCAAATTTTTAAGAGTGATGGTCCCAACTGTGAGTGAATTTTCTACCTCTACATATTTCCTGCTTTTTCATAGTACAAGATAATAAGAAAATTAATAATATGAGCTATTTCAACACACACACACACACACACACACACACACACACACACACCACCTTTTGTCACATGCTGAATCTTTCTGGATGTTTCACTGTCCACCCAATTCCAGAGATTTTGGGACAAATCCTGTAAACACTGAGCTTATGATGGTCTCACCAAACAGCTTCCTTCTATAGCCAGGGGTTACCTCAAGAGCAGCTATGAAACCTTGTTTACAGCTCTGAAGCTGGTCTGGATTTCTTAGCAGGTCTTATTACACATCTCCTGTTTCCAAATTGTATATTGCCATCCAACTGTCTTGACACTTCCTGATTACTTGTAATTTTAATGAGCCTCTATAGTGCATACAATGCCTTCTTTGTTCCTGTCGGAGATGGATGGTGGAGAAAGATGGAGGTTGCTGGAAAACATAACATGTTTCTGTTTTCATTTAGCATGAAACATACTTAAGTTCTGCACTGTAACTGGGTATCAACAATCCACACCTGTGTAATAAATGTAAATAATTGTAAGCATCATTTTTGGATTTCCAGGATAAAGCAAGCACCCTACGCAGTTAACCCTTTAAAGGCCTTATTTTAATGGTGAAAGCTGTGTGCATGAATCTAAGGCAGAGCTGGGATTGACTGGCAGGCTCATTGCAGATCCAGGTGGCATATACTGACAGCTCTGAGTCACATGATGGCTATTAGTGCTTGCTTTTCCACTCGCCTGGCTCAGCCTGTCAGCCAGGGTTGGACTGGAGCATCCTGCAGCTTCCAAGAAGGTCAAGGGGGAGGTGTCTGAGAGCGAGCTGCTTTGTTTTTCTCCCCTCTTCTTCGATCAGTCTGAATTCCTGACAAATGTGGATCGTGGGGGCTTAGAACTGCAGCCACAGTTGCCAGGGGATTCAAGTCATGAGGCTTAACCCATACTGGATTCGCTAAAGAAGAACGATAGATTTAAACTGGCATGTACAGCCGACATTGACTGCCAAAGCAGCACTTAGCTATCAAATGAATTAGACTGATCTTCTCTCCTCCGTAGTAATACACTTGAGGAGACAAAGGAACTGGAAAAACAGACCGTGTTTACTTTAGTAAAGATCTTGGACTGGGCAGCAGAATGGAAGGACAGGAGATTGGTTATGAAACTATAGGACAGTGTAGATGGATCCTTGAGCAAACGCCCATATTTTGCTTCAGTGATCTGCTTTCTTTAAGGCTGGTTTTATGATCCGGTTGCCAGGATTAAGCTTTTTGCACTGCAGCATGGAGAGTCTTTTGTTTGAGTTAAATTCAGACCTCTCAATATGTCACCTGACAGTCTTGTGGTTTTGGATGAATATGGCTCACTGCTATTATTAACCTGGGTGGGCAGCTGGGCATAACAGGAGTTTATAGAGATTTTGAAAAGTGGAACTGCTTGGGGGACAAAGATGCTTCCCAGGTACGATAAATATTATTGAAATGATTTTAATAGTTTGGTTACTAAATATCTTAACAACAGATTTGCTGCTGTAACACTTTTTGTAGAAATGTCATGCTTTCTAAAACAGATATAGTTTGTGTACAGAGGGGCTCTGATTTGCATTTTAAAAATACTTTAAATTAATGCCATCTGCTATAATTTTGCAAAGGCTAATGCTGATGTGGTAAATTAATGTGAAGTGTTGTGTTCAGTGCTAATGAATTTAATCTAAAGGAACTATTCTTGCTTTTTGTGTGTTTTTATATACTACAAAGTGGTTTTCCAAAAGAACAAATTAGGGAAAGTGTGTGTGTTTCTAAATCCCCTAGAAACTAAACAGAGGTTTTCTGTAATGGCATGCATTAAATATGCCCAAAAATCTATTTTGAGGAATTGTTAGTGTTGACTTAAAATTCTTGATTGCTGGAAGTCAAGTTGTAAAGATGGTCAACATATTTAATCCTTTTCACAAACCTTCTCGGGTATTTATTTTCAGTCTCGAGATGATTTCAGGTTAACATGTTAATTATAATATGGTTAACCTGTCTATACTGTGTCTTTATATTCTGTGTACTTTTGCTTGGGGGCTAGCAAAGAAGAACTAAGTCCATATTTAAAAAGACATTTGGAGCATATTGGCGTTTAGAATGTGAATTAGGTATCCAAGTGAGAGCTGAATGAATAAACAGAAGCAAGTAACTAACAGGTGGGAGTTAAAAATGAAAACAAACTGAATTTAGTGTAGTCTGCAGCTAGGGAATTAGACAACAAGTTAGAATTTAGGAGCCAGTAAAGGCGGAAACCAGCTGAAGTTTAGGTCCAGGTATATTGTACAGAGTGCAGAACGTCTGACCACTTTCTATGTGACCAGCGGTACAGTATGTGTGCACAGTGCAAGCAACTCAAGGATCCCAGGGACTGAGTATTACAGTTACTTAAAGTGAGGATTGCTAAACTGGTAGATCAATGAGACAGATTTATAGATGTGACACAAAGCTGGCATTTGCAGCCTGCAGCTGTGCCCTTCCTCCTTCCAGAGTTGGAGCACCAAGAAATGTAAAAGAGCAGACTCAGCTTTCGTTTACAAGAAAAGCCCTCTTCCTCATGGCAAGCCTTGAAAATGTAACCTCAACCAGTGGCTAGGGTTAAAAGCTTGTCAGTGATCCTGCGTTAAAGATCATAGCTTGTTCCCTGACAGCCACCCATAGCCACAGCCCCTTGATTGTTGGAAGACTAAGTTCACAGCTGTAGGAGGTAGTGCCGATCCCCGGGCATTAGGGTAAGCTCCCTCCCAATCAGCTGACACTGACTGTGGCCTTTGTCAAATCACAGGTCAGAATTTTCTGTGCAGGATTGGGCCGTACATCCTAAAATTCACCAAGATGAACACACAACCCTGCAGTGGCCTGAGACCTTTTAAGGACAACTGTATTGTGCAACACTTTCCTAAGTATTGGCCTGTAATTGCACTGGCAATGGAATCCCCGTATCTCCTTCCCCATCTGCAACCATAAGGCCATATTACGTCACAGAAATTTAAGTAGAACTCCTTGCTGAAAACACCATGCATGCAAAGCAGTGGTGTGAACTGGATTCCCCATTCTTGGATAATTCCTTTCATTTGCATTTCTGGTGTTTCTAGCAAAAATTTCTACATTAAAACTGAAACACTGTCAATATACCACCCATTGTATACCTGATATGTTCCTAATTTAGTTGTACTCTTTCAGGAAGAAGATCTGTGCATCCTAGATAGTTCAATATACATCTGTATAGGTATAATAGCAGTCAAAACTGAGTGAGTTAGTCAGTTGTGGTGAGAAAATGCTAGAGAACATGGTATGTCTTCACTGCAAGTCCTGCATTCCATATTTTTGGTCACATCTTCTCAAAGGCATAGGAATGGAAAAGATACAGGAGAACACACAGCAAAAATGTCTAGAGATTGTGGAGCGGGGAGTGGTAAGGGGAAGGAAGTACTTAAGTTGATAAGGGATGGAAAAAGATAAGCGGTAATAGAGATAATGTAATGAATGGTACATAGAAGGCCAGTATGGTGCTCCTGTATACTTTTTCTCATAATAAGATAACTGAAGGCCTCTCAAAATCAATAGGAGCATAAGTACACCTAACAGAAGAATATATATTTTATGCAACTTCTAGGTAAACTGTGTAACTCTTTGCTGCAAGATATTTTAAATGCATACAGCTTAGAAAGATTTCAGAAAAGGATTTCACCTTTAGACTTAGAATCTAAGCTCTTCAGAACAAGGACAAACTTTTTGTCTTATGTTTGGTCAAGACTTGACATAATGGGATCCCAATCCTGGACTGGGGACTCTAATCACAACTGTCATACACATAATAATTAATTAATTAATAGCATTTGCAGGTAATTTAGTTAAAACCACAAGGGCTCTGAATCCCCATGCTTCAGAGTGTAACTGATCACCGGTTGGGCCAAGAAAAAAGATTTCTCCCCCGTACATAGCATTGTACTGCCAGCTGTGTTATGACGCATCCGGCATTGGTCATCATCAGAGTGAGGGCACCAGTCAGGATGGTCCAGAGTTCTATTCCAGTCTGGCTGTTTCTATCAACATTCTAAAAAGGTGCTACCATGAAAAACATGCAGAACAGATAAGCTGCTGTAAACTAAAAATATCATTTGCGTAGATGCTTTTAAAAATAGTTTGAAGTGATTCATCACTGGGCAGTTTTCATACCTATGGGTAACATGATGTTGAGAACAATAACTTGACTGACAGTTTTAGCCTGCTGTTTTGGAGAACTGGCCATATCTTTGTTTAAAAAGGTCTTGCTTTTTGGTAATTTCATTTACAGGTTTCTGTTTATTTGATGTCTTGATTAGTTTGCTTTGATTTCATTTGTACTTCCAAAAATGTTGTGTTAGTTATTAAAAAGTAACCTAGTAGTGCCCCAAGTCATTTAGACATGAAATCTTATTCGAGGTACAATCTTTGCCGAGAGAGAAAAAACATCATTAAGGGAATTTCTTTCTTACTGTGGTGAAAAAGGTTCTGTTGATATTATAAAGATGAACAATGGGGTGGGGGGGTTGTGTGTTTCTAGTTGAATTTTTAATGGACTGAGGGAGGATTTGTGTGTGTGTTTTGTTTCTTTATTAAATCCATAGTGCTACAGTGTAACACCATCTTTAGATCACCCCATCACCTCCAAGAGAAATATTTGTGGTAGTGACAAATGCTGTGTGTTAGAGATGTGTGAGAAAATCCTTTATCAGAGGGAATTCAGAATGGTGACTTATATGCTGCTGAACAAATCTCAGCATTGGTGTTTTAATGGTTTTGCAAACAAATTACATTCAAAGAGGGGCAAGGAAGAGCAAAGAGGATGTCTGACCATTTAATTTTCATGAGTGGCTGTTTTAGGAATATTACTTCTAACAAGATTTGCAAACATTTGTGACTTTTTGAAAATTACTTTATTAGTTTGGTGATTCAGCCCGATCATATTTTGAGAATTGGTTAGGCCCCTGCATCTTCTACATTCAGTGCAGGAGCAGAAAAGACCATGATATTTAAGGTGATAAAGTTGAGAATGATGCACCCAGTTGGTTGTGTTGTGTAGTATTATTCTTTGGAGAGAAGTCCATCTTTATGATCTAATTGCAGCAGATTCGACTAACTTACTATGTGATATCTGGAAGTCTAGTTGTAGAATCAAGTCATCACCATTTAGGGGCCAGTCTCTAGCACTTCATTGCTAAGATCTAAAGAAAATGACTTAAATTTTTGAGTTTCATTTTAAAGAATCTGTTTACTTATATAATCTTTAAAGAGGCTTTTTTTTCTCATATTTCCCATCTTTAAACAGCCATATTCTTTATACGATTTGCTAATTATGGATGGGATTTTTTTTTCAAAAGCTCCTAAATTATTTAGGTGCATGTGAAAATCTCACCCTGTATGACGTATTCCTTATTTGAGGCCCATGGGAACTACAATAATACAATGAAGATGGATGCTCTGTGGTGCTAAATGAAATGGTCCACCCCGTCTTCTTCTGGATCTTCAGTGAGGTCAGAATATGAAATTTGTGACATCACAATCCTTTATCATGACAACAGACTGAGATTTCTTAAAATCTACTTCACAGGAAGATCAGATAGCAGCAGCTGGCTTATGCAGGAGAAACTTCTCATTAACAAAACCAGTCAAGATTTCCACAGCAGTGTTGGGCAGTTTAGACATGGCTTTCATTAACATGAGTAGAATATGTGAATCTAAATCCCGTAGAGTGCTGTGAAAACTTCAGCCAAGTATCAATTACACTTCATAGTAAGGTACCATTTATTAAAAGAATATATAAATATAGCTGTATGGGTAGATAAGGGAATGTATTTTTCCATGAATCTTTCCTCTCACTCTCCTTCTCCCCAAACAAAAAGTTTTCTCTGTGTGTTACCATAATTTCCCCAAAGGTTGTTATGCCATACAGGTGAAATTGCCAGCAATCGAGGGACATTATACAAGGCAGTCCTTTTGTATCCTTTGAGTCTCGAGTTAAGAGCTAAATGATTTTGACAGCCTTGCTTGGGCCCCCTATCTTAGGGGGCCCCCTATCTTAGGTAGCTCCTATTGCAGTAGTATCTGAGTGCCTCACTATCTTTTAATATCTTGATTCTCTCAACACCCCTATGAGATAGAGAAGTACCATTATACCCATTTTACAGAGGGGAACAGAGGCACAGAGCAACTAAGTGACTTGCCCAAGGTTACACAGAAAGTCTGTGGCACTGCAGGGACTTGAACCCCAAGTCTCAGATTAGTGCTCTAACCACTGGACCATCATCTTCCTCTGCAGTGAAGAGAATACCCCACATTTTGGGAATCCGGATGGGCAGATCCTTAGCTATATAAGTTTTTCTTTTACACCAGTGACAATCTGTCACAGAGTATTGCCTGCAGTATTTATTCTGGGATGCGCACTACATATAGCAGACAGTAGTTTGTATATTTTCTTCAGATGCTCTTTTTAGATGTCTGCCTTGCAATACTTTATATCTGCTAAACAGGAAAGCAAAAGTACTCTTTGTATCCTGTTTTCTGCTAAAATGTGGGTCTAAGGGTATGTCTACGTTACCTGCCGGATTGGGAGGCAGATCTGGCAGGTAGCACAGACATACCCTTAGAGGCAGAAGCGGAGTCGACGGGGGAACGGCTGCGGTCGACTTGCCGCTGTGTAGACACCCAGGTAAGTTGACCTAAGATACGTCGACTTCAGCTACGCTATTTGCATAGCTGAAGTTGAGTATCTTAGGTCGACCCCCCCGCTAGTGTAGATCAGACCTAAGCATATGTCTACATGGCTGTTAGGTACCCACCGCTGGCCCATGCCAGCTGATTTGGGTTTGTGGGGGTCAGGGTCTGATACTCTTCCACCTCACAGGGTCTTAGAGCCTGGGCTCCAGCCTTCGCCCGGACGTCCACACTGCAATTAAACAGCCCTGTGAGTCCGAGTGAGCAGGCACAGGTCAGCCAGGGGTGTCTAATTGCAATATAGACATACACTAACTGCTGAATGGACGGGGTGAGTTTGAGGGGCCAGCCTGCCTCTATTTACTGTCTGCTAGTACTCTTCAGTGTCTTCTGATTGAGGGAACACTCCAGTATTGCCAGAGAATATTTTGCAAGGCTAAAGCTGTGTGTTAGAGCTCTATTATGTAACACAGATAACACTTAACTGGGACGATCACGAGTTTGATTTACAGCACACCTTGAATATGTATATCAAGAAAGTTAAAATGACATGTGCAGAGATGGAGAAGCAAACAGGCTCTTGTTATCTTGATCAAATATGTTGCAGAATGCAGCAAAGGTTTTATATTTAGCTTACTTTCCTCTTAGTGTGTAATCTGCTCTTGGATCTTGTTATAAGCAGACTTTCCTGAACATCTGGAATGGTTCCTGCCCTTCTTTGCCAGAGTAGTGGAGCGATTTCAAAGTCGAATATCAGAAGTACTGACTAATAGAAATCCTGCTCTTTTTTTAAGAGAGAAGCAAATTCAAATGCATTGAAGGAGTGGGGCAAGTGAAAATAATGTTTTTGCAAGCAATGGATTATTATTATTACCTGTTTATAATAGTGTCAGTGGCATAGCTCATGCGAATGGTTTCTAAAATTTCCATCCAGTTTACCTAGGGGCAGGAGATGCCCTCCTTCTTACTGGGTCTGTGAGTGAGGGATTATCTACTGGCCTCGCCTCAGTAACTAGGAATTGAGTGTAGGGGTTTGGCTTGGGGCCAAACATCCCCAAATATAGTGGTTTGGTGTCTGTCTCAGTTAAATAACCCTCTTCTGGTGCAATCCCAACCAATAGTTGTGTGTCTGTTTCACAGTAAGAGACACTTACCCTCTCCTATGAAGCAGGGTATCACCAGATCTTGAAGGGATTCTCACGCCAGCTATCCGGCTCGTTAATGGACCAGAATCTGCTGCTACTGAAGTAATGGCAAAATTCCTACTGATTTCAGTAGACTGCAGGGTTGGGCCTGCTGGTAGAAGATGTAGGAGAAGGGCAGAGGACCAGCATTGCTTGCAAGTGCCATACTCTGACTCAGTTGTGCCATTTTAATAGCTGTTCTAGCAAAAAGTAGTACTACTTTTGTATTGAATTCAGTGATTTAGCAGACTGGTCTCCTTTTGAGGTATGCAGCTTTCATTGACGGTAAGTAGCTTGAGGTGCGTACACAAAGACAAGACCAGGCTCTTACCCTCAAACCTCTGGACATCAGCTTATTTCAGTTGTAAATTGCTCAAGTGTTCTCTTGTATTTTTTTCCCCCTCTTACTGTTTGTTGCATAGTATCCTGTCTTCAGCTTCACTTTTTCTCCTCTCTTGCTAAATTGTAGGGCTAAACTGTTAGGAAATGGGCTTCCTCTCCCAAGAGACCCAGAGAACTGTATTTATTGCTGCTGCTTAAATCTCCCCCACCCCCCACCTGAGACTAATCTACCATAACGCATATGAATTTCTTTTACAGATTACTAGTATTTTTCATTACTCCATAATATAGGGTTGCCACTCATCCAGTTTTCACCTGGACAGTCTGTATTTTGGCTGATGTGTCTTGGGTGCCACTTGTATATGCTTTTTTTTTTTTTTTTTTAACCTGGGGGGAAGAGGCGAAGCAGGGGTGGGACCTAGGGGAAGATGTAGAAAGGGGTGGGAGCTTGGGGGTAGAGGCAGAGCAGGGACAGGACCTTGGAGGTCCAGTTACCAGGCATCAGAAAGGTGACAACCCTACCATAATAGTTTCTATTTTTTATTTGGATTCTGGAGTCACAGTGCGTGGCTTCCCGCTCTCTTTAGTCTGCAAAGCAAACTTTGCTCCACATGCTAAAAGTATAAATAACATTAAGTTTATGATGCAGCCATAAAAGCAATACCATCTGTAGTAAGGTAAAAAGTACCCTCTGGACCTGACCCCTTCCAAGCTATCAATTTGCAGAGCTCCCACTAATTTAAGTCAGTGGGCGTCCTGAAGGCAGAAGGCTTGCAGGGGCTCACCAGACTACAGGAGTAGTTGCTGGGAATAAATGTGTCTTCAGGGAACCAAAAAGCACAATCTCAATAAAGGCCCAGTTAAGTAACACAAGATCTTATAATGCCTATGATGGTGGCCTGAACTATCTTTCTCTCTGCATCGGAATGCAGCAATTATAATAATTGGACGTAGGCCCAATCCACATCCAGCTGCAGACTGTCCAGTGTTTGGGGTGATTCTAATCTAGGGTTTGGGTTTGGACCCCTCTATACTAACAACACCAGCGTAATCATGGCATGTGTTTTAACACAAACATTGTAAGTGTCCTTTCACAGCGTTTTGGGCCCGTATAAAAGGGGAGGGTTGGTGGCTTCTCTGTGTATTTCTTTTCAGTTGTGCAGTTGAATGCTGATGGATACTCAGCTTTTCCAACCGCAAGCATTAAAAATCATGAGGTTCGTCTTAAAAATCATGAGATTGGAAAAAAATGTTGGGCTCTCTTTCTTTGCCTTTGGATTATTGAAGCTTTAGGATGCACTCACTTCATGTTTTCAAGCTTTTCTCTGCAACCATGAGGGATGAAAAAACAGTACCATTGGGTTTTTTGGGCGTGGGGAGAGGCTGGCTTTTTTTTTTAAGGAAAGGCAAGATTCTCATGCAACCTCTTGATTCTGGCAGCTGGGGCTTTAAGAAAAACCACTAAAAATCACCAAACTCACAATAAAACCGAGAGAATTGGGAACCCATGATACAATAATGAATACTGATATCAGCTGAGTTAAACCAATTTACACCAGTGTGCGATTTGGTCCTCTATCTACATAGGCATGATGCTTGCCATAGGTTCAAAATGTTTAGTAAATTGCCATTGCATGTACTGGATTTTATTTTTTAATAAAGTCAGGCATACAAAAATTTGTAAAAGGAATGATGTAATAATTCATTGTGGTAATAGATGCTTCTGTCCTTTTGTTTTCCATTCAAGCTGGCCTTTGCCGGAGTTTGACCCAAGTCAGATCCGACTGATTGTGTATCAGGACTGTGAAAGAAGAGGGCGAAATGTCTTATTTGACTCCAGCTCTAAAAGAAAAACTGAGGAGGCATCAGTGTCGGTGAGCATTGCTAGTTGTTTAATTGAAACTTGATTACATTATATGATATATCTTTTAAAAGTAGCACAAGATTAATATGTAAAATGCTTGTCTATGTGTTCACATTTCAAACATAAAGATCCATGTTCTGCTATTTTTAAATAAATACTGTGTTACAAAGTATTGGAGGGAATCACTGAAGCTCAAACAGTGATCTTTTTATTCTTGGTCTTTTTAACCTTTTCTTTCAAAGAGATGTCTTGTTTTCTTTAGCCTGAGCAATGCCATGTATGGTGACGGAGAGGCAGCAGAAAATTTCTTCTTCTAACTATTGTACCAGCTCTTTAGTGGAAAGTCACTTGAAAACTTTATCTTTTTGGTTTTTCCTTTCATCAGCGGAATGAACTGCTGTTTATTGATCAGTGAATTTGCCATAGCAAGATGAAGGAGGATGTTCTTGGGGGTAGGCATAGGAAAGCTGAGTTCTAGGCCAGCCTTGCCATATAGACCAGGCCTGCACGACTAGGAAAGCAGCGAGGGCCATATTACTGCAAAAAGACCAGCTGCGGGCCGAAAAGCCCCGCCCTCGCCTCACCCCCATCCGCTTCCCCCCAACCCCACCACTTGGCTTGCCCCACCCCTACTCACCCCCTGCGGGCCGCACAGTGAGCCTGTGCGGGTCGCATGAGGCCCCCGGGCCGCATGTTGTGCAGGCCCGATATCTGTGAGAATTCTCTGAACCTCATTTTTTCCATTTGTAAAATGTAAAACACCTGCAAAGCCATTAAGATCTTCAAATAGAAGTCATTATCTGAGTGAAAATTGGTGGTCATGGTTAGTTTTGCATTAGGATCTCTCATACAGCCCCATTTTATAAGTGGGGGCAGTACAGTACATTACCACAAAACCCCTGTCTTCACTTCAGGTTTCAAGATGGTCCAGCCTATTGAAACCCTGCTGCTTCTCATCCCAGTCGTGATTGCCTGCTTCCTCCAAATACCTCACTCTGGGAAGTAATTTGTGTGGCTTTGGGAATGAATTTTCATGACTTTCATAGCTGAATATATCAATTTTATATCTACAGTTCAAGACCTGGATTTCCTTGTTCTTCCTGGGAATGTAGGTGTTATGTACTTAACACAAGCTTAATTGCAATAACAGTGGCAAGTGCCACTGCGAAACAAACGAATTTAAATGTCCAAAAGTACATAACCAACAAAATATATATTGGCTCTGCCTGTGTTATTGCTGTGCTAATTATGCAAAGCTTCGTGACAGTCTGTAACGGGGCCCCCTGTTGATTTACTGGAGTCCACAAAGCAGATCTAAAAAGTGTCTATACTTAGCCAATTTTCCATCATTACTGGCTTTATTACTGATACATAGTTCAGCATGACAGCTTGGTAGCTACAAAGGCCCCTTAAAAATAGACCTGTTTCACTAGGGTGACAAGCATCTGAAATTGCATCACCACAATCTCTTCTTTTTATGCCATTTCTTAACGGGGAAGAAATAGGAGGTAAGGATGCAGGGGGAAAATTGTTTGCAGGCTGCAAATCTGGAATGCCCAGTGCTAGCCACTAATGACTTCATTTATTTTATTGTCGGTCACATTCTTGGTGTTTGAAAGGGAATTTATGATGATAAAATTCTTCACGTTCCCCAATTTTCAGTCTCACTTTAATGAAGTGATTCCGATACTGTGTGATCTCATGCAATCTTTCTTTCAGCAAACCTTCGTAAGAGTTATCAGGTAAAAATGTGCACAGCAATTCTTAACTCAGCTTGTTGCTAGTTCAGTACAGACTTGTATAGTTTCTAGTTCTCTTTGGAAATTTTAAAGGAATTGTGTTGGTTTTATTTTTCTCCCTCATTTATTTTGATTTTAACAAGAGCACTCTCTGCATATATAAAGTTAGATCTTGTCTCTAAGCGCATTCCAAGGCACTCTTGCCCTTTTGCAGTAAGACGTTTGTGTGGGATGGGCGCTCGCTCTCCAGTGAAAGGGTATCTGTTAAACTGCCTCTCCAAAGGCAATGTCCTCTCGTTTTTTCCTGGATTTCCCAATGTGATTAATACAGCTGTGTATTTGCAAATACACTAAGGGGGAAGATTTGCAAAAGCACTCAGTACTGGCCCAGCTGTTCCTATTCAAGTCAACTGAGTTAGCTATTGTTGAGTGATTTTTTGAAAATCCCACCTTAAAAGCAGCATGTTTTCATAGAATGCCCCTTTTTAATAAGTAGCTAGTGGTGTAAAACGTTTATATTCCTGACTTTCTGCTTTGTGTGAAAAGTGTAATGCAACTAAACACAACAATAATTTAGTAGTAATAGTTTTTTGCAGCAATCCAAGATATATTCAGCTGTCTTTTGTCTATGCATAATCCTCTGAATATATCAGAATTGCATCTGATGAACCAAGGCTGAATGTAGCTCTGTCAGCTTAAACCCTAATTTGGTTTAAATCAGTCATTTGGATAGATGCTTGGCTTTACATTTCGGATAGGTTAAGAATTTTAAAAGCTGACCCCGATGTTCGTAAATTGTCCAGCAAACCAGTAGTATCTACTTTTAGTGGGTCCACTACTAAAAGTAGATCTACTTTATCTACTTTTGGAGAATTTGGTTTAAATCAGTCAGTTGGATAGATGCTTGGCTTTACATTTCGGATAGGTTAAGAATTTTAAAAGCTGACCCCGATGTTCTTAAATTGTCCAGCAAACCAGCAGTATCTACTTTTAGTGGGTCCAATCTAACATTACTGGACATCCTAATAAAAAATTTTGTGTGGGGGAAATGTTCATATATCAGAATGTCTGACGAAATCATGAAATCCTTAAATAATTCTTTTTTGCTTCTTTGCCCTCTGATAATCCAAAGTGCCAAATAAGTGATATTTTGGAATGCTCACAACAGAATTACAGTGAAGACTAATGGGTGATAACCTGCTATCTGAGGTACCTTATGATTGCTGCTGTGCTAGATGACTTGAGGGGAGGAAATAAATATATGAACATTGTATGTTAAAATTTGCACTTGAATGAGGAATTAACTAACTGCAGACATTATGATTTGCAATCTGAAGTCCGCATAACAGTCTGCTATCACTGCACAATGCAAAAATCCATCGTTCTTCCTCGGCTTTACAGGACTGAGAAAATTAAGACTGTTGAAAGAAACAAATGGAAATACAAAGAAAGGGACAAATAGACACTCTCCCTAATGAATGACTGTGTGTTCTGTTACTTTGGGATCATAGTACAGTTGATGGCCTTCGTGAAAACTGCCTATCGTTCACTTTGGAGGAGAGTTGTTACTTTTCCTGGGTCTTATGGGGTATGTCTACACAGGAAAAAAAAGACCTGTGGCCATGGGTCTCAGCGCCCATATCAACTGAGAAGAACTTGCAGGGCTCCCTTTGCAGGGCTAAAAATAGCCATTCAGGCTCTGAAGCCTGGCAAAAGAAGAGAGTCTCGGAGCCTGGGCTCCAGCCCGAGGCCCAATGTCTACACTGCCATTTTTGTTCCTGCAGCACAAACTTGAGTCTATCGATCCGGGCTCTGAGCCTCGCTGCTGCTGGGTTTTTTAGTGTGTAGATATACCCCTTGAGGGTTAAACTTCTGTGGTAAGGCTGAGAAGGGGCCACGTGGCAAGAAGGATTGCAGGCTGCAGGAACTGAGAATGTTGGCTGAGCAGCAAGCCAGGCATTGTCGCTTAGATGTGAGATCCACGTTAGACAGCTGTGATCCCTGGGCGCTTGGCTTGTAGGACGGGGCAAAGTGACTTCCTTTGGTGTATCCTGTGCCTTTTTTGGTAGTAGACACAACAGGTTCTTTCCCAACTTTATGTCCCTACTGATTAGTCAGCTTTCTGTATCCAGGGGCCTTATACAATTCTTAGGCACTGTGCTGGAATTAATTGGTAACTATTCTCTTTCCCCGTGAGCAGCAGAAAGTTAGACAAGGCTTCTTCCCCTTTGGTTTTGCCAGTATCTCAGGAGAAAGAGACTGCACTTTTCAGCATTGTGACATCAGATCATGAGAAGATGTATCACAACAGGAATCATTTGCATCCGGAGTACATGAGGGCAGAGTGTGATGACAAGAGCAGACATTACCAATGCCTTAACCAAATAGCCACACACAAGACCTACATCTTTCTGATGCTATCAGTAGGGCCCTACCAAATTCACAGCCATGAAAAATGCATCACAGATTGTGAAATCTGATCTCCCCCCATGAAATCTGATCTCTTGTACTTTTAACCTACACCAGACAGATAACAGATTTCATGGAGGGGACCAGCGTTTCTCAAATTGGGGGCTGTGACCCAAAAGGAAGGGGGGTCACAAGGTTATTTTAAGAGGGTGGCAGTACCGTGACCCCTACTTCTGTGCTGCCTTCAGAGCTGGGTGGCTAGAGCGTGGCAGCTGCTGACTGAGGGCCTAGCTCTGCAGGCATCAGCGCAGAAATAAGGGTGTCAATACCATACCACGCTGTCCTTAGTTCTGTACTGATGCTGGCGGTGGCTCTGCCTTCAGAGCTGGGCTCCCGGCCTCCAGCCGCCGCTCTCCAGCTGCCCAGCTCTAAAGGGAGTGCTGCCACCAGCAGCAGCAGCGCAGAAGGAAGGGTGGTAGTGTCACATCTTCCCCTACAATAACCTTGTGACCCTTCCCCCACAACTCCTTTTTGGGTCAGGATCCCTACAATTACACACCAAGAAATTTCACAATTAAATAGCTGAAATCATGAAATTACAATTTTTTTAAATCTGACTGTGAAATTGACCCAAGTGAACCATGAATTTTGTAGGGTCCTAGTTATTAGTTAACGGGTGTTGGAAACACTCACACAATATTCCTCCCTGGCTGCTTTGTAAGTCTGATCTACTTGCCTTCATAGAGATTTCAGTGTTTGCACCTCATACAACTATGAGGATTGTTCATAATGACATCTTATCAATTTATTTTGAGGTGATAATGCTTATCACTGTCACTTTATTGCCTCCTGGTAGCCTCACACCTGAACCTGCTCCTTTTCCCCTAACATCCTTTCCCTTATTGCTGTTTCCTTCTATCTGAAAAACCCAGACCCAGAGATTAGTTAGGAATGTGCTTCCTCGCTGAAAATTCATGTGTGCACAAGCAGGAAGAATGTTCCTTAGAAATCCTTCCACTTCAATATCCGACCTGTTTCTAATATTCGACCTGGTTTGAATTTGGATGCAAATATGCAATGGATAGACAGCGATTTTCACCCCTATTTTAAGGTATGGGCCCCATAGGGCAGAGCCAGTTATGTCCTCTCAGCCTTCACTCTGCATTTTCTGATGTTTGAGCTGAATGCTTGACTTCCCAACCTCGACACTGCATTTACACTGGCCATTTGCAGGGATCGCACAGTTCTCTACTCAACTGTTATTGTTCATGAATTAGATAGCATCATGAATGTGTACGATATGTAAAAACAACCAGCAATGCAAGGTGCCTGCCCCAAGGAGCTTACAGTCAAATGTGACAAGGACACAAGAGAAATGATGGCACAAAATGGAGGCGAGGGAAGAGGTCAAAGTAAATGCTAGGAGGGGAATCTTGCATCGGTGCTTTCCCCAGAGAACAGAATGCATGTGTTTTGTTTTTGCTATTATGTCTTGTTTAGTTAAGTTTTTGCTTTGTGTTGTCCTTCGGTGGCTTATGGCTCAAACAACGGCATTGTCAAAAAGGGATTTGACTGAAAATGGTTGCTGATTGGTACATGAGAAGTGGGAGAATTTTCTAAGCAAAAGAGGAAACGTGCAAGGAGGTGTGGAGTGAAGAAAATTAAAGAATGATAATAGAGGGAACAGGAAAAGGAGGAAAAGGCAGAAGGAATGAAGGCAGAGGCTGAGAAAAGGTGGCTCCAGTAGACAAGGCAAAAGGGAACCAAGGAGCTGGGCAGTTGTGTTGGAGAGGAGAGGGTGGAGCTTAGAGATGCTGCAAAGGAACAAAATGTGACAACAGCTGGATTGGACTTCGGAAGGAGTAAACGAGAGTCTAATGTGACACTAGCATTAGGAGTTTGGATGATGGAGGACAATGGAGTTTGTCACAGATTCAGGGTAACTACATCTGTATCCTCCAACACACACACTCTGTGGTCCTCTCCAGGAATGCCCAATCAGGTGCCAGTGCCCAGTCAGGTACCAGACTTCCAGCCATCCCCCGTTTCTGGGTAGGGATTCAAGCCACTCTCTTCTGACCGGTGTCATATACTGTGATTTTCCCAGCAAGCTAGCCTACCTAAAGGCCTGTGCCTGTGCTTTGCTTTGCTTTCTTTCCAAGGGCTTTGACCAGTGTATTGCCAGGAGTTACTCGTAATCACACAGTTCTTTCTAAGCAGCATACATTTATTCTTAGGGTAAAAGCATTACAGAAGAAACATCTAAAAACAATAAAGGTTCCTACATGCTTACTAATGTACCAGAAACCACCCATCAATGTTATGGGACTTGGTAGACCAATGCCCTTCCAACCTCTCCCTCTAGGGTTGGGCTTCCCCCAGGATCCATGGTCCTGTCTGTTTGCTGAATCTAACGGAAGACCCTGAGTCTGTTTATAACCACCCTTGATATAGCCCGAGTTTTTTCTTTGTCCTTTGGTCTCTGGGAAACCCAGTTGGAACAAATATATGCAAACTACCCCAGGGTGGAACCTCTCTAGGGTTGTTTACAGTTTCAGTGATGTGCCTGAATCAGCCCGCCACTGTTTTTAGTTCCTGGAGGAGTTGTGGTAACCCTCCCTCAGAGAGGAGAACACATTCATACCTAAACCATTCATACATTTAAATTCACTGGTCCCCAACGATACTGCATGGGGTTGCATTATGTGTCACAGAGTTACTCACAGGGCTGGGAAGAGCAAGAAGGTCTGGGGAGCCGCTGAGTTTCATTTTCACGGTGCTGCATAGGCCACTGTTTCTGGTGCAGTGATACTTAACCAAATGCCAGTGCCATCTGTGACCTCCTCATTTGGAATCTTTGACTCCAACTGCCACACTTGTTAAAAAGCATAAAAATGGCACATAATTTCAGACAAGCCAGGATTACCCACACATTGGATTATGCTTAAGCAAAGGGTACGTGTTTGGCACTAAATTGCTCATGGGATTAGTAAAAGGATATTGAGCCGTTTGCCTGGAGGTGATCTGAGAAATTGAGACGACGGTCTCAAACTGTTTCCTCGTGGACAAGTTTTTGAGGAGCAAGAGACTGCTGTTACAGTTGGCATCTCTGCAGCACGGAGACCGAATCCTACCCTCTCAGCTCTCACTCAGAATGGGGGGCATATTCATGGGCCGATAGAGGGATGTTTTTCCCGGTCACTGCTCCTGCCTGTCCTGTGAATACTTGCAGGAGTTAGACAACACTGGCAACAAAGCTGACAACTTTCAGGGGTGCTACATTCACTTTAAAAAAAACACCTGGCGGTTGAAAAAATGTGCAACAATCGAATATTCTAGGTGGATGCACTAATATTTTTATAGCCGCAGTTAAAATTCAGGCCGATGTCCATAAACTGCGAGAGTTAATTTCTCTAGATTCATTTTTCATCAGTGTGATGGTCCCTTTGTTTATGAGGATTCGAGTAACTTGGCTATTGGATGGATAGTTCTCAGAGGATGGCAGCTTAGTGTTCTTTTTGAGTAGTGGGGTTCTTACATTGTCCCCATCACAGTGAAATCTGAGCACCTACTATGGTAGACAAAAGATAAAATGCATGATGAATGTTCTCTCTTATGGACACCCACCTATCATCCTGCTTGGCTTTGGTCTAAAACCCTAGGTTCCCTTCAAATGGGATTTTTCAACCCTACTCTCTGTTTTTTGTGTTTATATCATCTGCCTCAGGAAACTTGTCCTTCCTGCAGTTCCTGAGAGTATGACTTTTGGAGTCCTACAGCCTTCCAGAGCCTTCTCCCTGTTTTCTTTCACAGACTTACTCTCTGTTTTATTTCAGACCTCTCTAGTCAGTCAGGATGCAGCTTGCTCCAGGGCCAGCCTGAGTTTGGTTACGCTCCCCTCTCCCAGCAGCTCTGTTACTTTGTGTAGCTCATTCTGAGCTCTGTTAATGGAGACCTCACTTCTGTTGCAGTTTTTCTTTGGGGCATGGCAAGGAGTTTTATCCACTTTGGGATCAGTAGCTCAGAGACCAGAGTCCCTTGCCTATACAGGCAGGAGAAGAAACCTTCCCCCACGCTCATTTACCCTGACCTATCCATGTGTGTTTGCAAAGGGTTCATTCTCATTGAGTTTACGGACCTCAGTGACAGTCCATTGTAAAACCATCAAGGGGTTTAGCAGGACCAGGCATTGCCGGGGCAGGTTGGGGAAGATGATTTAGGAAAGAGTCTGCTGCAGATGTACATGGTAGAAGTCCAGAAGCAATGCCACTGGGGTAAGAGCTGCTTCATAATGGGTCTTCAGTGCATATCCACTTGCAGCTGAGGCTGCCAGCAATTTGTGCATAAGAATTCTGACCAAGGGATGCAAAGACCCCCTTTCACAGCTCCTCTCTCTGGCAACTTTGTGCATGACAGAGATTTGCCAGCAGCATTTTATCTAGAGACTCCATTTGCTACACTATGTATATTTGGGAAGAAAGAGAATAGGTTTGAAACTTTTGTTTGGGCAGCTTATTGAATTCTGTAGTTACCTCTTTATTTTGGGAAATATGACCTGAAAATACTTGGAATATTATACTGGAACACAAGTTGGCCTATTCCCTTGTTGCATAATATCTAGCAATTTGTAGCATCTAATATTTCATTGACATTCAAATTCTGTAACTACAGAGAAGAGGAGCATTACCGATACTTGATCTCATAGTCCAACAGGTTGCACTTAAGCACATGCTAGATTCTAAAATTGCATGTTCCAAAATTTCAGTGTTCTGCGTTTTACAGATGATTTGCTACTTGTAAGCTGCTGACAGATGGTATCTAAAAGATCTTGAACATTTGACCTCTTTTACTTCACAGGTTCTTTAGTTCATTTTGCGTTCCACTGCAAAGATCAAATGTCTGTTCCCCTCTAGTATTTAAATTAGGAAACTATAGTTTCAAGACAGATCTCATCTGCAGATCTGGGAAAAGCTACTATGCTGAAAATAGTCAAGTGCTTGTGAAGAGAAATGATTAGGCTTTGCAAAATGCTCACTTTTTAGGCTGTCATTTAATGCACAGAAGTTTTTCCTTTTACATAAATACATTTAATATACTTACAACCTCAAGTAAGCCTAGTTATTACCACATCTTCTTATGGGAACTTGCAACATCTGATGGAAAATATAAAGCTGAACTGTGGTTTGCCTGCACAAGCTGCTGTAACCCTGTGGATTCAGTGTGGTTTTTTATCACATGATGCTTAGCCTAGCCCAGGACATTGTTGTTTGTGTCAGAGATAAAATGCAATTCTAGTTCACGAGTTCCTACAAAAGTCATATGATTATCGTTCACATGTTCCAGCCATTGTGTACTAGGCACAAGCCAAAACTATGAGCCATTAGCAAACCTACACATTGCATGACTTCAGCGTGCTCCCTGTAAGGATTAGTGTGTCATAATGGGAGTTGGTTACTCTGAGTGGGAACTTGTGCTAGTGGCTAAAGCACAAGCCAAGGGGTCAGGAGAATGGGTTTCCATTCCCAGCTCTGTCACAGACTCACTGGTTTGTCTGATTTGTTTCCTTTCCCACTGGAATAGTGGTCACAACAGTGCAAATGCTAATGTGGGCAACACGATGGAAAAACATTAGTAAGGGCATGAGCCCTATCTGGCCCCAACTGTAGACTCTAGCAGGCTGGTGGCCTACATGCACCATGACACATGGAGCCCCATGCTCCACTTGCACGGGCCCCTACCCGACCAGTGAGGGAGGGGCAGAGGCATGGTGCTCCTTTCTCCCTCTGCTTCATCTCCCCTCCCCAGGGAGCAGCAGGGGACCATCTTCTCCCTGCACAGGGCCTATGACAACCAGACAGCAAGTGTTAAAAATTGGGACGGGGGTGGAGGGGTAATAAGAGCCCATATAAGAAAAAGACCCCAAAATTTGGACTGTCCCTATAAAATTGGGACATCTGGTCACCCTAATAAGGCTAGTGGTGGGAGTGGGAGTGGCAGGGACCTAGTACTTATCTGGCAGCTGGGATGTATCTGCTTGGATGAATGGGCTGAGCCCCCCTGCCTTTTTTTTTTTTCTGCCAGCTGACACATGCACAGAGTCCCCTGCTGGGGTGGTGTTGGCAGGACGCCTAAGGCAAGGCTTTGACGTCCCATTGAGATGCCTGGGGCAATTCACACCTCTCAGAGCTATTGTTTTTGGCCCTTTGCACACTCTGCTTCAGTTACACTTGGGTTGCATTTTCAGGCTTTCCTTCACAACCACTAGGACTAAAAACCTGAATTTTTAAAATGTCATCCTCTGTGAGGTGCTGTGCCTACCACAAGACTATATAAACACCTATTAGCATGTACGTAAGGTGGAGAGAAGAAAAGTGGAATCTATTGTTCCTCTCCCTGTATTCTCCTCTTTCTTTGCTACCCATTCTCCTGCTCCTGTGCCCATAATTATTCTCTGTAAAACTTCAGAGCAGCTTGACTGCCTGCAGTTTCTTAAGAAAATGAACAAGGAGTGTTTTGTATTAGCTCACAGTTCAGTTTTCTAAGTAAAGCAGCCCACCCTCCTTCCCTGTAGCCAGTCTGGAGGAGAAATAAATCCTCGTTCTGCGTACTGTTTGCCTTGGCGTATAACCTTTTTGCTGCTAAATATGCTTCCTAAAGTGGGAATACGAGACCAGATCATTCCGGTGCCATTAAACAATGATTTTAGGGATGTGAAATCTAATGACAGGCATGGGCTCTGTGTTTCAGAAACTCTGTAGTGATGCTCAGGTGAGGGTCTTTGGGAAATGTTGCCAGCTGAAGCCTGGAGGAGACAGTTCCTCTTCACTTGACAGTTCCATCAATTCGTCCTCCTCGTCTTCCGATACAAAAGAACAATGCCCAAAATACCAGGTGAGAATTCTTTTATATTATTTGTCTTGTCACATTTTTCAACAGAGGTATTGAATGTTTTAAAATGCTTAAAATTAGAGACGGCTTGAGGCAGGAGTTTTCTTGAAGGTTTAGACTAAGGTCGCAGTTTGACCGTGAATCGAGACTAGGGTTTTGGGGTCAAGGGCAACTAAAACGTGGTAAACTATTCCCCCAAGAATGCTGCCTAGAGTGGCAGAATTATCTCCAGAGTATGAGAGGTCTGCCCTTTTGGGCCATATTTGAATAGGACCTGGACCATAAGCCCCTTCCGTGAAATGAGTCTTGGGACTGGACCCATAATGGTAGGTTGAGACATTTTTGTTCCTTTGAGTATTTGGATCTGTATGGACTCTTCTCTAGTGACAGACCTAGGCTTCATGATGTTTTTAAATATTCTGAATTACAAATACATTTATGTGGCAACATACCGTAGATGAAGGCTATGTAACAGTGCTATATAACATGAGTTAAATTTTACAAAAGTGTGGAGGTTTTGGTTACAAGAGTAGCCAGAGTCATCTGACACGGATGTATTTCTGTCATCTCAGCTTCCATGGATCACAAGCATTTTATATTAAGCCATCCTAAAATAGAACTGAGCCTTTATACTCTTTGTAATGAATTAAATGCATGTTTGAGGGAAGCTGCCCCTTACACAACTTATTTCGAGGTACAGTACTACTGATATCTTATCCCACTATAAATGAACGAACTTTCTGCATTAATTTTATCCATCGTTACATTAGCTGTTGCTATATTTGACCAGAAATGTATTCCCTTTTTCTTTCCTTTCACGTACAGCTCTTCTCTATAGTTTCAATAAGGTGGCTGAAGTCCTATTTGCCCTTTCACCCTTCTTGGAAGGGTATTTTGTGTAGGTTTGAAAGGAAGAGCTGTTCCATTTCTCTTGGTTGCTTCTTCCGGCACAGCATAATCCCCACAACGTCCTATGTAACCAAGAGAACATTATGCTCCCCAATGTCTAGACCTACAGCTACTTATTTCTCTTCTCAAAGAGGCAGGCTCTACACAAACACTGATTAGAGAAGATTATTGGAAAGTAAAGGTGTCTATATATATATATATATATATATATATATATATATATAATATAGTATGTGCAACCTTTGCAGCTGCAAAGTTGAAGTCCCAATAACATAATGCTAATAGCACATTGTATAATAGTTTCATTTACATATATGTGACTATGATGTAGGTGATTTAGAAGATGAAATATGGTGCTTTGTCCCAGGCTGCTGTGTGGTATTCTGATTGTGTCCCATGTAAAGCATTCACAGGTGTCACTAGAATACATTCAGATACTTCTAAATAAGGTCTGCTATTGCTAATGGTTACTTGCAGATGACTTCCCACAATAGAGTGAACTGCACCTGGTAGAATCTTGCCCTGGTGTGTTTTTTTTTCTCATCCAGGCTGAAGGTATGTTTGATCATGAGACCTGGGTTCTACAACTGTGTTGCAATTCTATTTATATGTGTAGACAGTTATTTTGTGCAATATGTGCAGTAAGTGAAAATTTAAAATGCTATACATTTACTGGTCAGAAATGTGATTTCCAAATCGTGCAAATATTACTGACTCTAATATGCTAATGTGTAATAACAAACACTTGCAATTTATTTATGATCTGTTTTTATGTGAGCTCATAAACTTGAGCAAGGGAATTGGTTTGCTTCCAAGTCGTCATTCCCTAGAGTCATGCCCTTTTGCCATACGTTCTACAGTTATTACTCATATGAGTTTTTAATTTTTAACCCCTTTTCTTGGCTGATCACACTTCACTTTGGTCTTTGGTGACCTCTGTTTTCTAGAACTTGGAGACCCGGGTGGTTGAACAGCAGCAAGGTTCTCACAATAAATGTAGGTATTTGTGGTAATGCAAGATAGTCATGGCACATATGAAGGGCAAACCAAAGCAGGGCATCTCATCACTATCTTTGTCTTTGGCAGTGCCTCTTCCCAATCTTGCAGGGAAAAGAAAAAACCCCTGTAATTGGGTCCGAAATGAGCAGATTTTCACTTTTCATGATCTTTGATGATGATAATATTTTTGTCTAAGTATTCTCCCCCACCCACCGTTTTTATTGACTTAACTTTTCACACTGGCAGAAAATTAAAACGAAACAATCTTCAAACGCTTTATACTTATTCAGAACATAAGAACTCCCGCAATTTATATTCATTGATAAAAATCATCATAATTGGGCCTAATGTTTTGTAATGATCATTATTCAGTGTTCCATGTACAAAAGTACTTTGTAAAGAAGTGCTTTTCTAGAGCCACACTCACCTTTTTTAGGATCCTGGGTGATATTTACTGATTAAAATCTAACCTTTCCTAGACTACTTACAATGCACCTGGCCAATTAGGCAATAAGATATCATGGGAGATGAGGATGGGAATGTATCCATGATCCTGGTAATGATCAGTTTTTGCTGTAACACATGAAGATTAATCAGAGATGTAGCTGTGTTAGTCTGGAATTGCAGAAGTGACAGAGTCCTGTGGCACCTTAAAGACTAACTAAAGTATTAGAGCATAAGCTTTCATGGGCTAATATCCACATGAAGATGACCTGAAGATTAATAGTCCTTGTAATTATATCCTCATTTTTATAGTGGTAGTTGCTATTTTTATTCATGCCCCATCCTTTTCGTGATGATGAGTTGCAGAAGTTAGATATTCTGTTAAAATATTCTGACCTTAATAATGGATCCATTTTGTCAATGGCTTTGAGAATTCAAAGGGCTAAGTACTGTAATGGAAAGTGTTATGTTTTAAATGAGTTATCTTTGAGTTTCATGGTATCTCCTTGTTCTTATTTTGATGGGTAGAGTAAGTACCTTTTTTATATACTCATTATTTCTGGTGAGGATCTGGAGGCCTGGATTCTGTTTCTGATTCTGCCATTAGCTCACTCTGTGACATTGGGAAAATCATTTAGATTTTGGCCATATTTGCTTGTTATCTAAACCCATATTTAGTCTCCTAAATAATTAGTCTAACTTTTCCCAGAGGGTGCACAAGCCCAGCTCCTATAGATTTCTATAGGAGCTGTGCATACTTAGTACCCTGTGAATATCAGCGCACTTAAGGATCTAATTTTAAGCACCCACGTTTGCAAATGTTGAACTAAATTCTTTGCTCCTCCATCTGGAGTTGACAAAGTCAAAGGATGTGGCTTGTTTTTTTTGCTTAGTGTCCAAGTGCAGCAGTTTTGAAGTGTCCGAGCTCCTTGTGGCATTTAATTTTGTCAGGGTCAGGCTAGCGGGGAGCCAGTGCTGAGATTCTGGAAGGTTAATAGGAAGATGGACTGCCAGCAAAAAAGAACATGAGTACAAAAAGTGACCCTGCTTAATTATGAATGTGACTGGAAAGACAGCACCTAGATGAGAGGAAAGAGTGGCATGAGTTTCTGTCAGCTTCAAGAACATCTTCAGTTGATTGGCCTGGGTAACTTTTTAATTTTAGTCTGAAGATTTTTGCTTGTTGTGTGCAGTACTTTATCTAGCCTATGATGTTATGTGACATTCCTCTTTTGTGCTCAATCAATATCATGTATGGCAAACTCTCACCAGTCAAGTAACAGGAAATGTATGGTTAGTCATGGCATCATGTGCTCTTTCCTTGTGCTGAAAGAGGTGATCAGCACAATAACAATAGATAGAAGTGTGTCAAATGCAAAATATTATGCACAGGTGATTATGAGTCAACCCTTAACTTGTCAAGAAGCCAATGATCCAGCCTGTCCATAATCCATGATCTCCATAGAATGATCAGCAGTAAACTAATAGCTCTTCTCACTCTGATGAAATAAAAGAAAAGTTTAGTCTCTAAGGTCCTCATTCAGGAAAGCACTGAAGCTCATTCTTAACTTCAGGCATTTGTTTAAGTCCCGTTGATTTCTGTAGGGATGCTTTTTGGTTTGGGACCCATGCCCTGATATCTGTGTTTTATACACATGGTATTACCCCTGCAGAAATGGATTATGGCCAGACTTCTATTTGGATCAATGGATTAAAAATAATGTGTTTTGAAAACAACAATTAATTATTTTCAGATACTCACAATTAATGGGACTTTTAAATACCTAAATACTTCTTATTTTGGAATATTTACAAATATATTTTAATTTATAGAAAAACACTTTCAGTTCCCCTTTTAGAATTCCTGCTTACTGAGAAAATAAGATTTTAAAATTATGTGTCGTATTGGGGGCACCATGTTTGTCCTCTGAACATCCCTCTTCTGGAACCTAGGAAAAAAACAGTTAGTCAAACTCCTAAACATTTCATATACAGTAGAATCTCAGAGTTAACGAATACCTCAGGAATGGAGGTTGTTCATAATTCTGAAATGTTCGTAACTCTGAACTTCCGGTTTGAAATGAGGTGTGTGGTTGACTGATCAGTTTGTGACTCTGGTTTTCATAACTCTGAGGTTCTACTATACATTGTGAGCCTGATCCAAAGACTCTTGAAGTCAGTGGAAAGACCTCATATGAACTTCAGTGAAATAGGGATTAGGCCCCAAGGAAGCAATTGAACAAACTCTGTGAGCCTTCACTTTTTATATTTAGGATTATTTGGGAAAGAAGAATTAACATCCCTTGATTTCTTTAAGATGCAAAGTAGGTAAGTAAGCATCCCTACTCATACCACACTGCAAGAACTTCTTTGCGTGTTCAGTCTTCATCTTCGGCTAAAATAGATTTTCCAAACCCACGTGTTTTTTAATAAGTACTTTCTCCATATAATGGTCCATGGTTTCTTTATTATATTCTATAATTCAGTCTAAGCTTTTCCCCATGCGTTGACAGGAATTCTATATGTTACTATGCTGTAGGCCTGTCTGCTATTAATGAAGTTTTGAGATTGAATGTGATATGAAATGATATTTACTAAAAGTAATCTGAGGAAATAATTTCTGTAAAACACACACACACACACACACACACACAAATTTAGAACAGTACACAACCCCCCTCCTCTCATCTTCCTTCCTAATGAGGCTGAATTTACCCCAGATGAACACTACTGGCTGAGAATCTGTTTAGATTAATGTTAGTGAATGCCATTGCCTGCTGCTTAATCATGAAAAGGTACATTATCCTTTATAGCGACACATTCAGCTGGTACCAAGCGATTTAAAATCTTTCTTAACCAGATGTTAAATGTGTGTGAAATTCTGAACCGTGGTATTTTAATGCAGAAGTTGCCAAATAAAGATTAAAAAGAGATGAAATGCAGCAAATCAGAGCTAGTCAAATTATTTGTTACAAATTTATCCCTATTTTCTCTTTGAGAATCCTTAAGAAATGTACTAATTTCTACAAGTATAATCATTGTTCATAAGTGGTCTTACTGTTGTAAATACAAGCATGTTGCGTCTTCCCTTCCGCAGTTACTGCGTAAAGTGGAAACTGCATATAGCCAGAACCTATTCACTTCAATGGGAGGCGAAATCGTGCCCCCTGCAGGAAGATTTTTTTAAAATTTCCCCCTTTTTTTTTTTTTTTTTTTTTGAGGACCGCGTAAAGCTGAAATCGCGTATGTTAAATACGCCTAAGACGCGACATGCCTGTAATACAAATCATTTTTGTTGCAGTAGAGTCAAATAGTCCCAGTTAAGACCTCATTGTGCTAGGCAATGTACATGATTGCTATTATTTATTATTAGCGTATAAGCTCTTTGGAAAAGGGAAGTCTAGTACTAGGTGTTTGTACAGTGGACAGTACAATAGGACTCCATTCTTGGTTGGCCCTTTGGTACAACGTAATAAACAGGATTAATGATAATTAACTGAACAGTTTGTGTTGCAGTAAAGTTTTACCTGAGTGGGTTGCAAATCCAGCTGCAGAACCCTACTCTTTTATCCGAGCGTGGGACCAGCTTTGTTGCTAAGAGTGTCAGAGTTAACCTTACTGCAACAGAAGCAGTTGTGTTAAGCCATTACTTGAGGATGGTAGGTTCACATAAAGCTCAGAACCCAAGTATGACAGATCTCGGTGAAGGCCGAAAGGAAGCTGAGAACTGGAGACACTGAATCCTGACAACCAAGTATGTAACAAGAGTAGGCACACTGAATGGATTTACTTTTCTGTGTAGTACAGAAAAGTTGGCACAAGTTACACGAGAAATGAAAAAATACCATCTGAACATTTTTGGTGTCAGTGAGATGAGGTGGGCGGGGAGTGGCAAGATGGTGCTATAATCTTACGCTGAGTAGGAAGAACCCATGAAAGAGGTATAGGAGTTATCCTGGATAACATCATAGCGAAGACCCTGCTGGCTTGGGAGCCAGTGAATGACAGAATAACAACAGCCAGGCTGCAAACAAAACATGTTGCATACTAGAATTTACATCAATATAATTTATGTCATTCAGGGATGTGATTAAGCCACCTCCATGAGTGATATAAGTTGCACTGACCTAAGTGCCAGTGTAGATAGCGCTATGTTGGCGGGAGAACTACTCCCACTGACATAGCTACTGCCGCTCGTTGGGTGTGGATTAATTAAGTCGACGGGAGAACTCTCTCCCATCACCTTAGAGCATCTGCACTAGCAGTGCGAGAGCTGTAAGCTCTGTAATGTAAAGGTAGCCCAAGTATATGAGCAACAAATGCGTTAGGCGAAAGTGAAAAGAATACATTCTAAAAGCAGGTGCAGCAAGTATTGGATGACATGCCTAATCAAGACATCAGTTTGATGATAGGGTGACTTCAGTGCACAAATTGGCAACAACTTGATTGGCTGGGAAGGTGTCCTGGGCACAACAGCAAAAGGCATCCAGACGTATAATGATGGATGGCTCCTGAAGGTCTGCGGCTCAAACACCAGCAAGATAGGCTGCGTGTATAGTTGAGAGGTGAGTGTCATCTCTGAGGGGTGTCAGAGTCAGCAGAGGAGCAGATGTTTACTCAGATCATTCTCTCTGAGAGGCCACATTATAACTTAAACTCAAAAAGATCACAAACATGGACAAAAAGAATGTTATAGCAATAGAGAATTCCAGGACAAAGAAATGCAGATCAGACTCCAGATTGCATTTAGCAGCCGTTCCAGTATTTTACAGAACCAGACTGATGGAAGTCTGGAAGACAGATGGTCAACCTGGAAGAAAATGGTAGTCGAGACAGTAGTAGAGGTAGTGGGACTCCAAAGAGGGCAAAAGTAAGGTGCATAGATTATTACATCTGGAACAAGAGCAGCAACTGACAAACAGAAAACTCTGAAGGCAAAGAAGGAATAGTGCAAGACACGGGTGGAACTTTTAGAGCAGATGCAAGATGCAGAGAAAAACACAGAAATAAAGACGGAAATTCAGGCAAGATAGAAATGTCTGGGTTCAGAAGAAGACTGCAGAGGGAGAAGAAGCAGCACAAGAGAGGAGATTTCAAGCAGCTCTATAGAATAGTGAAAGACCTCTCAGAAAGACTGGATCATCACAGTTGATGCCCATCAATGACTGCCATGGGCAGATGTTGAAAATGCATGAGGAACAAGCCTGGAAAGAACGTTTCCATTCCAGATTAAACTATCCAGAGCCAACAATGATGCATAAGTTTGAGAGAAATGCCAGTGCTAAGTTAGAAATAGAAAAGGGACCAATAAGACCCAATGAAATTAGAGCAGCCATTAAAGGCCTCAAACAAGGGAATTGCCTGATGTTCACAGAATTCAAGCAGATGTACTGAAGGCTGGAGGGAAGATTCTGACTGAGTAGCTAATAAAACTCTTACAAAATATGGGTGAAAGAACAAATGCTATAAGACTAGAAAGATGATATTATTGTGGCATTATGAAAAAGGGTGATCTTATTCAGTGCACCATATAACCTGGGAAAAAGTACCACAACTAGTGAGTGACAGTAATCAGTGGAGAAACTGAGAGCTTACAACCTAAATATAAGACAAGAAACAACAGGTGGATACAACAGATGTGGGAGAATCACAAGATAAGTGACACAATTATTAGTTAGTGTAATAAGGGGCATCATAGTACACTCACTGCCTAGCCTTTGTCAAATGTCTGGTAAATGGCAGAGTGAGATTTAAGAAGTGCTTTGAAGAAGTACTGTCTAGTGTCTGTTTGGATTTTTGCTGGGAGCTGCTCCCAATGCATAAGGGATGGATGGCCTGAGCAAAAGTACTAAACTGTTTGAGGGATGACTGGGCTACCGGCATCATTAGCAAGGCAAGGGTCACAAGTTAAAGGCTTGATTGTACGTAAAAGATTATGGATAAAGTGAGGCTAATCCATGAATGCCCTTAAAAATGAATACCTAGTTTTTGTTTGCAGTGGGAAAAGGGAGAACCAAGGGACGGAATAGTTTGTGACCACATTTCAGCTGAAATTTGAACTGTTTCTGTTCAGCAATTTGCTATTCATCATTCGGTGGTCACTTTAAGTCACCTGATATTTTTTTCTGTTTCTTGTATGGATAGTTGAAACATTTTTTAAAGAGGGGAATAATGAATTACAAATAACTTACTCCTGGTAAAAAGATTCATATGGAAAATGATTGATACTAAAATTTGTGAGACTTTTGGTATTTGTGAACTGTTTTGCAAATACCAGAGTGACTTTCTGAATACAACTCATCGATTGTACAAACAACAGTGAATCAAATTCATCAATATTTTATTTCTGAGCATAATTACAAATCCCTTTTTGGATTACTCGGTCACCTCTAGAAGTGCTTTCTCTATTGTTCTGTGTAATACTACAGCAGGCCTGCACAACTCGGAAAGCAGCGAGGGCCATGTTACTGCAAAAAAAAACAGCTGCGGGCCGAAAAGCCCTGCCCTCGCCCCACCCCCATCCGCTTCCCCCCACCCTACCGCTTGGCTTGCCCCACCCCTACTTATTCCTCGCGGGCCGCACAGTGAGCCTGTGCGGGCCGCATGTGGTCCCCGGACTGCATGTTGTGCAGGCCTGTACTTCAGTAACTCCTCACTTAATGTTGTAATTATGTTCCTGAAAAAAGCTACTTTAAGCGAAACGCTCTTAAGCAAATCCAATTTCCCCATAAGAATTAATATAAATAGGGGTGTTAGGTTCCATGGAAATTTTTTTTGCCAGACAAAAGACATGATATGCATATGCAGTGCAGGTTTTAAATAATGTTAAACAAATAATTTAATACTGTGCTCACCAATGATGATTGTGAAGCTTGGTTGAGGCAGGGGCTTAGGAGGGTCGGGGCGTGGGGGCTTGCCCCGCTCCACGCGCCGGACGTTCCAGCCGGGGAGTGGAGTTGGGAGCTTGCCCACACCCTGGCTGGAATGCTGGGTGGACGGAGTGGGGAAAGCCCCCGCGCCCCGACCCCACTTCCTGACAGAAGCACCTGGTGGACGGGCGGAGCGGGGCAAGCCAAACAACCTTATAATGGAACATTGCACAACTTTAAACTGGTATGTTCTCTAATAGATCAGCAACTTAATAATGAAACAACGTTGTCTGGGATGACTTTAAGTGAGGTGTTACTGTAGGTTTTCTAATTTTCTTTATAATTACCTATATTGCAAACAGGAGAAATATTAATTGGGAAGATAGGTTGTATAGCAGTCTGTTGGAGTTGTATGTTTTTATAAACAAGTTACTTTTCATAGAAACCTGCCTGCGTCTATAGAACTCTACGCCTTAATCTGGGCCTTGAAATTGGAGACTAATCCCTTATCAGTTCTTGAGAATATATCACACTCCACTCCACCCTTTATGACTCAGCTGTGTCTTCAGTAACAGCTGCCAGCAGCCAGTACTGAAATGCATTGCACCTCTCATAGAGATAGGTTTGTTCTGTTAATTGTACTGATTGGTTCAGTCCACAAACCCACCTTAAGATTGCTTATTGGAGTAGAATTTATCTCAGACAACTATACTGTGCTTTTAAGTGGCCTACACTGTGTTGTGTTGCAAATGTACCTGATATTTGCATCCATCAGAACAAAGCATTTTTTAATATTTTTCCTTATTTCTGTGTTGCCTTAATTGAAAACGTGCTTTTGAAATGCTCAAGCGCATAACAAAGTAATTAACTGATTTGTTCTGTAGGGTTCCCGATGCTCCTCGGATGCCAACATGCTTGGAGAGATGATGTTTGGCTCTGTGGCCATGAGCTACAAGGGTTCTACATTGAAAATTCACCAGATCCGGTGAGACTCATTCTGTTTTGTTTGTTTTTTTACTGATGTCCTTTTCACGAGATTCTATGTTGGGGTAAAATTATTATTCAACTGAATGTTCCCAATGCAGAGCAGAGGCAGTTTCTAGATTCAGGTACAAATAGTATTTTCCTGATAATGTTTTAGACATATAATAATGCTAGACTAATTGTCATGCTATACATTTAAGCCTTTAAAATCTGAAGGGATGTGAATGGAGACAAAAGGAAGTCTTGGGACAATAGTTCTGTACTGACCGCTTCCTTTTTTGTCTCATAGCTCCCCTCCTCAGCTCATGCTTAGCAAGGTTTTTACAGCTCGAACTGGAAGTAGCATCTATGGAAGTCTAAACACGTGAGTACATTAGAAATGGTATCACTGAGTCTGAGTAGTTGAACCTAAGCACTACTTGGAAGAGAATTCTGATCGTGTCCGGAGCCTCAATATTCTTTTTTCTATATCACAAAGAACTTTGTATTGTTTCCTGTGATTCGCCTCTTGACTGTTTGCTTGTGGTCATCTCCACCTCACCTTGCCTTAAACAGAGGGATGGACTTTTCCTTCAGAGCGGATGCAGTGGCACTTTGGCAATTGGAGACTGATCCTGCAAGGGGCTAAGCACTTTTGGTTCCTACTGAAATCAATGAGAGTTGAAGGCACTCAATAATACCTCTTGGGAGTGAGGTGTTACAGAGTGGGTCTTTCTTTCAGCTATTTGCATGCTCAGTTTGCATGTTCTAATTGTACAGCTGGCCCAGCCTTGTGAACACTAGTTGGTGGTCGGGTTTTTTCCACAACTTTAGTGAAAGCCTGCACTAGTTGCTAGTCTGTTCCATTCAGGCTATCAGTGAAATCAGACAGCACTGTACCAAAATGTGAATGACTGATTTTGTTGTGTTTTTGTTTTTTTAGGTTGCAGGACAGTCTTGAGTTCATTAATCAGGACAGTAATACATTAAAGCCAGACCATAGTACAATTATGAATGGACTCCTTGAAAACATAGGTAATTAAAAGCTTATTTTCTTTCTTGGTATCTTTGTTAATTGAATAAGCACTAGATTTTTAGACTGTTGTGAAAAATTCCGTATATGAACATTTGTTATGCAGCTAATAAAACCTCCTTAAACAGTAGCAAGGGATTTTATAGAAAGAAACCTTGGCATGGATTTGGGGAGAACTTAGGCCTTGGTAATGGGATCCAGAGATTACGTCTTGGTAATGGGACACAGAGCTTTTCTTCCATCTTGGTTAGAGGTTTAAATACAGCCCACATCAGGAAACACTAATACAGCCCTGCTTAGCAAACACCACTTTGCCTTAATTAGTTAATTTAGTTTTCAAGCCAACAGTTCTATTGTAGTTAGAATTAAATTGGCTGGAAAAAGTTAATTTTAAAACTTTACGTGATCAGATTCCAAGATTATCAGTGGACATACTTACTCTTTTGCTCTAGTATTCAGACATCTGAGGCTATTTGAGTGTCATGTTACCCCAAAATGGGGGTTTGGCTTCCAAATAACTGGTCAGTTCTTGGGAACAAGGATACAGCCATATCCTCATGAATTTCAATGGGACAATGTTTGTGCTTAAATTTAACCATGTGCTTGAGTGCCTTGCTAGATCAGCAATGAAGTCATTCTTATAAAATCAATTTTTATTGCTGAAACTGCAGAAATGAACCAGCTTCAAAAAGGTTCAGAAACATCAACAGATGTTTTTTTCCTCCTTGTTGTGGCAGATGTTTCTTTAAAACTTGCATCATCATTTGCAAGCTAATTGAGGTATAATAATGATAATAAGCTTGTGCTACTTTTCTTGCCAGTAATTCATTTATAAGGGAAGCCTTGTAAAGGGTTTTGAGACTGTTGTTCATTAAACGCATCCACATTTACAAAATGTGGAAAGTCAAAGTTGTGCGTCGTCCTCATTACTCAGTATTTCCTTTGTGTGAGATTTTTAAAAGTGCCTAAGAGAGTTAGAAGCCAAAGTAAAGAAGTTCCTAACCCAGGCACGTTTGAAAATCTCACCTTTCCTCTGCAATTTGTATGACAGTGGCTTTTGTCTGGAAAGATCGTTAGTATGCCAACCCCCACCTTCCTGGCCCCAACAAAAAAATAATCCACAGGGAAGATTAAAATTTGGGCATTGTCACTGTTATGATTCAGTGACTTAGGTGTAGCAAAGCATCATAATGATGGCCTTCTACAGCAGCAAAAAGAAGGAAAATAGCTCTTCTAGCATGCTGCTGTAGGAGGTGTCAGTACATCAAGTCACAGAGGCACACGGCTAACAAATGACAGAGCATTTCAGAAGAAACTAAAATACTGAGACCGCAATGAAACTGCATGAACGTTCAGTCCTTTCATCAGTGTTTGTTTACAGTTCCCACTTCAAGGCAGAAGGAACAATGGGCAAGACAGGGCCAAGAAGTTAATTTATAACTGGAACATTTGGAATAACTAAATTAAATAAAAAAAATACTTCTAACTCACTGACCCTTGCCAGCTCGTGATATAAAAAAAGTTTCTGTGTGTTTTGGATGGTGACTGTTTACACACTGCTCTTTTCATACATGCCTGCTCTCTCTTTTTTTTTTAAACTATGCCTATCATCTTCTTCCTTAATAAAGAACTAAGTCATTTAAAGAAAACAAAAGGGAGCTTTAGTTAAACTGCAGCCCTGAATGTTTTAATCAATTTACATAGAAAACCTTGGGTGCAAAATAGCTTCCCAAATTCAGTTTTTTGGTGCAGCCGGCAATTAACTAATTAAAAATGTCAGTGTTATGTGTTTTATTTTATTACATAAGTAGAACAAGCATAACATATTTCCCTGATATAACTTACCTATCAGTAATGAATTTTTCTATGGTTGTTGTTAATGTTTGTTTTCTGTCCACCATTTTTACAACTAACGTCATGTATTGACTCTTAATTTTCATGAGCAGTGATTCTGAGCTGTAATTTTTCTCGCCACTCTATTAAACTTAATTTATTCATGCTTTTTTTTTATCTTCTTCAAAGGTGGAGTACCCTAGCCACCCCCTCAATGGAGATATTAAAACAAATGTTTTACATCAGGCTAAATCTAATATCTGTGAATTGAGCTAAAGTTTTGAGCTACTAGGTGTTCCTAATGTCCTGCATAAATCATTTGCATTTTAAAAATCCCTTTTATGGGAGGTAAAGTAAAATTGGATCCTATTTTAAAAAACTATTGGAAATACAATGTTTTAACCATAGGTATTTCAGTTTGGATTGTAACTCGTACTGAGCCTAAGAGCCGTATTTTTCTGTATCTGTTGGTCTGCATTTATGTTGGCTTATATCTTTTTCCCCTGCCACAAACTCTGCTCTGCTTTACTAACCTCATTCTTTCATATGTATTTTACGTTCTGCCATGTAGGTCTTTCACAGCTTTGCAGCCCTAGGCGAGCGTTCTCTGAACAAGGTCCGCTCCGCCTGATCCGGAGCGCCTCTTTCTTTGCAGGTTTGCAGTGTGCTGTGTGCATAGTCTAGTTTATGTAGCAAAGATGTGTGGATTTGTAGTGTAGCCATGGAAATAAGATATGTTTTAAAAATATGGTTGTGGAATTGGAGGGCATGGGAGAAATGTAAAGTGAGCAGGGATGCCTGCTTTTTATCATTTGTGGGAATTTTAAGCACATATCCTAGAGAGCAGTAAATGCTTTAAAAGTTCTGTTCTCATAATGAGTTTTGTTTTATAGACACTTATCCATTTGCATGGTGCATATCTATTTTTGGAGGCAATATTTGACTCTAGTTGCTTTCCAAACTAATTTAGATCTGGACTTGTTTAATCAAATTTATAAGAATATGTAATCACTTTTGGGTCATATAAAATGACCAATTCTTGTTTTCAGTGGCTGAGTCTTACTTCCATGGCTGAGGAGCTTTTGTTTCACAAATCTGTAAAATATATCACATTTAAGATTCTGATTGAGACACTTCTGATCTTCTAGACACATAAGGACTGGCTGTGAATACAGATGCTGCTCAAGGCATAGTTGAACAAGCAATTCACTATATAAAGTTTTAATAGTAATCCTTTTCTTTCCTAACTATTATTGTAAAATATTTTGGAAGAATTATTTATTACATGGTCCAAACTTGTATATAAAGCTTGTATCCAATGTTGCTAGTGTGTACACATCTAAAATCTAAGTTACTCTTTTTGTCTTTTACAAAGGGCTTTAGATGTTTGGCTATGCCCTTTTGATACATTAGAATTTTACTTCAACATCCTTTTTGTAGGAGACAGAATGAATAAGGGTCTTTTTTTTGTGTGCTTAAAATAAAGAGGCAGACTTCAGAAAAAGATGTAGGAGCTTTTCAAATAAATGTTTTGGCTTGTTCAGCTGAGCAGCATCTCTTGGTGATGGGCTTGTACAGTGTGTTGAAAAATATCTAAATTAATGCAATGAGATAAGCATGATTTGGTTTTGTTAATGAAATGGAACACTACAAACAAGGACAGAAAATGTATATTCTCTTGCTAATTGGTATGCCTTATTTTCCAGTTCACAGCAACCCTATGGACATGCCTGGGAGGGAGCAGAATGAGGACAGAGACAGCGGCATAGCAAGATCTGGTAAAACCCAGTACACTAGAAAGCACTATGAATGATTGCTATTAGATATCCATCTATCCTGTTACCTAAGCCACCTTCTCTGTTCCTTGGTGACCTCACTAAAACCAGAATCCCAGAAATCTGACTTTCCCTACAATAATGATCTCTTTTGAAATGTATGTATTCATTTATTTACATTTATGCAAATGCTAGAGAAGGGCGCCTATCCATATACTTTAGGCACCCTTGATATACTTAAAAATACTTCACAAAAATACTCAGAGTGCAGTAGTACAATTGAATATAACCCACTCCCAATGAGCCAGGCAATTTAAAGACTGAAATCAAACTCATAACATGTTCAAAAATATTGTGCCCCATTATTATGGAGGGCAATAATAATCTCCAGCTTTTAGAATGGGTAATTTCCCCCAAAAAACTCAGGACCCTCGTCCTGTTACAACTGGAGACTTGCATCTAATAGGCCATCCTTCCTTTCTGTTCCATCTCTGCTTTTGGAGAGCTGTTAAGGGATTGAAAGTGCCATGTTTCTTATCTTTTGAAGAAGAATTTTCTCTTTCACCCTTGTGGAGTTGGAAGCGCAGTTCAAGATATCTGCATATATACAGTGCTTACGCTGTTTATTACCTCTACACTGGAGGGTTTAAAGTCTGTTCCAGCACGTCAGTGCTGGTTTTACTGTAAACTGGACATTTTAAAAATAAGAAATGTTTATAGATAGGAAGGATGAATCAGATGTTCGATGAGTTATGTCAGATGCATCTAATGGGGTCCCTCTAACTGCTACCATAATTTCCCAAATACTCTTTTCTTTTGTGTGCTGTAGTTATGTAGCAAGTGTTTCACTAGGTTTTTCTAATTCTTACAGCATCTCTTAGCAGCCTGCTCATCACTCCGTTTCCCTCCCCGGGCTCTTCACTTACCAGAAGCTGTGCCAGCAGTTACCAAAGACGCTGGCGTCGCAGTCAGACCACAAGCTTGGAGAATGGGGTCTTCCCTAGATGGTGAGCTGGAGATGATAAAGTTGGTTTTACCTCAGACTCTTGCAGATTCCTGTAGTTTGATTCTGCTCTGGCATACATCAATGTAACACCATTATTTGCTGTGGTGTATTTATACTGGTGTAAGTGAAATAAGAATTGGATCTCTGGTGCTTTTTATGGTTTATTTCTTCATGGTGTTTACTGTTTTTTCACGTAATAGAAACCACCAACAGATCGCAGGTAAATGTATGGGTTGAAGTTCTGAAGAGAAGGAGTCCTGAGATCCTAATAAAAAAGTAAACAATTGGCAAAGATAGGTGTGAATTGAAATACCAGATCCAAACTCCACAAACTTCTGATCTGGACTTTGAGATTTAAGGCTCATCTTTCAATAATGTGTCTTGCTTTTTTAGAGTGACAACACTGATGTTACCAAGGAAGATGATTTAACAGCAAGTGCAAATAAAAGGATTTAGCTTAAGTTAAACATTCTGATATTTAATTACATAGAACTCAAACTGCCATTTAAAGCAATGAATTCCTCAAGCTTTTTCTATTTCCCCTTCCAGGTCTGTGGAGGAAAGCTTTAATTTGTCAGATGACAGCTCTGGTCCCAGCCCGGGAATTGTTAGGAAAAAGAAGATAGCAATTGGTGTGATTTTTTCACTCTCAAAGGACGAAGATGAAAATAATAAATTTCATGAGTTCTTTTTCTCACATTTCCCTCTTTTTGAGAGTCACATGAACAAACTGAAGAGTGCAATAGAACAGGTAAACACAATCTCTTGGGATTCTTGCGCTTCCTGTATTTGTTTAATTTTTTTCTTGCATCTTACTAATGTATCTGTAATTCAGGGGGCCAAATTCCTCTCTTCTAATGGAATTATACCAGAGAAGATTTATGCTCAGTGGGCCAGATCTTTGACTCTGCATCCTGCTAACAGCATAGGGCCTGTGTTTGGGGTGGGGACAAAGCATGCTGCATTATGCTGTGCACTGGAAATTAGAACAGTCCTTAGGCTGCTCCAACTTGCACTGGAGTTTCAGCTCCCAGCCAGCTCTAACATCAACCAAGGTTAAAGGCTTAGGACCACTCTTGCCTCTTTCCTTCAGCTATACAAAAGTTCACTCTCGTGGATTGCATTGCAGCTTCGGGATCCTTCAATGGGCTTGTTGGGCTCTAAATAACTCTAGTATTTCTGGTTTTTGCTGATTCCTAATCTTGTCAGATTTTCTAAGAATGAATAGTTCTACATATAGATTCATCTCTAACCCCTCTTCTAGGAAATACTTTAGCATTGAATGTATGAAAACTTTGAACCCTTTTCTAGCTTTCATGACTGAAAGTGCGGAAGGGAAAGGGACGGCAAATACATATAACTCCCTACGTATGAAAGTTGGCAATGTACCATCATTTATCATGTTTAAAAAAAATGTATTTGCCTGACTGGTTGCATAAAAGATAAAGCTGAACACATGATTTTGTTTTCCATTTTCTTTACTTCTGTTGCCATGTCTGGTGTGTGTTATCTGTTTAATGATTGTTTTCAAGGCTATGAAAATGAGCCGTAGATCAGCTGATGCCAGTCAGCGGAGCTTGGCATATAACAGGATTGTAGACGCCCTAAATGAATTCAGGTGAGTATTTAGTCTTAAATCTTTTATTGATGTTTCTTTTAATGTGCTTGAGTTCTTCCAGATCCTTTGTAGTGAAGTGTTTCTCAACCCTTTCAGACAATCAACCTCTTATTCAAAGTAAAAAATGATTGCTGACCCACTTATGGTGACTGTCAAAGTCAGGATGGAAACTATTAATGCTACCATTGCAAAGCCTATATCATTTACCTGGGTGTGTGTTTTGAGAGGGGGTCAGAGAGTACTTGACCATGAAAGGGCAGGGCTGTGTGGGGAGCAGGTGAGTGAGATTTTCTTTGCTTTACATTGTAATAAAGTTTTCAATGTCTCACATCTCCTCTGGTTGCCTTTCATGGTCTACCTTGCAGGTCACGACCGACTGGTTGAGAAACACTGTTTTAGCTCATCTTTTGTTAATCTGTGACTAGAACGTAACCTTTTCCCATGCCTCAGATCTCTGCGTGGACCCATAGTTATTGCTTATAGGTAGTTTTTGGAGAGGAGGAGCAGCTTTCAAAAAACGTCTAAGCTTTTCTTCTGACACCTGCACAATGGGGTGGGACAATATTAAGACCTACCATCTATTCAGTTCTGTTGAGAAATAACACAGATGAGTACATCACTGGCATTTTCCTTCAGTAATTCAGATAGTGTGGGGGATGGAGAGGGGAAGAAAAATGAAATCTATCTGTTTCTAGTGATTTTCATCTATTAGGTAGGAGTGGCCGGATGCCTCTAAAAAGAGAGAGACTAGAAGTGCATTTAACAAGCCCTATAAAAGGCAACATTATATTGTAAAACTGTGGTTAACTTTGCTTTCCAATGGCAGGGTGTTTTTCTTAGCAGTGAAAGATCCTGCAGGTCCATTCATTGGAAAAAAATCACTTTTCAGTTTAGTTTCAGTCAGCAGAATTACAGCACTGTTACTGAATAGCCATGGATTATGTGACATTGAAGGGCAAACGTAGCACAGTTGTTATATTTTCCAAACATCTCTCATCTCATAATGAGCCAAATCCTCAGTTCTTCGTGCAGCTGCTTTATGCTCTTGGCTGTCTGTCCAGGAGGGTGGGGCAGGCCTGTAATGCACAGCACTGTGAGTCTTTTCAGCACCACCTGGGCTGCATATGCTATCCTGGAGGCTATTCTAGGAGCAGCCTGGCATCAGGAGACTTAGCAGGTTCAAAGGTGGCTTGAAGCACCCTTAGGGTCCCTCCCTTAGGATGCAAGTTCTGTGCTGTGCTTCTCCAAGGGGCACAGCACAGAAGAAACTCACCCTGGGTTCTTCCCCTTTAAATAAGTTCTGTTTGGTTGGGCTCCAGGTGAAGTGTAGCTTTGAATAAAGAAATTGAAGGTTCTCGTCTGCATACTTGTAGGGTGAAAATGCACATAGAAAAATAAAAGAAAACACCCCACTTTATAGGCAAGATAGACAGGCTAGTTTTCTGAGGCATTAAAGTATTGTCAAATGTGATCATTCACATGACACATTGATCACATAACCCTTAGTGGGGACGTTTGTGCACTACCAGTTTTATGCAGCATTTCCACGATGCTGTAAATATTGTTCCATTGCAACGTAGCTGGGTGAATTCAATCCAGTATAAGTTTCCTGGGGATGCAGCTTTCATTTGGATAATTGTATTTTTTAACAGTGTGTGTTAATGGGTACGTATGCTAGAAATGCCCCTTTGCAGCTTTTTGCAGCCTTCTAGAACCTTGTTTCTCTGCACTGTGTAGGATAGTAGTGCTGTGTTGTAACTTGCATACTATAAAAAGTGTTGTTATAGAACAGAAAAACCTGGGGTCCTGGTTTACAACTAAGCCTCCTACCTATTGTGTTTGGTGCTATACAAACACAAAACAGACAGTCCCTGCCCCAGAGACCTTACAATCTAAGTAAAGAAGAAGTTGTGCCTGGTTTGCTCCAGTTATCTCATACTCAGAGAGGAGGAGCCATTTCCATGAGTAGCTCAGACTGAAATATTTTTCCTGCTGCAAATTGTTGATGTTGATAATAAATCTGTTGCAAGTCCAGCATCAAACTCTAGATCTGCCTTGCATGGCTATTCACCTTAAAACATTTTTAAATTGTTTCAACTACTAATGGATTTAGCTGTTAACCGTGGACTCACAGGCTGAAGGCTGTCTTCAGATCTCAGATACGCAGAAACGTGCTTTGTAAAATAAGCTACTGTGCCTGCATGCACGTTCAGATGCTCTCAAAACCCTAAGGGCCAAGCCAACAGAGTGTATTAATAGTGCCGATTATGCATTTGAACAATATCCATGTGACATCTTCGGGTGTGGTAAATATGCAGATAGATGAGGATACATTAAAAACATAACAAGGGAAACACTCTTCTAACATGATTGCACCAGACTTAGGCCTATTTCATGCAAGTGATATTTAAGCAGATTACATTACTGACTTCAGTGGAGAGTGCTGCTTAAAAATTGATGGTACAGAATGGCCCCTTGCATTATGTGTAACTCAGCAAGGTGCATGAGTCTTGTGGATTGCCTGGGTTCTCCGAGAGCAGCAGAAGTTTACAGTGACAAAAAAGAACAGACGTGCTCCTCATCCAAAATCCTGCATTCGGAGTGTAATATTTTTCATGTCTAAAGAAAATGCCCTTTTTATAGAGGAAAATAAAATGGAGTGGGGGAGGGAAAACATAAATGTTAGTGAATTTTGTAAGCCAGCAAAATTATTTTAACATAAAAGGAAAATACTTTGAGAATGTTTTAAGATTGTCTCATCTTGAATTAGTATTTTAATAACACTTTGCCTTCTAGAACCCCAAAATGCTCTACATACTGCAATTAAGTCAACCTTGCAACACCTCTCTGGGACATGATCACCCCCATGTCACAGACTGAGAGTTGGAGGCACGGAGAGAAGTCCTTTTTGATCTGACTTTGTGCAGTGCCCCTCCCAGTGGGGCTCCTGTATTGCTACAAGAGTAAAAGAATTTGCTCAGGGTGTCACAGTGAGTGTAGAGCAGAGGAAAGAGTTATAGTCTTGTGCTCTAACCAGTAGGCAGTGCTACTCCCAAAGGAGTACAGTTGCATTCTCAATAAGCATTATGGTTATTTTGTCTTCTGGTAGCAGCCCCGGTGTGCTAGGTGCTCTCTGCACCCACAGCAACACACAACACAGCTCTCCGAAGGCTTTGTGTGTGTGTTTTGTGTATGGTTTCAAAGCTGCAAAATCTATTATGAGAGATGATATTTACTTTAGTGTTCCCTGTTCTGCCAGGGACATGCCTCCTCACCCACTGCACCATGAGTGTCTGAGAGTTCTAGGCTAAAGTTCAGACTCCCCTAAGCATTTCTAAGTGTAACCCATTTTTAATGTACGGGAACCTTCACAACCAAAAGAGTGAACTTTCTCGGACTTGTCACTTTAAGGTGCTGCTGTGCGTACAGAATTGGGGAAGTTCGGGTCTGAATAGTGAAGGCGGGGGCAGGTCTGTTAAATGTGGTGTTTGCTGCGCATCACGGATGATGACCGAGGAAAGCAGGAATATTTGTTAGTTTGTTTGGGAAAATATTTCTGAGTAGTTAAAGGAGGGATTTCCTCCCCAACCCCGTCTGCAGAGCTGCAAAGCAGTTAATCCTTGCCCTTGGTTTCTGTGCCATTACTTACATGTCTGGTATTGAAGGTTCCCTTTACTGCAGTCACATGCCTGCTGGCAGGTGGCCAGTGGAATCTGATATGTCTCTGAGGAAACACTATCAGTTGCAGATGCAGCCTCGGTTACCAGAATAGTAAATAACAAGTCACAAGACCCAGGCTCTCCTTTCAACAAAAACAAATATTTTAATATCTTGGTTTTAGTGTAGAAATAGTTTCTTTTTCCTTTGAAAACAGCAGAACAGCTGCATAGGGCTTAATTTAGTGTTAGTCTGCACTAACAGCAGCACAGAGGGGTTATTTACATGCTGAGCTCATGGATTTACCTCTAGCTTGTTAAGGTCTGCTCCGACTCACGATGTAGAGTCTGACACCAGTTTTAAGCTCTGACATATGCATTCTGATACTCCGGATCTCTCCCACTCGGCTAATAGGATGAAGGGGCTGTGAATCAGGGCTGGTTGGAGGCTTTCTTTCAATAATCCTGTTTCTAGCCATAACTCCTAAGTGTGGCCATTTACCCTGGAGTCATCCGCTCCCCAAGGAATTGAAGCAGCTGCACTGTGTCTGAGACCTTCAAGCTCTGATGCCTCAGCACAAACATACTCCACTCCCTACCACCCCAGGCCATGCACACAGCCATGGCCACAGCACACTCTCCTGCCACTGTTCTTTGTTTCCCAGAGCCCACACGGTGCCATGAGAAGCAGGGTGTAAGTTACAGCAGCCTCAGGGCATTAACTTAACTCTGAGGGCTACCTAGGCTGCTTGAGCATATGGTGAGCACAAAGGTGGCTTTAGGGTCACATTTGTTCCTCCCCTCTACCTCCCATCCCGCTTCTCTCCTGCCACAAGCGTAGGAGTGGAGTGACGGAGACTCTAGCTCTTAATGTAAGATTTTGCCAAAGAAGAGAGGGACGGGTTTGAATGTTACTAGCACCGGGTGGAATTTGTTTTTTAAAATGAAAATCAATAGAGTGAATCATTTTTAAAAAGAGAGAAAAGCCCACATCACCACCGCCTTTTTCTCAGACTGCTTTGCCAAACACTGTACAATATGCTGGACATTTTGACAGGCCCTTTGTGTTCAGTCTGGGCAGAGATTTTCCATCTGCTCTGAGGTTCCTGGCATTGTGTGTTTGTGGTTTTTTTCTTTTCGCCTGGGGGCAATTTCTGCCTTTGAATTCTGCTGTCATACTAGAATATTTCCGTGAGCTTGCATCGCAGCCGCTCTCATCCAGAACTTCTTCACTTCTGAGAGATCTTCAACTAAACCTTCATTGGTTCAGCTTTTTTGGCAGCTGCTTCTTGAGTGCGTCCATCTTCCTGGCATGCATAACCGTCAGTTTGCTGGTCCAGAAGTGTCCATTCTGAGCAGAGGATAAGTTTGGGGCCCAGTACACTGAGTTTTTGGAGAACACCGAGAGATTTGAGTAGGCCTGATTTGCCAGAAACTGAGACATGCATGTCTTATTAGATGAAAGATATTGTTACTCTATTCTTCTTAAAAAATAAATAGTCGTTGTTTAGTTGGGGAAAACCCAGTTAAAGTGGTCAGGCATTTCCTTTGACTTCTTCAAAGTTGCTGACAGCATTGGAATGTTGCTGGTTTAATATTTTGTTTAATGGTGCCATACTTAAAACAAAACTCATTAGGATGGGGGAGGAAAGCCGGGCAATAATCTGAGAGATTTTAATCTGGTGCTTTAGCAAACAGCCAAAATTCTAATCATATATTTACTGTCCTCAGTAAGACTAAAAAGGTATGAACAGGTGCAGTAACCCTTCAGTCCAGTAATTACCTAAAGAATTAACTGGTCTGTCTCTCTGCAAACCCCTACACTTATGGATTTGGTGGAGATATTTGTCGCTTCTAAACGAAGCAGCAAATGGAAATACTTCATAAATTATGCGCACACAAAAACTGCCATATTCACCAAATAAATCCTTCCCAGGTCTGAATTATATGGCTTGAATGTCTTATATAAAAAGCAGGAAATGTATTAAAACAAACAAAGGAACGCTAAACCAATTATTTGTCTGGAATTCTTCATTTCCTTTGCATGCTAAAAGGGAGCCTGATAAATCTTGACAGTGAGCATTATTGTGTTTGAGATCAGTTCGGTTTGAGAAGGAGTTTCCAGCGTTTTAACTTGCAAAGGTGGAAAGGTGAATTTGGTACTTAATGAAAGGGTCTTTGTTTCTGTGAAGTCTGGCTAAGAGTTTATGGCAAATATAAAATTTTTGTTTTATTAGTAGCCACTGGAACTAAATATTGTAATACATTCTTTCCCATCTGACCTTTCCCTCTTACATTTCTTTTAGAACAACCATTTGCAATCTCTATACCATGCCACGGATTGGCGAACCTGTCTGGCTTACCATGATGTCAGGGATCCCAGAAAAGAACCAGCTGTGCCATCGCTTTATGAAGGAGTTCACTTTCTTAATGGAAAATGCCTCTAAAAATCAGTAAGTTATTTAGTTTAGGGGTTTTTTTTCCAGTGCTCTCAGTGTTTAACATGCGCAGAGGTTGATGAAATAGCAGGAGCTAAGGGCAGGTCTAAACTGCAGAAGAAGACTTGCAGGGCTTGTGCTATGGGGCTAAAAATAGAAGTGTAGACACTAGGACTCCCACCCCAGCCTGAATGTCTACACTGCTATTTTCAGTCCAGTGTCGGGAGTCCCACAAGCCCCAGTCAGTTGATTTGGACTCTGGGACTCACAATTGCAGGGTTTTGTTTTTACATTGTCAATGTACCCTGAAAGTCCACAAACAGTCTAGTCTGCAACACAAGAGGAAGAAACAAAAGCTCTCTTCTTAAAGACTCCTTCCCCACAATCTCATCAAATCCCATCTCAAGAATAAGTGGCTATGGAAAGATGGCTATGACTATGGGATTCAAAAGATGGCTATGGAAAACCAGGGATGGGAGTATGTGTGTATGAGGGGAGGAGGGAAAGGATCCCCCATGAAATGCATTAATCTACCTTTCAAAACCAGTGAATAAAAGAGCTGTAATGAACAAGGTCAGAAATTCAGTAAGAGCCACATGGGTGGCAGAGTCTGATCGCAAATTTTTAGGTAGCCTGGTTCTCTTCAAGAATGAATGAGGACTTGTGCTACATTAGAACCTGAAGGGGCAAAGCGTTAAGCAGGTGCTAAGAATTAAAAAGTTCTTGGTTAACTGAACTGTGGAATCTTATAGATTCACTCTTTCATCTTCTCTTCATCCTCTTCCTCCAAGGCATCTTCTCCAAATATGGGAGATTAAGAAATGTTTGGCTTCACTGAAATGCTAAACCAAGCACAAATATGTGACGTCTGAGTGAGACTAGAACTGCAAAGCAGCTCTTAACTCAAAGAGACTCTCCAGTCACTGGCCAGTGTAGCTTGCAAAGGAAAATGTGACTCTGCTGTTCCTCAGGGCCTTTTACTTTTGCCTCTGAGTGGTAATTTTGCAAACCCCATCCCCCTGTCAGGAAGATCACAATTACCGTGCAGCAAGGTCCACCTCCTATAAGTAAGGGATCACTTGCAGCCGGATGAGTGCCAGAAGACGTCAGTGGAATGTGTAAAGCCCTGATGATTTGTAGAGAGAGTTTAAAATGTTTTTCCCAAAATAAGTTTCAACAGGGATGAGAGATTAAACTCTTCAGCCCACAGTCATTCTGAACTGTACACGCTAAAATATATTTTCTAGTTTGGTTTTTGTTTTAAACAGGGCAGGATGGTGGTGTCCTTTTAAATGCCCCAGTGAGAGTATTAGCAGCATCGAAGTCGGTGGGCCTGATTCTCCACTCTCACACCAGTTTTACATTGATGTAACTCCATTATTTTCAATAGAACTGCTCCTAATGCACCTGGATGTGGAACGAGAATCAAACCCAACACCTGTAGGTTTTTAGTTTATTTTCAGATCTCCATTCATTTACTACACCTTACTCTTTCCAGCCAGCAATCAAGAGTGAGAGGACTAAAACTATTTGGATTTTTAAGATTTACAAAACTATATTTAAATAGACTTTAAATCTGTTTTCAGGGTTTGATAGTAACTATAAAGGATCCTTCGTTCCTGAGATGTTGTTTTTCATAGATTCACAGTTTTTAAGACCAAAAAGGATAATTTCTTTAGATCATATTCTCATCTGACTTCCTGTGTAACACAGGCCATAGAATTTCATCCAATTTACTCTTGTAATAAAGCCCAGTAACTTGTATTTTGAGAAGATTTTTTTTATACTTAAGAACTACTGGACAGTGAAAGATTTACTAAAGTGGAATGTCAAAGTGATTAGAACCTACCCTTTACATTTAGATGCAAATTCTATAATATGTTTAGTATTTTCTAATAATAAACTAAACTAATAAAATAAAATAACTTATAATTAGGTCTGTTGGCAGTATGGTATTCTGTGTACTATTAGTAAATATATTCACCAGATCTTTTGGTTTTGGAGATTTTTAGGACAATCTATGGCTACAATAAACAGGTTGCTATGCATGGACTCATTGGTGAATAGAAATCTCATAATATTGCTAAACTGAAGAATTGAATGCCCATAATATGGAAATGTTTTACAGTTTTAATTTTATATCCCTTCCAAGAAATGCCTCTCACCTTGGGCATAAAGCAATCCAAGCAGGCCGAGTGGTCTTTACTGTCTGTGTTCTGCCTTTTGTACATTGTAGAATTGCTGTTGCTTTAATGCTATGAATGCCTGATTGAAACACTCAGTGTCACTTTTTCCATTTTCAGATTTTTACCAGCCCTTCTGACTGCAATTTTGACTAACCACCTGGCCTGGGTCCCTACAGTCATGCCAAATGGACAGCCACCTATAAAAATCTTCCTGGAAAAGCATTCCTCCCAGAGTGTGGACATGTTGGCCAAGACTCATCCATACAATCCACTGTGGGCACAACTAGGTATGTCTTAAACCTCACCAAACTATCTGTTAGAGCGCCACATGAATGTGTATGAATGCAGAGACTTCTGCTAACCAAGGCCATTAATTATTTACGAGTAAAAACCTGTGCCTTCAGACCAAAATACACCTCTATAGATCAAGCTTACAGAGAGACACTGCATTTACCATGTACTCTGTAATTACTTTAAGCACTACCATTAATAAAGCCACAGCAGAAAAGTGATTTTTAAGTTAGGCAGGGCAGTTCTTAAAGTGTCTTGATGGTGATGGGGGATTTTGGTCCCCTAGTGAGGATACCTGTAGGGGTTGCTGTCTTTGACAAGCCAACTTGTGGGGGGTGGGGGCAGGAAACAGGAAAATTACTTCCTTAAAAAAGTAGTAAAAAAATTAATTTTAATCAGGAACAGCTGTGTTGTCCATTAAAGAGACCATGAATGGTAAGGTGCAGTGAATGATTAATGCCCGGGCTCAGGACCTGTTCCAAAGCCCTTAAAAACCAATGGAAAGCCTTCAGTGGATCAGCCCCTGTGTGTGGTTATTCATGTCACCCTCTCATGGCTGGCCAGCAGAGAGGAAGATTTGAGACTCCTACGGTTCGGTCACATGACCCCCTCTGGCAGAAGATCCTGTGGAAGTGGGTTGGTGAGGGGAAAGAGAGACTTGGGTCCCCTCATGGAATTTCTCCCACTTCGGTGTAGGCGGGGGTGGCCTGCGAGAGGATCACGTACCAGAACTCAAGGAATCTGCTGGATGCCGGAGCCATTCTGTGGGAGGTGCTGTGCCTTTGTAATGCCCTCTGGCTCCCTGTGAGTCTTCTCCACCTCCTAGCACCTCTAAAACAGCCAGGCCCCCGCTCGCCTGCACAAACAGAACAACCAGAGCAGCTCTGATAGCCCAGGGGCTGGGTAGAACTCCTCCCCCATTCCAAATATTGCAGAGAGCTGGGTGGGATGGAAGAGATTGATGGCACAGGTTTACTTTTTCCTCAGCTCTCCCCTGTAGGTGGGAGTGGGGTTTCCTCCAGGCTCTTGCGATGTATCAGGAGCAATCTCATCCCCTCCGGCAGGTGCTGCTGAGCCAGCTTCTGCATCTGTCTCCACCCACTGCCTGAGCCAGGCAATGGGGCTACTACGGGTGAAAAAAGAGAGAAAAAGAGAGGCTCGGGCTTGGGCCTGGATCGGTCTGGATTGGTCTTTTGACCTTAAAGATGAAATAAACCATCCCTGGCCATTTACTCTCCCTGATCCTCACTTTCTTAACAGGCGACAGCCGTGAGCAGAGCTGCACTGTAAACACGCTTGAATGAATTTAGTGCTCATTAAAGGGGCTGTGTAGAGCGCCCTGGAGACCAAAGTCCCCTGTATCCACAGAACAGGTAGAGCGCAGGCTGCGGGAACACCAAGTTTCCTGCTACTGCCCTGCCAGTGACCCCCAAGCCCTGATCTGAGGAGTCTCCTGTAGAAGTAAAAGTTTAGCTGTTTCTGTGATCATTGAATTCTTGGCTTCTCTGTGGTAAACACCGCTATCTAGGAACTGAAGTGAGAGTGTGAGACCCATCTCATCATCATCCACAGACCACTGAAGTGATAGCAGAGGATACATTTCAGTGGCCAGACTTGAACTGGTGACCTAGAGGTGAAAGGTTCCATTGCCTTTGGACTGTAATGGTGAGACTGACGTAGTAATGCCTTCCCAGTGTATAGTTTCCTGGTTGCTGCTAAGGCTGTTGCCCATGAAAAGGACCCCCTGCAAATAATTACCCCTTGAAAAGAAAATGTACGTCCTTTCCCCGAACTCATCCCATTGGGCCTAAATAGGGCAGCTCGTATGTTCCTCTGATCAGTGCGTCATCTTCCATATGAGTCAGACAGCACTATTACAATTCTCTGTATTCAACAGAGATACACGTGGCAGAATCGGCAATTCTTTGTAATGTTGACAACGAATATCCATTTTTATTTTTAAGCACATTCTTTACCATTCATAGTTGCGGGAGATTACGGGGTGGTAGCACTGGGGTTTGGATTAGAGCAGCGCTGACGGTGCGGCGGCAGGGGGTTCCCAGAACTGATGTCTGGGCTGCAGGGGACTCCCTGTGCAGCAGAGGACCACAAGGTGCAAGGAAGACAGGCCTAGCCCAGGGGAGCAGAGATCCTTGATCAGGGCCCCGAGGAGGAGCTGGCCGTGAGAGAGGCTGCCCTATGTCGGAACGACTTCTGCCTAAGGGTGGCCTCTGTGCTCGTGAATGTGAAAGTGCGGGGCCATGACAACAGGGCCAGTGACACTAGATCCTTGTGGGAGCTAGGTGTGGGGGAGGCTGCGCTTGTTAACTGTTGTTGATTTTTTTTCTGTCAATTTCTGTCATGCGAATTTGGTCTACTGACGGCTAACAACTTAGTCACTCCCATCAAGCCTAAATACAGAGACATTCAAGATAATTGAGGCAAGATCGACACTAGAAACTTTTGCTAGTGTAAAAATATTGGTTAGGAGTGTGTGTTGTGTTTTGTTTTGTTGGGCAACATTGCTATACCAGTTAAAGCACTAGTGTAGACACAGTTGTACCAGCAAAAGCACTTTTGTGCCAGTATAAGCCGGGTCTGCGCTAGGGAGGTTTACTGGTGTAGCTTTATCCAATCTCACCTATTGTTGACCTGGCCTTGGAAAACTAGCATCTGTGTAATAACAGCATGATCATTTTAAAGCTGCAAAATATTTATGCTTGCTTTGTTTTCTGTTGTAGGAGATTTGTATGGGGCTATTGGATCACCTGTGAGATTAGCAAAAACAGTGGTGGTTGGTAAAAGACAAGATCTAGTCCAGAGATTGCTTTATTTCCTCACTTACTTCATAAGATGCTCTGAACTGCAAGAGACGCATCTTCTAGAAAATGGGGAAGATGAAGCCATAGTAATGCCTGGAACAGTTATTACTACCACGCTGGAGAAAGGAGAGGTAGAGGAATCTGAATATGTGCTCATAACAATCCACAGGAACAGAAGCAATTTGCTATCTAGAGAGTCTGAAGAAATGAGAACTCCTAATTGTAGCTGTAAATATTGCAAGTGTCCGCTGCTTCTTGGGCAGAATACAGAGGGTGTTTCACATCAAGAGAGAGAATATGCCCCAAATGCCTCTAAGGTGGAGCTGGAGACTTCTTCAGATGAGAGCAGAGCAACTTCTGCTGCTGACTGCCAAGAAAATGCTGCTGACGTTAAGCAGTGTAAGGATAAATTGACATCTTGTCTGGAGACCAAACTGGAGACAGTCATCTGCACAGGGTCAGCTTCAGTGGACAAATGTGGAATAGCAGAGTCGGGATTAGAGCCAACAGCAGGAACGTGGAGGATTGAGGAGTCGCTGGAATCTGGTAACCAGACCATCAGAGTAACAAGATCAACGGGTATAGCAGTGGAAAAGAAGCCTCCGGATAAGCTCTTGCCTGATGCGTTTCCTTGTAGTGCCGCTGAGGCTCAGACAAAGGTGACTTTCCTGATTGGAGATTCCATGTCTCCTGATTCAGATATTGAACTCAGAAGTCAAGCAGTCGTGGAACAAATTGCTAGGCATCACAGCCAAGCAGCAACAGAGGAAGGAATGAACGCTGCTCAGAACTGTGAAGCAAAACAAACTGTTGAGGACCAAAATAGAGACTGTGGAATAGCTGAACCGTTCCCTCGAGTTGTCAGCGAGCATCAGAATTGGAATCCAAATCCTTACAATGCAGGGAGCATGAGTCTGTTTGATGAGTATTTTACGGAGGATGGTTCAATTGAAACCAGGACTATTGATGATATTCCAGTGCAAGCAACTGTGGAGGTTCTAGAAAATTCTAGTTTAGAATTTTCTAAAAAATTAGGTACAACGAACAACAAACTACCCAGTGAGTTTTGTAAGTTTATGGAATCTGTTCGCCAGGAGACATGCAAAAACTGCTTTGCTGAGCAGGACCAAAGAGACAAAATCTCTATTTGTGTCCCCCATGGGGATAAAGAGAATTCAGAGAAAAAAGTTGCCCCAGGATCTGATTGGGACATTCCAAGAAATGAGAGCTCAGATAGTGCTCTTGGTGACAGTGAAAGTGAAGATACAGGTCATGATCTAACCAGACAAAACAGTAACTACTACGTAGGAGAGCATGAAGATTGGACAGAAGAAGATGAGATCCCTTTTCCTGGGTAAGTATTTTCAACAATAACACACACCATGGCAAATATAATCTCTTCTCCTCATTCTCCCCACACATGACTTGAGGTACTGTAGCCTATTTTTACATCAATGGTTGGAAAGATTCTCTTGGGCTTGGGGGTTGTAAAATGAATTTAAAGAGAGTGGTGATCTGGATATTAACAGTATTAATTAATGCATTGCAGCCCTGGCTCTGCAGTATTTTATGCACAGGGCTGAATACTTTTAACTATCTTTGAACTGAAGTTGCTTTTAAAAATGTAGTTGAAGAGCTGATCACATTTAGAAGAGAGATGATTGGAACTAAAATGTCACACTTGCTCAAGCTGAAATGAGTAGAAATCAGTGCTAGTTATAGTACATGTCCATGATATACCTTTCTTGCAGGTCAAAATTAGTTGAAGTGAACTCTATCCAGCCCAGTATTGCCAATTTTGGAAGGTCCTTGCTAGGTGGCTACTGTTCATCTTACGTACCTGACTTTGTTTTGCAAGGAGTAGGAAATGATGAAAAACTGAGACACTGTTTGGTGTCGGATTTGTCGCATGCGGTGCAGGTAATTAAACTATATCCAATGAAATGTATCTTTCACAATAAAGAGAGGCAAATATTTCTGAACTGGCAAACCTGCCAGAACTGGAAATATTTATTGTCGCAGCTCCATTCTAGTTTCCACAGTCCCATTTCACTAGTTTGTTCTCAATGCTCTTGTGTATCAGTTAGTACTCCTCAGGAACATGGTTATATTTATCTGCTCCAGATTTGCACTGTAAGGTCCTGTTGAAGCCAGTGAAGAAGAATCATGCCCTATGAGAAAAGAGACATCCATGTTAAACCTTAAAGAAATCAGGAAGTCTCTCTTCTTTTAGGTGCAGCAGCCCCGTTGATAGATAGTGATGATGAGATATGGAGTCCTAATTGCCATATAGCCTTCCCCATTCATGTCTCCCCAACAAACTGCTGGTGTGCCGAGTGTCTGCAGAGCAGAACTTACAGTGGTGAAATTAACATTCAGTCCTCAGAAATACTGGGATCTCCCAGTACTGTTATTTCTTTTTCATAGAAGGTAATGACCCAATGGTGCTGGCTTTATGGGGAAAAGAGAGACAAACCCCCCCACCCCAAGCCGCTTGGGGAGCAGGGTTCTCTGCACTGCGATCTTCCTACTCTTTCCTATAGAATGGGGACCCTGTGGAGCTGTTTCTTCCCCAACAGAGTCCTAGCCGCATAATGCAGGATCTGTACTGGGGGAGTGGCTGGAGACTGGGCAGGTTGGAGGGAGGAGTGGATGAGGGGGAAGTGCATCATTTCCTACCCTCTCTGGCTCTATGGAAATTTAAAGGAAAAGACATTACAGGCATTTGCCATTGAAGGGCATGTTCTTGCTTCCCTATAAGCCAATAGCTCAATTCAGTGGGAGCAGGATCAGTCCCTAGCAAAGATAAAAGAACACTTTTTTTTTGTGAGCAGTAAACAGGCCCTCTGGCATGATCCCTTTTGCCACAAAACCCCAGTAATAGCACCATTGTGCAGCAGGTTTGGCTGCCCATTTCCCCTGGTTTTCTTCCCCTTCCCTCCATGTAGCCCTATCAGATGCTACTGGGTTGCCCTGTACATCTGGGTGGATTTCACCCATTTATAAATAAAGCCCAGCTGAACTTTGAGAAACCAGTTCAGTATCTCAAAAATGACCACCGGCATGAAACAAATGCTTCATTCTTATATACCACAGAATAAAGAGAGAATTCTTTTCCCTAACAAACTTCAACTGAATCAATAACATCAAGCATTGATGGGATATATAAAATATTAGACAAGATTTTACACACTGGCTTTCAAATAAAATCGTAGTGTACCATAGCACCGCATCGGTGGTGCTCTGGGCAAAGGGATCCTTTCTCAAGCTGTTAAGCCAAAAATCTAATGGGAAAAGGACCAACAGAGTTCTAAATATTTCTTTTAAGAAAAATCCATTGCAGAGAAATATCTTATAAAGGCGCCACTTGAAGGCACTAGAAGAGTGAGTGTGGACTTCGTTGTTTGCTCCCTCTGCTGGTTCTGCAGCAACAGTTAACAAACCTTATTCCCAGAGCTGTTGCTAACATTAAGGAAAACTTGACTAGTAACAGGAGTGAAACTGACCAGTGTCCAAACTGAGTGAAATACAAAAAATAAATAACAGCATAGATGGTGACAAGAAAATTAGATTTTGGATGCTTTCAGCTTTAATAACCTAAAGTGCTAATATTAACAGTTAAAGCTATTCGGGGGTTGTTGTTTTTTTAAATATGATTTTAGCCTGTGTCCATTTAACTTTATCTCCATTCAAACTGGACACATCAATATTTATTGAATGTACAAGGGGAAGATTTGTAGGTGCTGAAACATATTCATGCTTGGAAGAAGACGTTCAATACAATAGAGGATAATAAAAAGAAAACTACTTTGAAAAATGTAGGATTTTATCCTTTTAAAACTGTGCTAATTTTTCTGTTATAAAGATCCATTTTTAAGAGATTGCAGTGTATGTAAAAATGCCATCACTATTCAGGAAGAAATTATTTTTGGAAAAATTGATTTGTCTTTTGTTACTCTCAGACTTAAACTATTGTCTTTCTGTCTTTTTTTTTTTTTTTTTTTTAAGCATCCTGTTTTGGATGAACCAATTGCGGAAGCTGTTTGCATTATCGCAGACACAGATAAGTGGACAGTACAAGTGGCCAGTAGCCAAAGGCGAATGATTGATAATAAACTAGGAAAAGAGGTGTTAGTGTCTAGCCTTGTCTCCAACCTGCTTCATTCCACTCTTCAGCTTTACAAGCATAATTTATCTCCAAATTTTGTAAGTATGGGTGAGATCTAAAGGGCTGAGTATGTTTTGAGAATATCATTTAAATTAGTATGTTAACGAAGCTGCTGTAAGTTGATATTTCTCATACTTCCACATAGCCACAATTGATCGTATTGTGAATTATCTAGCTTCCAGCTGTGCCCATTTGGGATATTCAGTGAAACTTTCTTCTGTAATGAAGATAGCTGTCTTTGGGCCTGATTTGATATGCAACCAAAATTTCCACTGAAATAGGTGAGAGTCTTGCTAGAGTAAGACTGTAAGATCCAGCCTTTACATAAAAAATACTTTTTAGACCAGAAATCTAAACAAAGGATTGCATCATTCTAGCTATGTGTCTTCCACTGCTATTGTCAGGTGCTTTCAAATAATTATTTACTTTGACAAGGCCCACTAAAGAAAATAGAATTATGGGGACTGTGCTGTTCCTCTCTGGAATTTGGCTGGTATAGGGGCTGCAAGGTGTTTCATTTCTGATGTGATTGTTTTCATGTGGTCCTAGTGTGTTATGCACCTGGAAGATCGTCTGCAAGAGTTGTACTTCAAAAGCAAGATGCTGTCTGAATACCTCAAGGGCCAGATGCGAGTTCATGTCAAGGAGCTGGGCGTGGTACTGGGGTATGATCACATTGTTCAGTACAGTTTCCACATGTCTTTCCCTTGCCACAAATCCCCTCCACACCTACTAGTAGGATTGTCACACCTGCAGGGTCTGCGCTAGTGGATCCCTGTGCAGAAACAGGAACATTAGTTTGTCATGAATTTCCCATTCTGGGGCTGTGTCCATGTCTTCTAAGGTCCCTCTCCATTCCCCCGCTCCGGACTCACCACTCCAGAGTTCATCAGAGTCATTCTTTAGATGGCCAGTCCCTACTGAATAACACGAGGCACTTGATACCTCCAGGGTGACATTCCCCACATGGCACAGAGAACACTCTCTGTATCATGTTCACCACATAGCACCCCTTAGTGGGAATGGGGCACAACCAGAGAGGCCATTTAACGGATCCTAGGAAGGCGGTCTCCTCACCAACTCTGAATACTCCATTGCACAGATGGGTATTGGTTGAAGGCTGGGATGCAGGGAGGTGTGTGTGTAGCCACAGGCTGAAGTAGTATCTACACAGTGTCCTGTCTTGCCTGTGAGTGGGGAATGAATGAATTCCACTCCCTTCATTGCTCCTAACTTGTGCTGAGTTCCCCACATAAAGCTCCTGTACTCAGGCTGTGTGCGCGCAGTGGGTAGGATGAATTTCCCCCCATATATTCCTTTGCCAGGACGGTTAGCTCAGTGACCAAGAGAGCAGGCAGGAATGGAACCCAAGTCTCCTGCACAACCATGAAGATCTGTCAGGAAGGCACCAGGCAGAGCGCGAATTAATTTTGATGTCTCTTTAAAAACGGACTGATTGTTCGTGTTTTTAATAACAAATGGTGATGTTGCCTTGACTTCAGAAATGCAGATGTTTTAGTTTTACATTAAGAATGACTTGCAGTTTAAAACTTTATCAATAAAATATAGAGCTGCTCTCTTTGAATAGTGCAACTGCAAATACCTTAGCGTGGCATGGACAATATAGCAGTTAATGCACATGTACAGCACAGCTCCATTTTGGGTTAGATTTAGTATTTCTCTTCTTCCTTTTAGGATTGAATCCAGCGACCTCCCTTTACTGGCAGCTGTAGCAAGCACTCACTCTCCGTATGTTGCCCAGATACTACTTTAAAATGCTGAAGGGCATAGAGATTAACTTTTTATTTTTTCCTGGAAATGAAATGGAAGACAAGGAGACAGACATGAAACACACTTGTCCTGGTTCCTTTTTGCTGGAGGCAACTGAACTGAACAGCTTGCTGAGCTGACTGGGTCTCCATCACTGACTGCATATTATACAAACAATTGGAGAGTTCTTTTATTTTTTTTCTCTCTCCCATTTGGCCATTCATAAAAAAGAATTTAAACTGTAATAGTAATTGAAAAGCCCAAGTTTGAGGTTACTGAAGAAAAACCAAGATTTTAGAAAAAGCTGAAGAACTGCAAATGGTTTGGGCAATTTCTGCAAGGAGGCTAATTATGTACAATGAAAAACAGGGAATGCAAGGAAGAACTGCTTTGTAATAATGAACAGTGCTTTTGCTGATTGTAAACTTTAACAGGAGAAGAAAACAGCTGTCTTGAGACTGGCTTATACCTATTAGGAGTGTGTTAAGATCTTTAACTCTCATACTGCAGTGATTTGTAACAACTTCTACTTTTTCACTAAATAGTCAAATTGTGGATATTTCTCAAAAGGAAAGATGATTTTTGTAAACAGCTTACTAATGACACTCAGCTAAAAATGTATTTGTAATCTTTTTTCAAGAGGGGTTAGCCAACAAAGAAACAACAAAGAAACTGGTGACTCTATTTCCCTTTCTTGGCTTGGTGTGTAACAGGTATTCAATGGCTATAATGTTTAAATGTTGCTTTATAGTGATACTTTTGTTTCATGAGTTACAAAAAATAGAAGAAATTCAATTTTGAAACAAAACAAACAAATGCTAAAGAGAGAATGATGATTGAAATTTCCATGTGGCATCCCAAGATGCCACGACTATTACCTCTAATATTTTTACAGTCTATAATAGTCTGGCAATATATTATTTTTACAGCAGTCAGTCAGTGAGTGAAATAATGAACTAGAAATAATTGTACCAAAGCACTGGGGGAGAAAAAATACACTATTAACCTTAATTGCTCAGGTAACTAATTGCTATATTTTTTAAAAAAAAGTTCTACAAACATGGCTGCGTGATTATGCCATTGCATAGAAATATCAAAATTATTTTTAGACAAAATATTACAAGTTGTAATCCCTTTTCTACCTACTTGAGTAACTACCAGCAGGAAATGCTGTTTGTTCCATTCTTAGCATTTCTCCTTTATTCACTCATCATTGTTTGCTGTCAGATATACAGTAGTTGTAAAAATAGCTGATATGGAACAATCTGCTGTAAGTAATGTAAATGTTCAATAGGTGGATGATTATGTTTCAAAAGGCTCTACTACCTCAGTTTAACTGGACACTGCGTTATATACTTCTCTTTCCTTACTTGTCCTAGCAGCCAATTCATGTAGCTAATTGCAGTTATTGTTTTCATTGATCATTTTCAGTATACAGGATATCACAGACTATCCATAATAAAAGTGAAAGATACCGATTCACTCGTTCAGTAAACTATATTTACCATTCTATAATATCTCATTCTTTCTATAAACCTCTTTTCAGTAATGTGTAATGTGCTCTCTATTGTGGTTTGCAGATGTTGTTTTTAAAACAAAATAATTTCCCCCCACCTTCCAGTCAAACTTGAAAACAGTGGGTGAAATCCCAGCCCTCCTGACATCAATAGCAAAACTCTACTGACTTCAGCAGGGCCAGGATTTCACCCAGTGTGTTTTGGTAGTTGTATAAAAAATCATAATTTTAATCTTAGGACTCCATTCCTACATGGATCTGTATGGACAGACTTGTACCTGAACCATTATCCTTGTAGGACTGGGATCTAACTTGGTAAGTAATCCAAACTTTAATATGGTCAGTGTGTCCTGAAACTCTGTCTGCATACAAAATCTAATGCTGACTGCTGCAGGGAAAACTTTCATATTTAATATGTAGTCTAAAGATTTAATTTGTCACTTTGCTTATTGTTTAAATGTCCTCTTTTAATATTACATCTGGGTTTTGGAACGAACACAACAAATGTTTAAGGGCCTGATTCTACAAACACACATCAGTAATGTAGAATTGCTTTCTAAAATACAACTTTTAAACTATTTTTGCTAGAATACAGTATGTAGCCAATAATTACAATTCTGAACATTGTACATATTTTGCAGTTAATATAACCTGATTGCAGTAGTGCTACAAGACTCGATACTACAATGTATTGAGCACAGTGGCCCTGATCCATCAAAGCACTTAAGCACATGCTTAACTTCAAGCATGTGCTAGTCCCATTAAGCACAAGTAGTCTCACTGAAGTCAATGGGACTAGCACATGCTTAAAATTAAGCATGTGCTTAAGTGCTTTGATAGATCAGCACCATGCTCAGCACCTTGAAAGATTGAGCCCCTAATGAATTATTACAAGAAAATACGATGTTCTTTTCTGTTTACTCATCACTAAGCAAACTCTGGATGTTATTTTGAAATTGGGGTTGACTCTAAGAAACACATGGCCTCTGCCAACATGAAATTAATTATTTGAGAGAGAAAAAATTGTCATCAAGATGAATCATTTTCAGCTTTCTTCTGCCTAACACAGCTCGTTCAGACCATTTTAATGCGATCATTTGTTCAGTCAGTCCTAGACGAAGTGGCCCCCCTGCCAGCACTGTGGTTATCAGGTCACCAATGCTAGCTCCTCAGGCGAGACTAATATCTGAGCTTTAGGTCTAAAATATATGGACGCTTTTCCTAAGCATATTGCCATTGTGATAAATATGCAAATTCAATTTTAGCATGATGGGCAGTGTTCCTGTAACTTACTTTTATGGTACATGAGAAATGTGGTACATGCACCTCTTTGTTGAATAATTTAAAAAAAGGGATCTTTAACAACACTATAGTGTTGACTTTTTAAAATGTATCACACCTTTTTTGAGTATAGAAAACTAATCTGTTTGATTTATTTCTTCAATATTCCCAACCTATATTATGTCTTAATTTTGAGGCTGAAAACATTAAGTATACTAAACATATCTACTAGCAAATTTATTTTGTTGCAATTGGCAAACACTGGTCTGCTAAAAACACAATAATAATAATAATAAAAAAAGAACAGGATTTTATACCTTGCATACATTTTTCCTGTTAGTTATGACAGATGTTTTATGACAATTTTTTTGCTTTCTCTAAATTATTTATATGGTGGTATGTGTAAAATGCTGGGCAAAATGTACATATTTGTTATCTCTTTTTTTTTTTGTATATATTTCCCAACATGTGCACTTGTATTATAATAACCATTCCCAATTTTAGGGGAAAATTGTGCAATAAATACAATATGTTAATTTACTTGCCAGTGGGACTCCTTTGTGTGTCTTTTTTTTTTTTTTTTAAACTTGTGGACGGTGAAAATACAAACCGTGATGACCACAGGTTTGAAACATGGATGCCTAATATCAGACATCTGAAATCCCTACTTTGGCACCTAATTAAGTGTTGTGACTACCAGAGATGCAGAGATCACTTAATTCCATGCCTGATTTAGAGCCTGAAAATGTAGGCCTCAATATCAGTCCAAAGAGTTGTATATTAAGATTATCCCCAAAGAAAACTGGCCTGATTTTTCTTGTTGCAGTGTTGTTGGAGCCATGTTGGTCCCAGGATATCAGAGAGACAAGCTGAGCCAGGTAATAACTTTTATAGGACCAGCTTCTCTATTCAGTTTCCAGAGACTTTCAACTCTTTTGACTGAGAGGTTCCACTTTTCTCAGATCTATAGGAGATACATTTACTATGTCAGAGCTCTTGTACATCTGAGAAAAGTGGAACCCTGTAAGCAAACCCGTTTATTTTAGAGCAAAAATCATTAGAATAATTTTTGCTAGGGTTTTGAACTGCACACGCCAAGGCCTATACTGTAAGATGGTATCTATTAGTGTGGGGAGTTGTACATCTTTGGAAGGAATGAAAAGGGCAACAGAACACTCCAGTGTTTTTCAGGCTGTTCCGTCACAATAACATTATGAAAACTTTCATGACAGCAAGAAAAGAAACTGATTAACTGTTCATACGCCATTCTGAAATTCCATTTCTCCATTTCCTTCTGAGCAGCATAGCCAGTATCAAATGACTTAGTGTTTCATTTTGGTTAGGGCAATGTAAAAGCAATTGAGCAGAGAATCAATGGGCTTTTAATAATCACAGGTCTTGAGTTTACTGCTTGGCACACTGCTTGTACAAGTTACTTGTTTCCAGCACCCAGAATGGGATCCAAACCCCAAATAAATCCATTTTACTCTGCATAAAGTTTATACAGAGTAAATTCGTAAATTGTTCACCCTCCGTATCACTGATTGCGAGATATGTCCAGCTGTTCGCTCCCCAGGTATTAATCACTTACTTAGGTGGTAAGCAGGGGTTTTCTCTTGACTGGCAGCCTCTTTTGTCCTGTTCCACCCCATTTTACAGCTTTGGCACAAGGTGGGAATCTTTTGTCTTTGCTTGTCCCCACCTTTGCCTTCTAAACGGAAAAGTACCAGATTTCAGATGGATTTCATTATTGTAAGACCTCCTAGTTTCCATTCCCCATAGGCTGGCCCACACCTACACAGGAAGTTTTGCAGGTAAATAAACCATTTATAACTGATTGTCCTAGTCAATGGGAGCTGATTCTAAAACACCATTAATGGCCTACACTTTGCATAGTTAGAATAGGATCTCAGACTTATACTTCATATTTCTAACTTCAGAAACAAGAAAGATACATGCAGACAAATACGAGGAATGGTTTCAGTAGGTTATAATCTTTGTTATGATATCTTTCAAGAGACCTTTTGCATAAAACATATTCCAGTTACATGATATTCACACTCATAAGCATACTTCCATAAAACATACAGTGTGCAACGTCACAGGAGTTTTGCCTGACTAAGGACTGCAGGATTAGAACTGAAGTCAGGGAGCATAATGAAGTGCTCAGGTTTTAGCTAGAGCAGTATGAGTGGTAGTAATGCTCTACTACAGTGTACTGCATATGCTTGTATGGCACTTGTATACAGTGTATTGTGCATATGCTTGTGTAGTGTTGCCTTATATTCAATGAATTGTCAGACCTGCTCAGACGTTTATCAGTCCCTGAACTTGTTTGGCCAGTAAAACTGCTCCGCTGATAAATGACTAGAAAGAAGCCTGTGTTACCACAACAGATAATCATGAGTTTTTCTCCTGCTATTGCATGTATGAGGTTAGCCAATTAGCCTGGAATTTGCATAGCTCTTTGGCAAGAGATAATTATGCTAGAAGTAAATTCAGTAATGTTCCTAGTACAGAATTTAGAAAGCACTTGTGTTAACAATGCCTAGCATTTATTTCATTCTTAGCTCTGCGTTTATTCTCTCTTTGATTGCAACACTGACTGTCCATTACTTTTAAATCTATTTTTACTTCCTTTTTAATAAATTCCATTTTCCTGAACCTAGGAGAGTCATTAGTTAACCTCTTTTCCTAGTCATTGGTAGGGCAGCAGTGGAAGTGCAACAACTATGGGTCCAATACCACCTTTTCATCCCTGAAAGATTGTCAGAATTCCCATGCTCAAGTGGGGTCAGCGAAAGTCTTTGCGATTGTAGTCTGTATGACTTAACACAAACTGACCATAAGACTACCTTTAAAAACTACAGGATGGGAGCAGCCAGCTACGTCTGTACTCTCTGTACATAAGGAAATTGCTAACACATTTGTTGCTGACATACAGCTGGTATTTTCTTTCCTTTATGCAAGAGCCTACTACATTCCAAACTGAATTTTTATTGTTGAGAAAAATTGAATAGCTGTGTAATTAAAAGACAATATCAGCATTTACCCATGAGACAGGTAGGCCTGTGTGTTTGTTTGAAGGTAACACCCTCCACTTATATGTGGGTGTGTGCACACTTGGTTTAAACCATCAACCAGGTTTTCGGATTCAATGGGAACAATGAAGGAGTTCAGAGCCCAAATATATTGCTTTCCTTATGAGAGAGCCAAGTAAGGTGACAAGATGTCCCCATTTTATAAGGACAGTCCTGCTATTCAGGACTTTGTCTTTTATATAAGCACCTATTAGCTCCCACCCCCGTTACTGATTTTTCTCACTTGCTATTTAGTTACCTAGAGCAAAGGGAGTGAAGGAGCTGCCTGCAGCAGACTTGAAGCCTGGATCAGACTTGTTAAATGAGGGAACCTTCAGCAGCTGCATCCTTATAAGATAGCTGAAGCTGTTCTTGAGGGGAGCTGACTCTGGAAAATCTATAAGAGAGTCAGCTCTGAACAGGGTAGTGGCAAGCTGAACCACAGAGTGAGTCACAGCCTAAGAACTGATGCAAGGACCCGGTGAAGCAACCATTTTGGTCACCCAGACTCTGAGGTAAGAGCCAGGCCCTCAGATAGACCTTTGAATTTGTTTTGCCTAAATCAGCCCCACTCAATAATGATGGTGATTGGAGGGGTAAGCATGTGGAGTCTGTGTAAAATAGGGTGACCAGATGTCCCGATTTTATAGGGACAGTCACAATAGTTGGGGCTTTGAATTATATAAGTGCCATTCCCTCCTCCTCCCCCCTGCCCCCCGCCACCGCCCCCTGTCCCGATTTTTCAGAGTTGCTGTCTGATCACTAGTGTAAAAGGACCTGGAAGAGGGAGGATAAAGAAGGTGGCAGGGCAAAGGCACCCTGGCCACGAGGGGCTGGCTGATTTGTTTACATTCCTTGTCTACAGAACTAAGCTTTAGGTTGGAAATTCATTGAACCACGTGTACAAATTCTGGCAGAATCAACTCAGGCCTTTATCCTTCTGAGAGAAGTCTGATTTCCAGGCCGTGTACAGTGTGTGGGTTTTTCTTAAAAGAACAAATTAAAGATCTCTATTTACAGAAAAACTACAATATGGTCAAGCGCCTCAGTTACCTCATTGACATGCTTCTACCTTTCCCAGATTAGTGGTAAATAAAGCAAAGAATTCTCATCTCCCCGAAAATGCAAATTGCATGTGCAGAACTCTGAATTTCTGCTGCTTTGAGAAACAAGAGAGTAGGCCCATACTATACAGAACTTGCGTCTCTGGCCTGACGGTGCCAGAGGTAATTCATGACCTTTAGGCTATCTAGCATGAGCTAGAAGCTGGTCTCTGGTCAGTAATTTTATGATATTTGTAACAGAAAGATGTTTTGTATGTACATGTGATGCATTTCACCAAGCTTTTTTTCTGCACAATTCCATTTGACAGCTGCATTGTGGGAAAGTTTGAAACTTGCTCTGTTTAGAAGCAATTGTATATTAAAGGGTCAAACCCTGCCTTGGCTGGCGTAGGAAAGAGAAGAGATGTTTCCTAATGTTTTCTCAACACTAGGTGTGCTATCAGCCAGGGAAGGACTTCTCATGGAGATGCAGGGTCAGGGAATGGTGTAAGAGTCAGTATTTCTGGATTGTATTAGCAACCGAATGCAACATGTACACCATTGGGTGGGCTAGACGGACCCTACAGCTCAAACCAGACTCCTTCGGGGATATGTTGCCTGGGCCAGCATGTTAGCTGCTAACCTTCCTGTCGACATCTTGAGCATGATGGAAAGATCTTGCCCTGTTGCTCTTGTGGAGAAAAGATTCCTTATGCCCTGCAACCCCACTTGTGCATCAGAATGGCGCAAGGCAGCACTCCCCCGAGTCTGCCATGCCCTTGCTCCTCCCCCACAGAGCCTCCGCGCATGTGACTGCGGCAGGTGGGAGGCGCTGACTGTTGCGGCCACAGCAGGCGGGAGATGTTGGGGGCTGGAGGGCAGAAGCTGACGGGGGGGCTACTGACGTATTACTGTGGCTTTTTGGCAATGTACGTTGGTAAATTCTGGCTCCTGCTCAGGTTGGCCACCCCTGCATTAGCAGATATTTGAGGGTTGCATGAGCATGGCTCTGAGTTTTGCAGAAAGGAAGCACGGTCATGTGGTTAAGGCGGGGGGCTGAGTGCCAGTGTGACTTTGGGCAAGTTGCTCTGGGCCATGTTTTCACAAAAACCTCAGGACCCGAAGCCCTCTTGAGAACCCGGCCACTTACACTGTCACCTAAATAAGAGCCGAGCGCTTCTGAAAACATGATCTAGGTGGCTTAGCCTGCTATCTGGAAAGGGGGTTTGGTTACCATACTACCCTACGTCACAGGGGCATTGCTAGGGGAACTATATCAATGTTCACAGCATCCTTCAATATTACACTGATTGGGGGCATATAAGTACCTACCATAGGCTGATGTATAGAAGGGTGCAGAAGTTTCCAGAAACTTCAATTTGGAGAAAATTCTTGAGCTTTTCTAATGAGATCCTCTCAGTAATGCACTTATGGTCTGAGATCACTGCATTCTTGTATTTACATTCCTCTTCCTCCTCCTCATCCAAGGCAGGGCTGGAACAACAAGCCAGCAGCAGTGGAGGAAGTTCCCTGTACACACTATGCTTTCCCTATCACAAAACAATTGCCTTATATGAACAAAGTGAACCATGTTGCCTCTGAAACCTGACATTGCCCACATCCAGTTCAATGGAACTACACATAGTAAAAAAAAAAGAGTCTGATATCTTCTTATCACTTCCTTCCTCTTTCTCACCTTAATAATTTCAATTCTTTGTCCACTGATCTTTGTCCAAGTTATATTTTAGTGTCGGATTAGTTGCAACCACTAGAGGTCAGACTTTACACCTGTAACTAACAATTATAGTACAGTCAGAGGGTAGCTCCAACTCCTGTGCTTATGCTGTTCAGTTATTACTTCTGATTATGGAGACATAATCTGCTTTTTCCATCAGATGCTGAATTGTTATAGACACAGTGTTTGACTTTGGCATTTGAGTCAAATTGTGGTTTGGGGGGTGGGGGGGGGGTCTGTGTTTTACAAACAACAGAAAATAAGGCACTTTCTGTGCCCAGCATGTATATTTGGCTGTTCTTTTTTTGTTCTGTTTCTAACCATGTACCCACAATATTTGTTTAATCTGGAACTCACTTTTCTCTTTTGTTAACTCCTTAGCGCTAGTTTTGATATTACCCAGGGGTGAAAGTAACATTTTTGACTTACCGGTACAGGGGGGAACGCAGCTTCCCCGGAAGGGGCGGGGCCTCGAATGGAAGGGGCAGGGCTAGGGAATCTGCAGTCGCCCTCTGCTGCCTGGGGCTGGATAGCTGTTCCTTTTGCCCCTCTCCCCCGTCAGCAGCTGGTGGAGGGAGGAAAAGGGCCAGGGACCTTAAAGTGCTGCTGCGGCAGCAGTTTAAAGGACCCAGCTTAAAGCGCTGTCACAGCAGCGCTTTACGGTTGCTGCTCTTTTTGCGCCCCACCCTCGTCTGCAGTCCTGCCAGGTCCCAAATGGCAGGGCTGCCAACGGGGAGCGCAAAAGGGGTAGGGACACTAAAATGCTGCTCCTGCAGCACTTTAAGCCTGGTCCTTTAAAGCGGCAAAAGGACCCTGCTTTTTACCGGTACAGCGTACCAGCCCGTACCGCCTTACTTTCACCTCTGATATTACCAGGAATGTCCGTGAAACAAACTCCCTTTTCCCCCCATGAGAAATGCTTAGAGTACCAATAATGAATTTCACAGCGGTCTGCTTGGACCAGGGCTTAAATTAAGCTACAGCTATCCAGAGCAGAGCACTGGGTAAATACTTTCAAACCTGCAGGGCTGAAGCCTTGAACCAGGGTGCCTCCCTTAATGCGGAAGCTCCGAACTCCAAGAAATAATCTGAGAATTTAAGCCCTGGCTCGGACCACCACAAACTAGGGGCACTGACCTGAGGCCTCTGTGATAGTTTGACTCAAATGGCTTGAGACAGAATATACCAAATTCCTAGAACCCAAAGAAGTTGATTGATTAATACAAGATAAAGTTGAATAAGTATGTTAAATGAAATTTATGATGTTTTTACTGTTAATTGTCTCTCAGATATAATGCATTACATTCACAGCTCTCCGTTACACCTGTGCAACTGTATTGACATCCTTAGGGTTCCACAGAAGATCTGAAAGTGGAAATTGGCCTGGAGTGTTAATAGAAAACAAACTTATTTCCTTACACATCACAGAAAATGAAACTAATATTTCTTAAGGAAATGCATGTGGTATGGCTAAGAGAGGTGGAGCTTGTTATGTTTTATATTAAGGAAGTTTTTCTTGATTTTGAAAGAAAAAATAATTGTAGTGTTTCTAGTCTGACTACATAGAATGGTTTGGCATTGCTAATGCTAGAAAATGGTTCTATAAACTATATAAACTGTGCAAACTGAGCATGAGAAGATGGTGCAAAAATCTAATCCATACATAAAGGTGACCACTGCAAAGCTCTTCATTGTTTTTGTAATTGGGACTCTGGTAGGGACAACTGGAATTTGAGGTAAATATTTGGAATGTGTGGATAATTTCTTTAATGATATTCTCCAGATTTAGAGTGAATGGGGGTGAGAAATATCATTGCTTTGAACACTTTCAATGAAAGTGTTTATAAGCAGTGGTTTTTGGTGTAGGTACCAAAAGGCTTGAGGATTTTTTTTGCTTACTTAAGAGGCTATATACTTGAGAGGGTTTAGATTCCTTTTAAAAGCACATGTTCAGCAATTCTTGTGGAATCACCTCAAAATTACAATAATGGAGGGACAGTTATATTTTTGAATAGAATATTAAGTGCACAGAATCCTGAGAAATTAACTACCACATCTTCAAGGAGTAGATTTATTAATAGCAGCTGTAACTGGAAATACTGTATAATGTTGATCCTGTGCAAAATGGAAGGAAGAAGTGTTTCTTTTTGCATATATTAACATCTGACTGATAAAATTTCAGGAAGACATTCTAGGATAACAAGATAATTACAGCTGTGCTGCTTATTCTGTGATAATGATCATGTTCGCTTCATTCTAAAGCCTCCATTTTCTTAAATGGTTCAAATGTTTTAAATAAAGATCTTAATCTTTGTCATTTCAAATTTCATTATTCTGAAACTTGGTACACTGGAAAAGGCACAGCCTAGAGGCAAATTATATTTTCAAAATATAGGTTAGGTATGTTAACCATTTTTTAAATTATGGGGTAGTGAAAAACAGAACGTGTAACAGACATTTTTGAGAGTTGTAGACCAAAACTGTTTCAGCATTAAAGTTGAGGGCCCGATCTTCTAATTATGACTCAATGTAACTTTAGTGTAGCTACATCAGTTTAAATTAAGATCTTGCTCTTCAATTTTAGAGGGAAATAGTCTTGAATGTAAACAAATCCTTTTCAATGTATTATATTGTTTCCACATCCTCACCCTTAGGGACCTGCCAAGCACCACCTGCTACTTCTGCTCACACTTTATGCTCAGTTAACCATGTTGCTTCCCCTGGACTCTTTCTCCTGCAAATGACTCTGTGCCTTTTCTCAGGCCACCCCATATGTTCTAAACATTGTCTCTGATCCTGTGTACCATGAACTTCACTCTCCTTGTTCAAATCCACCCTCAGACTCATGTCTTCCAGTTACTCTTCCACTGCTGACATCTGCCCCTCTTTGCATACTTTTTCCTCCAAGTTTTTTAAATAGATTAATTTTTTGGATGAATTTAATGCGTTAAATTTACCTCACTATCTTTCACTGTTGGCATCCTCATCCTTTTGTATTTTTCTCCCCAAGCTCTTTCTCATTATCATACTTAATTGTGTTATAACAAATTTAGAGTGTGGGTTCCTGAGGCAGGGTCTTATTTAGTAATTGGTCTGTAAAGTATCACCCACATCAGTGGCACTATATGAATAATATGGTGAATTTTTAGTCCTAATGAAAATGCCAGACTGAGGTATGTCTACAGAGTAGCTGAGAGGTGCAATTCCCATCTTGGATAGATGTATGCACACTACCTCTGCTTGATCTAGCATGCTAAAATTAGCAGTGTATACAGGCTCTGGCTTGGGTTAGCTGCAATCCTGCCGGACCCTCTGGGTAGATACTCTGAAGGTTAGCCCCAGCTGCCACCCATGCTGCCCTGTACGCACTATTTTTAGGCACGAGCTTAAGCACATCTAGCACATGTATTTTTATTTTAGATGGGAATTCCTCTCCCAGCTACTGTGTAAATGTATCTTGAAAGAACTGTGGACAAAGTCCTCTTATTTACAGAATAAGTACAATATAGGCAGTATCCATGTCAGCTTCCTTTCCACTCCTAAACAAGTACCTCACCCTAGCCGCTGACCACTTGCAATCAAATTGTGAAATTAGTTACATCATTATGATTCACTTGCTCTGTGGCCACTTCCTGCTCAGATGGCCAACACGAAAGCCAGCGGGGCTTAGTACTTGAAAAGCTGAGTATTTGAGTGATGAAAATGTTAAATCTTATACAGAATGTGACCTCAGTGCTCAGGAGTTTTTCCAGGGTGTCACCAAGAGTCCCATCTCTGCATCTCCTTTACTGGCAGACCTTGCTGCAGTCACCATTTCTTACTCCCTTCTTTGTATAGCTCATCTCCTTCCATGGCTTGGTTGGCTCACTGCTGCAATGAGCATAGCATGGGTCTGCTGCATGCAAGAGGAACTGTTCTCGATGTATCGAACGACCTTTCCTTCCTCCGAGCCAAATCCCAAGGTCTTTTAGTTCCCATTACTGCCTCTGATGCTGTCAGCTACTCATCCCCTGCTTCTACCTGCCTACCACACTCTCCAGCTCCTGGGCTTCCATTGCTCTGTATTTTCTTAGGAACTTATTATTATCTTAGTATCTTATTATTTTCTGTAGTTTCTTATTATCCTCGTCTATTACAGGACTCTTAGCTTCTTGATCTTTGCCCATTTTATGCCCAACCTGCCTTTAGACCATGCCTGGAAAAGTCTTACGGGTGGTCACTGCTGGCTTAATGGTTCCTTAACTGGCAATTGAGCAATGGTTTCCACTTCCTTTGTTACCTTCTTGCAAAATACAGCATAGTCATAATGCCTTCTTAGAGTCAGACTCAATTAGTTGTCCACAAAGTAGCACTGTATTGGTCAGATTCAAACTTACTATATAAAAAAAGTTTTTATTGCAAAAGCAATTTTATAGTGGAAGACCAAAGAAATGAAAGGTAATTGCTTAAATGCAATGCAGATTTCCCTGAAAAGAATCTGCCGGCTAGCCAAATCTTAAAGAAATATTAGTTACTCTGAGTTTGAAAAACTCCGACTTTCAGGCATGTGTTAGTAACATCACTGCTTGCTTCTCTGGCCAGCATACTCTGACTGCTCAGAGTATTGGCTTCAGAGGGGGTAAGATAATTATAGGCCAATTCATGCGTAATATCTGAATACAAAATTACAGTAGTCTTGACGCTGCCCCGAGTGCAGTCAAAGGAAACTTGTGGTATAAAATTTAAACTGACATTTATAAAAGATGTCTTCCCTTGTTAATACTGTTATTGGCCTCTGAGTACTTGTGGAATAAAGTTTATTTCCTTCAGACCAGACAGAGTCCTTAAATAACTTTCAGTGGACTCCCTCTCTTTAATTAAACTAGTAAATCGGTTCCCAGACATGCTTCCATTAATGTGTAAATATAAAGTTTACACTGGATTCTTGAGTTTTGGGGATTCCAAATGCTGCAGCTCTTGAAACACCTTTGAAATGGAAATGAAATGAAGGGTCCTTTGATTCAATAGCAGAACTGTTGTCCAGCTTGACAAGTCTATTTGTACTTAATTTTTAAATTCAGAAGCATGAGATTTCACAGCATCATAATGGAAACGATCAGAAAAACTAAGAGCCGCTAATTCTGCTTTAAGCAGGAGCTATTTTTTACATCTAGGGATATAATTGGATACTCTAAGTGCCAGCTGGTTTTGCTCAGTGGTGTGCTGAACAGAGCCTTTGATAGTTTGCAACAGATTATGATTCATAGAGTCCTATGACCTCCTCCTAGCTTCTGTTTTGCTGGTATTTCCACTGCTCCTTACTTTTGCTGATAAATTACACTATAGAAATTGTTACTGCGCTCTGTATACACTGCTTCCTTTCATTCAAGAGAGAAAGCCATATAGCACAGTGCTCCTTTTCACAACAGAAAAGGGCTGGATTATTAGAATGCAAAATATAACCATATGATCACCTCCCTGAAAAATAAAGTACAGAGTAACACCCCTCTTGCCCCCAACTCCACGACTTAATGTTAGTCATAGCATCTCCTCCTGTGCAAAAATCCACTAGCAGGGTGTTTCATCAATCATAAGGGCAAGGGCAGGGTTTGCCACCCTCCCAGAATAGGCCATGGGACCCACCCCAAATCTGGTACATCCACAGGAGGCCAGGGTCATCTGTCTGGAGGTTCTAGGTCTGTACACTGGCTTTGGGATCCACTATTCCCCTAGTCCCAGCTCTTTAGCAGCATGACTCCATGAGAGCCATTCTGTCAAGGTTTCTTCCTGGCCCAACTGCCCCCAGCACCCTCAGAAGGGCAAGGGAGTCCCAGGCTATATTGTTATTTCTGAATAATGTCTATGGGGCAGAGAATAGAGGATGCCCATCTCCTAGCCTGAACAGTATCAACACTATACACCCTCCCCCCCGCACCCGATGCACACACAACTACAGCACTCTGAAGAGGCCTTCATGGGCTCAGAAATGGGGCTGAAATTCTCAGGGACACGATCTGGCCTATTGTTTTTAGACCTACTGTGATGTGGAATTACTGTATGGCTTTAACAAGGCCATGAGATATAATAGCGGGGAGGGAAAAAAACTCAAAATGGAAGAAAAGTCTATTACAGATTTTTTTAGGGCTAAACATAAACATGATTTTACGTGCTGAAAGGTGACTTGCTTGGTTGTACTGGCATCATGTGAGGTTTATGTTTTTGCTCATGAAGACTAGAACCTTTGGAGTGAGATTTTAATAGTTTAATTGTGCTGTCTGTTATTTTCATATCCATGTGCTCATGCTGAGTGGGATAACTAAGTGTCTCGTTACTTCTTGAATACCAGTAAAAGCTGCAGTACAGATGATGAGAATAACAAGGATGCATGTCACCAAGAGAAGACGGACTAAATCAGTGGCTCCTACTTAAGACCCCAAGGTGGCTTCAGTTTTCATGTATCCAACTTGAGACAGCTAGGGCTTGAGATTTTGTAGAAGCTGAGTGTTGACCATCCAATTAAAGTTAATGGGACTTGTGTGTACTCAGCACCTCTGAAAGTCAAATCCAGAGTCAGTGTCCAAGTCTAACACTCCAAATCAGAGTCTGCTTTTGAAAATTTTGGTCTATGTGACGTTCCCAAGACCACACAGCGAGTTGGGAATTCCGGACTCCCAGCTCTGTACTCAATCTATGAAATAATTTTGTCTAATTAAGTAATGCATATCCTGCATACATATCTACATACATATATAAATAGATTAAAATATATAATGCAACAGAACACAGGAGCATTGAAGCAGCTTCATTAGCTTCTAGAACTGACCCTCTTGGCTTCTGCATAGACAAGTTTACTTTTGCTTTCTCTCCCATTCTGCCAGCTGGTTATCTGAGTCCTAATTTCTCTTTGGTGTGTGTGGTGGGGGGCATTGAGGAAAGGAGTGAGCAAAGGGACTACTGTAGCTCCCGAAAAGTGGCAACAAATATCCTGCAGCAGCACTGAGGGCCTCCAGTCTGGCCTAAACTGGCATATATTTCCATTACTAAAGAGAAAAGAAGATGGGAATATTTTTAAATTGCAAAATTTCTGTACTCTTATCAGATACCATAAGAGTTACCACTGGTACAAGATATCATTTAACACCATTCCCTGCTCCAAATTATCACTTAAAAGCATATGGCAGCTTTGCTCCTTGTTCAAATGTTTTGCTGGTACTTTGTATTGTTTCACAAATAAAAACCAGAGAAACATTATGGCAGCGTTATGTTCATTCTCAGGAAGGTGGTTTATTACAGTTTTTCTGATTGGTTTTTCTTCTTCTTGTCATGCATAGATGGCTATTCCAATTACATCACTTTGGTTCTGTTGGAATTACTGGAAAAGAGGTCTTTATTTTTGGACAGAATTCTGTTTTGGCTGACTCTTCTGTGAGGAAGTTCACCACATGGTGTACTCAGTTCTTCTGATAGATTAACAGTATTAACTGCAGTGCTATCTGTGTATAGATATCCTGGATAACCACAATGGTGGTAATAAGTAGAATGTGTGTTCGGCTTCATGCATTTCTAAATAATCATTCAGTGGAGGAGTAAATTAACAATGCATCCTCTCTCCTGAGCAGCTATATGAAAACAGCTACTATTCACAAAACTTGGGATACTTATAAAATCATCGCATAATTTGGCACCACTGGGAATTGCTCTTCTTGAGACAGGCCCAGGAGTGACTAGAAGGGATGCTGCAACTTAGAGTTGAGGATGTGTTGGGTTTTGGCTACTGAATTATAAGTGATGAGCAGTGTTACCTGTGGAAAGCGAATGCTAGTCTTTAATATCCACATTTATCCCTGCCAAATCCTCTCTGTTTCTTTCCTGATGGTTATAAGAACAAAAGCAAAGTGAACAATTCAAGAAAATATTCCTGCTAGAGATAACGTTGATCTTAATGGCAAAGGCAACGCAAACAATGTGGTCAAGAGAACATAGAATGTTTCTTGTCAATACTTCCCACCCCTCCATGTTACCAGATGTGCCCGTTACTTTGGGTACGCTCATTTATCTTCTGAAGGAGGGGGAAGGATGCTGTAATTCTATAAATGTGCTGCTTATGTCACTTGTGTGTTCATATGGAGCTCTATTCCTTCCCTCTGCAAGTGCCCTCCCAATGGAGATATCCAGCAGGACCTAGGTTTCCCAGGGCTTAGATGAACGAACACACACACACACACCGGTCAATCAGCACTCTCCAGCTGATCCCCTCTCCAGCTGATCCCTGTGCTCAATGGGCTGGGTTAAGCAGCACTTTCAAGCTGGTACCCTTAGGGTCCCTGTTCTCGATGGGCTGAGCTGGACAGCACTTTCAGCTGCCCCCCTCCTTGTGTGCCCCAAGTTTAGCATGTCCTTATTCCACTTTCACATTACAATTGTACTGGTAGTAACCAACTTAATGAGCAAAACACACTGTATTTTTGGGCACTACAGGGATCTTTAGCTTAGGTAAAAGAAGTGTTGCTGAAGAGTAAATGGGGGAAACTAAAAACACAAATGAGTGTAATTCAAAGAGTGTGAGAGAAGCAACCAACTTATTCAATAAATAACCCTTATGGTTAATAATAATAACCATACAAGGATAGCCTAATCCAGCATAACATCCATTATTAAAGGGTAATACCTGAGGCACAGAGGAAAACAGAGAGAGAGAGAGAAAGAAAGAATGAAAGAAAGAGAAATTAGGGGATCTCATCACTCCATGAAGCGTGAACTGGTCGGGGTTCCCAGGTGATGGTGGTAGCTCAGGGTCCTGAGGTTAGGAGATCAGCAGAGCCCCTGGCATGATCAGTCAGGACTCAGGAGATGGAGTCCCAGTGGAACTGATAAAGGGTATGGTTACACTTACAAGATTATAGCGCTATAGGTTATAGCGGTCCCCTTATACAGTAATATGTATAGTGCTATTGTATGTCCACACTCAGATGCTCCTGCGGTATAGCATGGCCACATTTGGGGCACTTAATGCGGCATTAAGAGCAGCGCATTAGGGCAGGTATCCCAGCATTCAGCTGGGTGCAACGTGCTTTTTAAACGAGGGGGGTGAGGGGGGGACACGTTGTGTGTATGCAGAGGGAGAGAGACAGTGGTTTTTCCGTTTTTCTGAAAGCCTGTCAGTGAGCCTCCGTTCACAGAAGGCTTTGTTTTCAAACAGGCTCCCTCCTTAAACATTTGCATTGCTTATCTGCCGAGTTAAGAAAGAAACTCTAAAGAGGTACTTCCGCATTCCTCCAGCCGAGTTCAAAACAAAGGGAAGAGACGTCAATTGCCTTAAATGGCTCTAGGCATCTCCAGAGATTACTTGTAGCGCAGTGGGTGTCCACATCCTTGCTGTAGCACTACAGCAGCTGCGCTACAGCCCTTATTCCCCATGCGGAGGTGGATTAACAATAGCGCTATAACTCAGCAGTTATAGCGCTCTACGTGCCTTGCCAGTGTGGACGGGGAGGAGGTTATAGCACTCGTGGGGGCTTTATAGCGCTATAAAGTGCCAGTGTAACCATGGCCACAGAGTTTGAGTCTTAGGGCTTGGTTACACTTACACCTTTATAGCAGTTTTGGTCATACCTTTCCTTGTATACAGCTATAGGGATAGTGCTATAGCGTGTCCACACTGAGACCCGCCAGCGGTATAGCACGGCCACATTTGAAGCACTTCCAGCGGCACGGGGAGTGTGCATTATGGGAGCTATCCCAGCATTCAGCTGGGTGCAACGTGCTTTTCAAACGAGGGGGGGTGAGGGGGAACGTGTTGTGTGTATGCGGAGGGAGAGAGGGAGGGAATTTTCATTCTTCTGAGAGCCTGTCAGGAAGTTTCCTCTGAAATGCAAAGCCTGCTAGTTTTCTCTGTCACACAGGCTCCGTCTGTAAACATTTGCATTGCTTATCTGAGGAGTTAAAAGAGAAACTCTGAAATCGTACTTCTGCATTCCTCCAGCCTAGTTCAAAACAAAGGGAAGAAATGTCAATTGCCTTAAATGGCTTGGGGTGTCTCCAGAGATCACTTGTAGTATTAATGCCCATTCACACTGGCAATAATACGGAGCAGGCAATACTCAATAGCTGTTAATCCTCTGAGAAGGGAGGATTATCAGGTCCCGTATAACTGTGGGTTTATAGCACTCTACGTGCCTCGCCAGTCTGGACGGGTAGGGAGTTATAGTGCTCCTGGAGGCTTTATAATGTTATAAAGTGCCAGCTGTAATCAAGCCCTAAGTAACGGAATACTGACTTGGGCATAGGTAGAGGGTTTTCTAGAGAAAATACAATGGTTCAAGAGAGAACAATAGATTTGTTTATGGGTAACTGATGATTCAAAGGTTTTCTTTAGGCTAGACAATAGGAGCTGATCACTCTTGGCTATGGGTGGTGTTTTCCACCAGGGAGCTCACAAGGCAACTAGGCTGCTTCAGTATTTTGAATACCAATCAAAGATTTATTACTAGAAATGGTCTGATAATTGCTCAGCTGGGTTTGTGCAGGCATAGGTTCATTACCATCTGGAGCAGGGGTTCCCATGATGCAGTGCATCCCTGCTTTTTTGGTCCCAGAGTTCACTGTGGTTCTCTGTTTCTCATTCTTTATACTAATTCCTGTCCCATCTTTCATGCAGATGAGGCTAGGGGAGTTGTCTCTGTTCTTTGTTCTGTATGCAAATGAAGATGTCTTAATCTTGTCACCTTGTCAGGAGGGATCCAGGTGTGTCTCCCAGTGCCCCTCACTGTTCTCTGCAAGCCTTTTCTCTGATCAGTTTTGGTTCGAACAGAGACTGGTGGGTGGGGAGGTGTCTTTCATGAGTCAATCAGGCTAGATACTGTGCCCTAGTTCCCCAGAAACACAGAGCTGACTGGTATCACCAACCAGAAAGTGGACATCTGTATTCTGTTGATGGGTACCTCAGATATCTAAAAAGACCCATATGCTTTTTTGTCAAATTATTGAGGGAGCAATAAAATATCATAGACTTTGTATAATAAACAAGGATAACGGCACAAGAATTTTAAGGTAACAAGCTTTATTATGAATCCAATTCAAACAGAAGAAACAGAACTGCTGAATTATTGAATGCGTATCTCTTCTTAGGACAACAGTTCTTTCATTGTCTTTGAGCTTTAAGGATGGCAGCTGATTATATTTTAGATGGTATTTTATAGCTACTGTCAAAGCACTTGTCAGTTCCTACTCTGTCTCCTACACTAGTTAGAATTCTGTGTATTGAAATGTGCTTGGATGCAAATGGGGTGATCTAAGAAATTGGTAATGGGCCTTTAACTACTAAATTCACCTTTCCAAATTTGATTCAGTTTGGTAGTTGGATGGCAGGTTGGTGACTTTAGTCTAGTACCTAGTGGGCAGATGCTTAGATCTCCAATATGATTACAGTTGGCATGCCAGTTGAGTGAATCAACAGAATACAATACTTTACAGAGTTGGTCTCTTCAGGTTGGGTTGGAAGGAAAATGGTTTGTGTGTGGGAAAGAACAGGGGGGTTGGCGGTGGGAAAGGCACTGCCACTGTACATTAATAAAGGACTGCAGTTTCCACAGCCTTCACACTAGCACCTTTCAGATGTGCTAAGTTCCCGGATAGTCACTGTTTTGTTAGGAATCTCAGTAAGTGAATTTAGTCATCTAATGTTTGCTTTAGTAAATCATTTCTAAATTTTTTGGACGGTAAGTGAAAATTCTCCTTTCTTATTCTATGAGCAATCAACCAAATGATTTAATAGTTGAATAGCAGATTAGAAATAGGAATTATTAACCATAACCATATTTTTTCATAAATTCCATCTATCCCCATACGTGCTGTCATAAATATACACAGCATAGCTGTACTGAATTGCCTTATCTATAAGGGGTTAATCGGTTCAATTAACCTAGCTGGCACCTGACCAGAAGGACAAATGGGGAAAGAAGGTACTTTCAAATCTTGGGTGGGGGGAACAGGAGGTTTTGTATGTGCTCTCATTTTTTGTTCCCTCTCTGGACAGAGAGAGGGACCAGGCAGGGAAAAAACATTTACTGAAAACAAATCTGAAATGAGCATCTAAGATTACAAATATTGTAAGTAAGGCAAAGAAATGCATTAGATTATCTTTTGTTTTAGCTTGTGAATTTTCCATATGCTTACAGGTAATTTCATTCCTGTTTTTTATCTGGAAAGCAAAGTCAGAAGGGAATTCTCTCTGTTTTAAATCTTTTTATTTACCCTATTAAGTTACCTTCCATCCTGATTTTGCAAGTGTGATTCTTTTACTTTTTTAAAATAAATTTCTTTTAAAAACCTGATTGATTTTCAGTGTCCTAAAAACCCAGGGGTTTGGGCTGTGCTCACATTGTAACCAACAGGTTAGTATATTATTCTCAAGCCCCTCCCCAGGAAAGGGGGTGAAGGGGCTTAGGGGAATATTTTGGGGGAAACAGGGACTCCAAGTGGCCCTTTTTCCTGAATTGCTGTCTAAATCACTTGGTGGTGGCAACAATAACATCCAAGGACAAGGAAAGGATTTGTGCCTTGGGGAAGTTTCAACCCAAGCTGGTAGAAATAAGCTTAGGGGGTCTTCCATGCGGGTCCCCACATCTGTACCTCAGAGTTCAGAGTAGGGAGGAAACCCTGACAAATGCCTTTCCCATGGACGTGTCAAACTGCTTGCACTGTAAAGAGCTATGTTTTTTTCTGTCAAAATGTAAGACACATGACTTGCTTAATCATTCCATGCCAGAGATATTTCGTTTGTTCTTTTTCAGTGAGCAGCTGCAACTTGTCATCCTTGTCTCCTTGCATGTTAATGTGGTCTCAATCTTAGTACTTACTGTATTCACAGTACGTTCGCGCTAGCAGTCACCACATTAGAGAAAGTTAAGGATGTGTGACAGGGGAACATAAAAAGCAAGGAACATCATCATTTAAGATAAAGCATGAATTCTTCTTATATACCCCATATTTAAAACGTTGCTAGATCTTTTTTTTTTCAATCTGGTGTTACAGCTGATTACAACCAAACTGTTGTTCTTCAGCTTTAATGCTGATCTTTAACATTGAGATGTAAATGGCTTTCCAGTCTTACACTTCTGGCAAAATCTGTGTGTGGAAGGCTATGTTATTTTTAAGCTGTTTACAAAAGGGAAAGTTTTTTAGTTTTAAATGTATTATGTTACAATAGAAAGATGACTAATAGTCTCATTCGTTTTAATTATTGAATTCTATATTTGATACTGTACTTTGCACTGAAACTCAAGTAAAAGATATATAGGTAAACCAAGTGATTAGGCGACACCCAAATCTGCCTATGCAGTACAAGGATGGATATTACTGTGTGAATTTCTTTGCTTATGTCACCTTTTGTTATAATCTATTTCCTTAGTGTAACTTGGTTTGTGATCTTACTTCAATGTTTTTATTTTGAAATTATCTCATCACCTAGGCCCTAATCCTGCAGTGAGCTCCATGTACATGGACTCCCACATCCCAGACACAACCTCATTGACTTCAATGGTGCTGAATGTCGATATCGAGATCTGTCTGCACAAAGCTCATTGCAAAATCAGGGGCTTTTTATGGTCTGCAGACTAAAGATATATCAATTATAAAGTTTAAGTTGAATATAGGATACTGGCATCTGGGCGACATAGGTTTGATTTCCAGTTTCTGACTTTTCTGACTAAAAGAGCTGGGAGCACAACTGAAGTGGCGAATTTAGCCCAAGAGGGGATAAACGTTAGGGCAGTTTGGAAATATTATTGGTGGAATTTGCAAGGCTCAAAATTGATCGGACCTTTTTCACAGAGTTTTTACTTTTTGGAAAGAACGGTGAAATTTTACAGTTTCTAGAACAAATTTAGTTTGAAATTTTGAATTTCAAATTTTTATTCCTACAAAAATTAACTTTCACTTCCAAATATGACAAAACGTGAATTTGACAAAACGTGAATTTGACACAAAAATCAACTGATGTGAAATTTCATAAAAAGGCTAAACTTTGGAGGGGCAAAATCGCATGAAAATGCAAAAGCTACCATGATTGCTCTACACCTACAGTTCAGACATTCCCATTAAACAGTAAACAATGCATCCAATGCAAGAACGTATGTTAAAACTGTATTTAAAGCAACTCCTCCCTTTGGCTCTACTCTGTGCTGATTAGGCCTCAACTGGAGTATTGTGTTCAGTTCAGTTCTGGGTGAGACATTTCAAAAAAGATGTGGACAAAATGGGAAAGTTCAGAGAAGAGCAACAAAAAATGATTAAAGGTCTAGAAAGCATTACCTATGAAGGAAGCAGGGTGGCAGGTATAATAGGTATGGAGGAGGGAGTCTCAGGGCTCTGGCTAGCTCAGGGTTCCTCTGTCTGCAATGGGTGGGTGGGGTCTCAGGGTTCGGGCTGTGGAGGCGGGGGAAGGGAGTGGAAGGGCTCTGGCCAACTTGAGCGATGTGACAGGGAGCAGGGGACGCTGGATGGGTTGAGGGTTCTGAATGGGGTAGGAAGTGGGAGGGGGTCGGATAGGGGGTGGGGCCAGGCTTCTGTACCCTACGGTTTCGCACGTCCTTTTGCGGCCCGGGGGTATGTCCACCGAAATGCTGCCGAAAGGAAACCTTCCATTTTCGGTGGCACTTCAGCGGATATAAAAATAAGACTTCCCCATTTTGGTGTTGTCCTGGGCCCGATCCTGCAGCGGCATGGGGACACTGTGGCACCCCCGTGGGGGGGGGGTTCCACGCACCCCACTTTGAAGACTACTGGTCTAGATTATACTTAGTCCTGCCATACATGCAGGGGACTTCCAGTCCTATGATTCTTGGCTGTGCTTGTGAAAAATCCTTTGGCACTTTTCAGGGACGGGGCTGCTTCAAACTGAGGCTGCTGCCCAAATGCCAGACTGAGTAGTTGGTCTCTCGGTTTTCCCTTGCAGCATCAATTAAACAAGACCTTCTTCAGTGCCCCCACCCCCAACTTACTGTCAGGCTCCTGCTACTCCCCAGAGGCAGCTGCAATTCAGCGGCGGGGTGATCAGATTTCGGGGGCGTTGGTCTGGGATCCCTGGTTCGGGGGGGGCGGGGTCTGTAACGGAACTAGGCTGAGCGGCAGCGGGTTACACCCACCGCGCTGCTGCCCTCGCAGACAGCCCAGGGGGTCTCCTCCAGTCTCGGGGAGCCAGGGGCCCGCCCCACATCCCCCACTCAACTCCCCGCGGGGAGAAGCCGCGAGCAGCCCAGCCCAGCTCTCACGCTGTCGGAGCCAGTCCCGCGGCGGCTGGGGGCGCTACTGCTCGCGCAGACCACCCGGGGAGCCCCGCCCCCACTCCCACCGGAGCCGCCTTAGCGGGCACTCAGGACCCCCGCGCTCCCCTTCGGCTGCAGGGTCAGCGACAAGCACAGCCCCGCCCCGGCCCTCTCGTGCTGACGCGTAAGGTTTCCAAGTGCGCATGCGCGCGCCTCCTCTCCTTGCGCATCAACCCTCGCGATGCTTCCAGTTGGGGTTTCAAATCTCAGCTCTTCCCTCAACCTCGGGGATAGGGGCGGAACCTGGTGTTACCACGCCCTATCACCGCCCCTTCCCCACGCAGGGCTCCGCCCCCTTTCCACCGCCCTTCTCGCTAATACACAGTGTTAGGCGCCCGCTTTTTCTAGGTTTTGTCGGGGCCAAATTTCCAATTGAGGGAGACGGCAGCGGAAAGTGGGGCCGGGTCGCGTTAGGCTGAATCCTCGGTGCGCTGCTCGTAGGCCCCGGAGGATGGTCTGGGTTCTTCCCCGCGCACGACACTAATCGCCCGCCCGCTCACTTTATTCCTCGGAGCGAAGGAGATTCACAGATAGTCAGCCAGGGCTCCGGCGAGCAGGCGGGCTGAGAGGGAGACCAACTCCGGCCGGTAACTTCCATCCAGCCCGCCTGCGTCCCGACACTTCGCCTCACGTTCGCCGGCGCCGGAGGGGCTGGGACGTTGCCGGGGGTCCCCGGGGATGGGGAGCCGGGTCGCCTGTGGGGAGGATGTGGCGGTTGCCTGCGTCTCCCCCATGTGCTGCCGTTGAGCTGGGAGCCCGGAGCCCCGAGGAGAAGCCAGCCGCCTAGTGAGCAGCTAGGGCGAGCGGGAACCCCCCGTAACTCCCTTACACGGGCCTCCTTCCTCTCCCCCCACCCCCTGCCGCTGGAAGCTCCCCGGCGCCTCCGCGTGGCCCTCCCCGAGCGACCCTGGCCCCTCGTCCGTGACCCTGGCCCCCCACGCACGGACGTCCCCGGCCTTTAATCACGGGCGGCCGCTGACCCCCGTGACTATCCCGTAACCACTGGCCCCTCACTTGTCCCGACTGACCTCAGGCCCCTGATCACTAACCCCCCCCCCGCCACCGCGCGATCGATCCTTTCCTGAATCTTTCCCCATCCCCGGCTCACCTACCCCGATCACTGACCCCCGGATTCCTGGATCCTTCTAGTCCATTTCCCTTTAACCCTCCCCAGGAAGCCCTTTGCCCTCAATTCGCCCCACTTCTTGAAACCTTGCCCTTCAAATCCACCCCAGACCGGCCCAGCCACTCCCCCATGCCTTTCCTTTAGCCTGATTCCACTCACCACTTCGTCTAATCCTGACTTCCGGGGGGCCCCCCCGGGGAGGGGAGGGTGCGTGGAAGGGGTATTACCCTCAACTTTGATCTTATCTCTTCCAAAATCTGGATCTTGCCTCTAACAGCCCCAACCACATATGCACCAAGCCACTCAACTGGTCCTCTTTCCAAAAATCAATAACTACCACCCAGAATCTCCCTGAAAATCAACCCACACCTTCCCCTCCCCCCTTGAATTTGATGAGATTCCCCCATCTTCTGGATTATCCTCCTGGGTGACTGAAGAAACTTTTGCTGCTATTGCTTCATCATTTTGCTTTTTTTGCACGAAGATTTTTCTGAATGTCATGTGAGATGAAAGGAAGTTTTGGATGTTTGTTTCCACCCTTTGGGAGCTGCATAAGCAAAGGGGAAATGCACCAGAGGAACTGAGCTTCATTTAATTGAGGAAATCTACTATTTGCCAGATTACTAATTTCATTGGACTGCTAAAAAAAACAACACAAGCCTGGCACAAAGTTTACATTCAAATTCAGGGAGGAATGAAGGGAGTTGAAAAAGAAGCTTACATCAAAATTTAAACTTGAAATTTCCATTGCTTTCCTTTTGACCTGGAAGGGATCACTTCATCTCCCTCGCCTCCCAAGTAATAAGCTATTTTTGTGGAATTCATAACTGGAGATTTAAAGTAGTAGAATGACCTCTCCTGTGGATCCCAGGATTAAACAGGCTTTGCGAAAAAAAACATCAGAAAGGACTCAAGAGGTAATGCATTCTGAATTTGCTTTTCACTTGTTTCTTTGCTTGAGTTTTCTTCTATGTTTCCAGACAGATAAGCACTTCGGTGGTATATTTTTTTCATTTGTGAAAATTGCAGTGTCATGGACTGACACTTTTTTTTTTTTTTTAATAACCAGGAAATATGCCTTCCACTGTGAGTTCCCTCTTTTGCAAAATATAGGACCTTTCAAACTCCGCAGCATGTAATGCACTCAGGAGACACAAGGCACTTGTGAAATCATGATTTTCAAAATGGATAGCAGAATAATTCAGTGGGATAGATAGAGCTCTGGGCAGATGTGCATCATTAAAAATGATACTTATTTCAGTCTTGCAAAACTGTCATGAAAAATTACCAGTCCAGACATAAATCATTATGGTATTGGTGAGTAGATTTTTTAAAAAAGGAGCGATGCTTCCCCATGGAGCGGGAGAGAAGAAATTTGCAAGACTTTTTTTTACATTTAAAATAGTAAGTTCCAATAAAATAATTAGCTTCTAATCAACCATATTTTTGGGGTCAACAGAGTGTAGAAGAGCAGCATTATGGGATTATAAATTGTTAATTTTCACAGTGGAATCTATTTTTGAGAGCCTTTCTTATTAGTGAGATGTTTGGTTTGTTTACTTTTGCTTTTTTGCCTTACTGCAATTTCTATGTGATCAGGAGTTGAAGAGCAGTATGAAAAGATTCACTCCAGTCCCATGCTTGAATCCTTCTGAGATGGGGAAACATCTGTTCTCTCTTGATACTTTGTGGAAAGTGAAATGTCCTGCCTGATCTCTGTAAACTAATTATCAAAAGGCTACATGAAGAGTACTGATACAGAGATCACTTGAGAAATGTGTCTAAGTGGTACAGTGATAAAAAACAGGATTAATGCATTTTTAATGACTTGTGCATCCTTCCAATTTTTATATTTACCTTCCATTGAAAGATTTATTCTCCTCTTATTGTTTCCCCCTTCCTCACCCACTTCCTAGTGCTGGAATTAATGATGAGGCACTGTCTGTAAGGGATACGATGATGATATGGGGTTTTTTTTGATTAGTTTGGTAGGTTGGTAGTGTTTTTATTTTTTCTTCTTGCTCTAACTCTTTCTTGTTCTACTGCCTTCTTCCACTTGCGATTTGTAGGGTGAATAGTGGGGTGGCAAAGTTTGCAGATGATACAAAATTACTTAAGATAGTTAAGTCCAAAGCAGACTGTGGAGAGTTGCTAAGGGATCTCACAAAACTGGGTGACGGAGCAACAAAATGGCATATGCGACAGAGTCTTGTAGCA
>ML677358.1:7724628-7758198 GCA_007922305.1 Dermatemys mawii
GCTAATACCCACTTGCATCCGACGAAGTGGGTATTAGCCCACGAAAGCTTATGCTCTAAAATTTTAGTTAGTCTTTAAGGTGCCACAGGACTCTTTGTCACTTCTGTATTCTGAATGTAAGTAAAAAAACCCCTAAAGTTTAATGCTAACCCTGAAAAGGAACAAATTCCTCCTAATTCCTGGAATTTTTATATCAGATTACCATTAGTACAATATACAATTATGGCTGTCAGGCTTAGGAGCAATCTAGTAAATGAGTTCAGAATGATATGATAGTATGAAGAGAGAGCTGAGGCTGTCTTTGCACATCTTGAAGTTAGTGACTGACACAGCTTTTAAGATTTACTGTGGCCAGATCTAGGGAGAATTAAGTATATGGGGAAAATGTTATTGCTTACCGAATGGGACAGCTTTGGAAATTTAATGGTACACAGTCAGCATCTAGGTTTAACCAATAAAATCAAAGAGATTCTTCCTTAGCTTCATTTTCTCTTTCTCTGAACATAATAAGGGAATTTAACGTCCATGAGTAGTGCTGCATTGGCAACCCTAGAGGCTGAAGCCTAGTCTAATCAATTAGACATTAGACGGAGGCTCAGGAAAGCAGATTCTGTTCCTGCCTCTGCCACTAACCTGATCTGTTACTACTTCACCTGTCTGTGCCTCTGTCTTTTCCCCTGTCCTAATCCTAGTTCATTTGAAAGATCTTTGGGTAAGCAATTCTCTCTTGCCATATGTTTGTATAGTTGCCTAACAAAATGGGGCCCCAATCTCAGCTTCGGCCTCTAAATGCTACTGTAGTATAGATTAAAAAGTGGTGCATCAGGGACAGTGCAGTTGCCTCGCCAGTATTTTCATGGCCCATTCATTCCTTGTCTTCTCTGAGATGGCCAGCAAAGGTGCTCATTATGATGGATTATGTGACTCTTGTCACATAATCCATAATTATATGGATAAAATATTGAGACCACTGTGTGACTATTGGTTAGCAGTAACTTTTGTTTACTATCCACCTGAACAGAATTAAAAACTGGCTCCATATTGCGTTACCAGTTGGTTGATTCATCCAATCCATCCTCTCCTCTCACACCTTCAGCTGATCTCTGGGTTTGAAAATAATCTCTATACTTGATATGCATTAAACTGTTCTTCCTTTTGCATTCTTACTTTGGAAAGACTGATGAAACAACACTTTCTGAAAGACACATTAGGATAAGTATGCAAAGCTGAACATGACTGTTCAAGTACTGTATATAGTCAATTGTCTTTTACTCAGTTTAAAGTATGAAAATGTCCTACTTCATGTTCCAGTCCAAAACTTTTAAAGAATAATTGTTAAATGGGACCTTATTCTTTTTAACTGTAACAAAATATCTGAAATTATTAATATGACCACTCATTATACTTAGTCAAGTATTTATATGTGAAACTATTTTAAAATCAACTGAAGTATAATTGAGCTTAGAACATGTTGCGTTTTATCCCACAATTAAAAAGTTTGTCTTCAGATACAAGATTTGTAATGGCTTGACGATGGAACTTTAGCTAGAATAATGATCGCTATATTTTGCGACTTGGCTGTTCAGAGTACTGTTTTTGAATGGATAGATTGGGAGACTTCCTAGCATTCACTATTGGATTAATTTAGCTTAGAGACATACATCTTTATTATTTTCATGAGTCTTGGACAACTACAATATTCATTAATGAAAGTGTGTATTTTGGCTGTTCTGCTGCTGTTGCCTTCATGGAAATATCTACAGGATTTTTTGCTTGTGGTTCACAGAAGTAGGGAATGCTCCAGTTCTATTTTTCACTATTTAGACCCCTGTACCATAAGCTGTTCAGAAGATGGGATATCTGGGTCCATGGAGTCCTTGGGATATCTGGGTCCATGGAGACTTCAGTCAGGCTTTATGCAGGTATACCGTTCCACCTGCAAAGAGCAGCTTGCAAGGTTGGAGCTTTAGTTTTTAAAGTAAACTTAGTAGTTTAAGGAACTGTCATGGACAAGCACATGTTGTTTAATTTTCAATTGGTCTATCAAAGTTATTGTCTACATTAGCACCTTGAACAAGTATGAGTAAGCAGTATTGAGAGTTTTGAAGCTGCTGCATGTTTGGGGTTGTTTTAAAAATACACGTAGCACCAGTCTTCATGTGAAATTCTTTCATTTAGAAATTGTTTTTAAATAAAATTCAGAGATTGGAGGAGGGAAGAGGCAACTTAAATAAAAATGGTGTGCCTTTTAAAAACCATGTTTTTTAATTTAAAAAATGAAAAAATCTCCTACGGTGGTGTGAATCCAAACTATAAAATGTGTGTGTGAACCAGAAGAAAAACTGTCCACTTCACTTACACTTTAAAGATGGGTGAAATGCCAAAAGTAAACCAGTATCATAAACTCTTTAAGAGTGCTGAAAGTCTAATTTACTTTTTATCTATAACCTAAGTTGGTACTGGTAACACAGGAACACTGCTTAGAGAGGTCTCATGTGATGATCAGAGATCTGGGAGTTTTCCCATCCCCATGACAACAGAGGCTTGAACAAGACTTGTTCATTGGCTAAAGACTTAGTTTTTCTTTCCAGGAAAGTTGAATTCCTTCAAAAATAACTTTTCATGATTGTTGTGATGTATTAACATGCAGTCCTTACTGAATCACAAAAGCATCTCAGATTTCTCTTTAGTTGTGTTTCCATGATGCCTCCTCCCATGGATTGCTGCTTTTTTGCCCGCTAGGATTTAGAGGCAATTCTACAGCTGTCATTCAGGGACCCACAGAAGGCACAAGTATATGTGCAAACTAAAGAAGTGTGAACACAGGAGCAGAATTGATGGGTTTTTAACTTTTCTTTTGAAGTTGCAGCATATAATTATTTTACCTTTTGGCCCACCAAACAGCAGAAAAATATACATACTACTTCCACCACTGTGAAAGAATGCTCTTTGATTTTGTGCATAGGATCTGAAAGTGCTATTTTCTTTTCTAGAAGAATAGAGACTTGTCAGACTCTGTAGATGACCTATTGGAGAAGTCGAATTCCTCTTACATTTCAGCCCACACCAAAGGGTCATCCAGAATGAGCTGGTGAGCATGCCTCTCACATCACCATTACACTGATTCCTTCATGCACTAGAAAGCCTGCAGCTATACAGGATTGTGTTTGTGAGAAGGCCTCAAATTATTGGGCATTACTAACTCTAGCAACAAAAATATGTGTGTGCGCATTATTTGTAGCATTTTCATGGTTTATACTTAGTGAGTCACTAAGCTACAGAAGACAAGATAAAAAGCATTTTACTCTTCCATGTTTGCTTGTCTGCTGAATATAATTTCCAAGTCTGATTCATTAAAATAAGATGGTGAGTAACCATATGGTCTCATCATAGGAAATAAGTGGACAGATTGCTGCATGCATCGTCTTGTAGCTTTTAACACTCAAAAAGTTTCTGCCTCAGTGTTCCTTAAGGTATATTCTGCTAAGAGTGCCAACAAAATAATGTTTTTATAATTTTCAATTTTTAAATAAGCAAGCGTGAGGAGCAGCAATATTAATAAAAATTACTAGTATGAGAAGTGTTGCAAATTAGCCATTCTCATAGCTTCCAGCAATTTTAGATCCAATCTGTAATGGAATTCAAGAGTTTATAGTATTTTAAACTATAGTGTATTGAGGTTTTTTAGATATGAAAGAAGTATCTAATTCATCGCATTGCCTGACTGATTCTATTTTTGCACAGTGAGGAAATCTGATTAAAGGAAAAGTTATTTTATTTTTTTACAGATGAAATTCCGTAAATTTTAGGCAATCAGTGAAGCACTAAACAATTCCAATTTCACTAGGCAATCAGTGAAGCACTAAACAATTCTCTGACCCCCCAGTAATACCACTGCAACTAGGTTTGCATGACTTACTCTTATTTTTTAGATTTTATATGGAAGGTGCTCATAAATACATCAGAGATTTGTGGTGGAAATCTCATTTCTTTGTTCTAGATTGAGAATCTCGCACATGTCATAAAATTGATTAAAAACTATGCATCAATGGGATGCATTTGCTTTCTTTAACATTTTTATTAGTATCGTTGAACTTGGTGGAAAATGGTTTTGTAATTGTGCAAAAAACTTGAAAGAATAAGTGATTTCCTGGTGAAATTTTTCACTTGTGTGCTTAATTTTTTGAAGGTGTTACTATGCTTTTTCTATGTAACTAGTCATAAATTTAATTTGTGATTTGATAACTTATAAAAGTCTTTTTGAAAAGTAAATGCTGCATTTTATTTCTGCTGTTCAAAGTGTTGGGAGCATATGTATCCTTAGTATAGAATTTGAATGCTTGGGCTGCCAGAAATGGAATGATTTTTTTTATCGTAAATGATGATTTGTCTTAATATTGTTCCCTGAATTATTGTGGATAATCATTTACTTTCTAATGAACAGTTGTAGTAATGTATTTAAGAGAAATTTCCCTGTGTTTCTAAATAAACAATTTGATAAAATTATTTCTGAATCTATTCAAGAGTAGTTGCCAAGGTTGCTGTGTATAGTGTGAGATAATTAAGATACACTTCAGAGTTCTTGAAATATGCTTTACAGATTTTTAAATCTGACACTTCTGTGCAGATTAACCTTTCATCTGACAGAAGTTGTGCCTTCTGCTAGAAGGTGCTATTTTATTTTTCTTGAACTCTATGTTCATCTTTATTGTATTTCTAAGTGAACAGGTATAGTTTCTTTTAGAATCTGAGAAGTTTGATATATTTGATATACCTGGGTGTCCCATAAAACAAATATTAAACAAAATACATTGGTTTAATGAAAATGCTCACAACCTCACTTGGATTCTTAATCATTTTGTCATAAAATATTCATGAATGTCAGAGTTCCAAATAATTCTATAGTCCCCACCGCAGCCTTCAGCTCCCGACCCTCTTCTCCCGAGCTAGCTTCTGAGCATACAACAGTGAGATCTTGCATTACAGCCGTGGTTTCTGGCTGAAAGGTTTACTTACAAGGCACTGCCTTTTTGACTTTCAGAAGGCAAAAGGTGTATGTGAAGAACTTAAACCCTTTCTCCTATATGGCAGCATGTAAAGCCTATTGCTATAAGAAAGCTAGTCCTACCCTGGCTTCTAGTTACTCTTCCTGAAGAGTAAAAATTCAGGATAACATCTGACTTCTTAAATTTGTTATGGTATTTTATTTTGTCATCTTCATAGTACTCCATGGCAACATGCACTTACAGAAATTATCAGGTTACAAATGCAACAACCAGGCTTCCAAGGCAGATAAAAATAAATCATTTATTACATTTTTAAGATCACTTTTTAAAATTAACTCAGACTTCTTATTACAATTTTGCTATTTATTTATTTCCCACTTTATAGTCTTAAATTGCTGGATGTTTTGTGCTTTCTGGTTAGCTCACTAATTGTGAGTAGAATTACAAGTATTACGTAGTTGTCTTTTAGTTAGAAATTTCTTTGCAGAAATGTTAACCTACACTGCAAAAGATAAGTTCAAGGCTTCATTAACAACCATACTGAGAGAACATTCTGGAGACATGAGAGTTATAGAAGAAGGATGGGGGAAAGTGTGAGAGAGGTGGGAGTGAATGTCAAATACTCTTTTCATTTGGCAACAGATCCAAATGTCAGTAACTGCCTTTTTTGTCCCATCCTTGTCTCTGAAGTCCAAACAGAGATTTGGAGTTGGGGAGGGGGTTAATTCCTCAGAGAAAAGTGGAATCACAGTCCCTTTATCACGGAATAAAAATGTATCATAAATTTATCTGTTTTTTATAAAGGAAATACAGTATTTCCTTATTTATGTAGTAGATCAAAATGTCTTTTTAAATAGGCTGTGTGTATAGGACAGAAACAATTTTTCCACAACACATATTTTTAACAAATCTGTTTCATAGGCTCCTAGAAATGGGTGTAAGGATAAGCTTAGTGTCAACTTTTATTACAACTAAAGAGAGACAACAGGATGTGGTGTCATAAGAAATGTTATGTTTCTGTGACAGTGCTCCCCAAGGAGCAGAGTTCTGCCAGGCATATTCTCATAAAAAATAAATTGGCGGTTAACCCAAAGCTCTTCTTGGCGCATTTGTTTGCATATATTCTAGTGTGGATATGTGAACCCCATGTGCATGAGCACAGAATCGTATAGCCAGTGCCATCCATTGGGTCTGCACATGCGCCCTGTATATTCTCATGCCTCCCTCCAGAGGGTATAAGGAACAGAACAGCCACAGCTGCCACCTATTTCATTCTTGCGTCCCTTGGCAGTGAGGTAGAACTACTCAACATCCATTTGCTGCCCTGAACAATGTTAGATTAGGGTTAGGTTTTAGTTAAATAGTTTTATAGTTAATAAGTTTCATGTAGTGCTTGTTGGCAAAAGCTTTCATTTTGTTTGTTTCCTTTGTACCAAGCTGCATGTCTGATACACCTCCTCCTGAGCAGTCTGCTGCTGCTTCAGAAGTGATTGTTATGCCTGTAGAAGTTGTTCCTGGATGTTCGACCATACATTTGGCTATATTGAAACACATGTTTGCTTGCACCTAGTTAACCAAGAGATTGATATAGAGCAATCAATGACTTATTCTCTTTGTTATTTTCCACTCCCGCAATATTATCTGCAAACTTTATCAGTAATGATTTCCAGATCATTGATAAAAATGTTAAAAAGTATAGCATTAAGAACTATCTCTACAGGACTGGAGAGGAGCACATCTGCTCCATGATGATTCCCTATTTACAACTGCATTTTGAGACCTGCAGTTAGCCAGTTTTTAATCCATTGAATGTGTGCCATGTGGATTTTATATTGTTTTGTTCTAGTTTCTTAATCAGAATGTCATGGAGTCCCATGATTTACAGAAGTACATCAATGCTGTTTACCTTTATCAATCAAACTTGATATTTTTGGATAAATTGCAATTTAGTTTGAGATATTTTCCAAAAGCCCCTATTAATTGGCATTAATGATATAATCCTCCTTTAATTCTTTATTAATCGAGTTACTTATCAGCAGTTCCATTATTTTGCCTTGGATTGGTATTAGGTATATAGGCCTATAATTAACAGAGTTTACCCTTTGTAAATACTGGCACATACTATTCTTCCAGTCCTCTGAAACTTCCCAGTGTCCAACACTTATTGAAAATTAACATTAATGGTCCAGAGAACTCCTCAGCCAATTCTTTTAAAACACATGGATGCAAGTTATCTGGGCCTGCTGATTTAAAAATATCTAATTTTAGTAGCTGCGGTTTAACATCTTCTGAGTTACTAATGGAATGGAAAGTATTTAATCATCCTGTGGTATGAATAAATCATCTGGCTCTTTCCCAAATATGGATCAGAAATTTACTGAATGCTTCTGCATTCTTACTGACAGCTCTACCATTTCAATCTATTAATGGATCAATATCATTGTTAGCTTTCTTTTTTGATTGTGGCTTGTTTGGCATCAGGTAAAATGCTCTTAAATAGTTCCCAATTATCAGTTACATTTTTCTGTTTAAAATCTTTCTTCTAGTTGATTTGAAGCAACCACTAACTTTTTTTTTTTTTTTTTTTGTGATCAGTTGCACTTTATCAGTCAGGTTGAGGTCATTCCCCCATGTTGGATACAATACTTTGAATTAGAAAAATATCGTTTACAATTATTAGCAAGTCCAAGAATGAAACTTCCAGAATGTATCTCAGATTGAAAGTCCTCAATATTTATTATCTTTTACTTACAAGTTAAGTAAGTGCTATCATCCTGTTCTTTGGCATAATTTGGTGGTCTGCAACAGGCACCAACTAGTATGCCATCTTGTGCTTTCAGTATTAGAACATTGGCATAAGCACTCGAGCTTCTGAGCTCTGTGACTTGGGAAACTGATGATGCTATTTTTGATAGAGTACCACTGCCCTTCCCCTTTTGCCCCTTCAGTCCTTCCCAAATAGGCTATAACCAGTGATTTTAGCATTCCAGTCATGCAGTTTTCAATAATATGAACAAGGTTGAATTCATGCTTATGAAGGAGCAACTCCAATTCTTATTATTACCCAGACTCCTAGCATTGGTGTTAAGTAAGTAAAGAATATCACCTTAACTAAGGCCAAAGGACATGAAAATTTTATTCTCAACATCTTGATTTTGTGTGGAGTGCTCATTTTTTCCCTCCTTTACACCACCCCTCTTGCTGTTAATTTAATACCTTCCTGACTAATTTAGGCAGGGGAGAGGCTGGCTAGAAGATTGGTTCCTCTTCTCCTGAGATGAAGGCCATCCAGATTGTTCAGTACTCTCTACATATAGAAGGTAGACCAGTATTCCACAACTAAAATCTTATACCACTTGTATAGCTTGCGGTTCAATTAAGAAATCCTGCTAAGGTGTGTTTGATAAAACTGATAGTTCAATTTCAAGTTTTATATTTTTAAATATCTTCTTCCTAGTTCGCTGTCAGCAATTTGAACATTTGGCTTGTTTTTGTAACTGGGTGACAGCCAGCTCTTGCATTTCTGGAGCCTGAATAAAAAACAATCTTTTTATTACTCTACCTCCCACTACCAAAATACTACAGTATTACTGGGCATAGAGATGGAGATTCGGGGGAAAGTTTGCAATTACAATTGAATTAATTGATTCATTCTACTTGTAATGAATGTAGTTGGAGTTGAGGAGGCAGCTTTAGTTCTACACATATGCTTCCAGCTGTAGAAGAGGAGCTCAGGTGCACAAAAGCAGGCACAAAGTGTCAGGATTTAAAGTGTATAGGAATAGTGTGATATCTCTTCAAATAGCTGAAGTCCATGAGAGGTGCTTAATGTGTTTTGTGTTGTAGAACAAGCTAGAAACCATCAGAACAGCAGTACGTATGTATGTATGTTAAACCTGGCATTTTTGTGCATATTTAGTAAAGTTATTTGGGACCTAATTGTGCCTGTGTGGTGTCTTCATATTGTTTTGTTGCGTAAGAGCAAAACCCACAAGTTGGTCAGAAATATTGTTCGCAAAATGTGTGCATGGGAGCGGGGGCTCAGAGTGAATTTTAGCACAGCAGGTGCTACAAACACCAACTGCCTGTTTGTCTTGGATTGATGCACATCTGAGATGAGTGAATAATGCTCCACTTTAACCGAGGAACAAACTCTCACAGAAAGTTTAGTGACATCACCACAGCCACAGAAGTATCTGGCAATTTTTTGACTGGGAGGCATTTCCTAGTTCTCAGTTCTGTGCCTAAACCGTAGATCAGACTCTGTCTAGTGTTACTGAGTTATCTTTCCTTATTGCCAAAGGTGACCATGACTGCTCAGCACAGGAACTGGCTCCTCTGCAAATTGCAGCTAGGAGAGTGGTTGTGGCCTCAGACCCATAAGCAAGATTTTGGACAACATGGCTCCACATAGCTATGATCAGATCTGTTGCCCTCTCAGAAATGGCTGTTCTGGTACCCATGTTTTGATAAACACTGAAGATCTAGTTGTACGAACCTTTAAGTTTTAGGTCTCCCAAATCAGAGGCCTGAATTCTTCGTGGGATCTCTGATCAGCACTGTGTTGCTAATCTGACTTTCTTTTGTTTTTCTAAGCCTCATTTTAAGCACCCAAAGATAAATACCTGAATAATTTTGTAGACTCTACAGTCAAGTACACTTGTGCTAAGAGGAAATTCCTTTGATATTGGATCTTCCAGTTTTGTCAGCAATCCTGGTTAGAATACACCTGGAAAGTACTTAACTCGTTCATTAAAGTCTGTTTATTTAAGTGAGACTCTAATCCTTTTCAAATGTGCTACTTTCTTGAAACAAAAGCAATGTTTTCATTAAAGTGTGTAGTATAGCCATTCTTGATCTTAACAGAACACTCAAGAACATTTTCTCTTCATAAAATGGTGGATCCTTGTATTTATTATTATCATAGTCTCCTGAATAAGAGTTGGAAACCTCCATGCAAGCATCACCATCCCAGGATCATTATGCTGTGACCTTCATTGGACCATTCTGTTCCCTGTTGCAGATCTTGTTTTTCAGCACTGTGTACGTGTACATTGTTTTTAATGTGAATTAATAAGTTGAAAGCCTGTTTGCCAAATGAATTCATTGCCCTGTTTCTAAGAAACATGTACTTGTGCTGTTTATTAAAATCCAATATTAGGCATGCTCACTTACAGTGAATAACAGTTAAATGTCTTTGTGCAAAAGCAGAAATGTTCCTTTTAGTTCTGTCTGGAACTACTGAAAAAACAGTTGAATGTAAGAAAGGCCATAATGGTAAGACCAAAGGTCAGTCTAGCCCAGTATCCTGTCTTCTGACAGTGGCCAATGCCAGGTGCTTCAGAGGGAATCAACAGAACGGCAGTCATCAAGTGAGCCATCCCTAATCACCCTTTCCCAGCTTCTAGCAAACAGGCTAGGCAGGAACACCATCATCGCTATCCTGGCTAATCGCCATTGATGGACCTATCTTCCATTAATTTATCTAGTTCTTTTTTGAAACCTGCTATAGTCTTGGCCTTTACAACATCCTCTGGCAGAGTTTCACATGTTGACTGTAAATTATGAGAAGAAATACTTCATTTTGTTTGTTTTAAACCTGCTGCCTATTAATTTCATTTGGTGACCCCTAGTTCTTGTGGCATGAGAAGGAGTAAATAACACTTCCTTATTTACTTTCTCTATACCAGTCATAATTTTATAGACTTATCATATCCCCCCGATTAGTTGAGCAGGTTGCATATTGTCCATATCTCTTGACTCCCCGCTCATGTTTCCCCCGCAGTTTGCATCCTTAACAGCCTCTGAGTATTTTGGTATTTGATGGTGTGCTGTGTGGAAAGTAGATAGCTGCATTATCTGATGGACAGAGCACAGGATTAGAAGCCAGAAATTCCTGAATACCGATACAGTCTGTGACGTCGATCACATCGGTTGCCGTTTACCTGTTTTCTCCATCTGTGAATTGGTGATGGTTGCTTAACTTCCCTTGGTTAGGATTACAGTACTTTTATGATTCTGCCTATAGAATAGTCAGTGAGGACCATTAAATATTCTGAACTCACTTTTACAACTGATTAGGCTTCAAGTTAAGTGTCTTTTTAATTATTTGTGTATATGTGTACAAAGAATACGGTTCTCAGTTTGCATCCTGAAACGTGTGTGTAACATCATTCATAGTATGTGTGATGGTGGTAGACTAGGGGCTTGATTACACTGGCACTTTATAGCGTTATAAAGCCTCCAGGAGCACTATAACTCCCTACCCATCCAGACTGGTGAGGCACGTTGAGCGCTATAAACCCACAGTTATACCGGTCCTGGTAATCCTCCGTTCCCAGAGGATTAACAGCTATTGCGTATTGAGTGCTCCGTATTATTTCCAGTGTGAAGGGGTATTAACGCTACAAGCACTTTGAGTGATCTCTGGAGACGCCCTTGAGCCATTTAAGGCAATTGACATCTCTTCCCTTTGTTTTGAACTTGGCTGGAGGAATGCGGAAGTACCTTTTCAGAGTTTATCTCTAAACTCGGCTAATCAGCAATGCAAATGTTTATGGAGTGAGCCTGTGTGACAGAGAAGACTAGCAGGCTCTGTATTTCAAAGGAAATTTGTCTCAGCAGCCGAAAATCCACTTGCTCTCTCCGTCCGCATACACACAACACGTTCCCCCTCACCTCCCTCGTTTGAAAAGCACGTTGCACCCAGCTGAATGCTGGGATAGCTGCCCATAATGCACCACTCCCCGTGCCGCTGCAAGTGCCGCAAATGTGGCCATGCTATACTGCTGGCGGGTCTCAGTGTGGACACGCTATAGCGCTATCCCTATAGCTGTATACGAGGGCAGGTATAACCAAAACCGCTATAAAGCTGTAAGTGTAACCAAGCCCTAGGTGCCAGCTCATGCTAAGGGCCCCTATGCTTCAACTGGACACTGACCAATACATACTTGGAAATCAGTCTGGCTCACCTGTGTGTTAGCATTGTTTAAAATAGATGTGAAGTTTATAAGAATGTGTTTAGACTTTATAAAATGGTTGTAGGATATTGCAGGTATTAATCTCATTTATAACATCTGCACCCCATATTATTAGGTTATATTAAGTGTTTACAATGTCAGCCTCTGTAACTGTGTAACTCACAAAATACGAGGTAATGTAAACTAATATAAACTGCTGGCTTCCTACAGGATGTGTTAGGTCCTGCCCACAAGAAGGCCCATTGAAACCAAATGAGACATTGTAAAACATCAAAGAACAAAGATTTTAATTGGATTCTCTTCCTCCCACCACCCCAATGAGAGGAGATGTGCACTGAACACACCCCATTAGCTTGAAATCTGTGAGGAAGTGAATAAAAATTCCTGACAAGAAAAAAACAGATTTTTATGCTGCTTGGACTGTGAGGGACAAGGATTACCAAGCATAAGGAAAAAATCCCTAGTGCTTGGCTTGCATTAGCCCTAAAGGACTTATAGTGTTTGCTTATTACAGCAGCTTCTATCACCTTTTGGACCCTAAGACTGTAACTCATTTGTGTGTGTATGTTTACGTGCTTTAACCTTGTAAATAACTTATTTCTTTTCCCTAAATTAACAAAAGATTTATTAACTGTGATACGATTGGCTACAATTGTTATCTTTGGTGCAAGATCTAAGACACAATTGACCAGCAGTAAGTGACTCACTCTTTTGGGGACTGTGAGTAACCTGAATATTGTTTTGACTTTTGCTGTAAAGTACTGTCTGTTACAAAGGCAAGCTTTTCTAGGTGGCAAGAGAGACTGCAGTATCTAAGGAACTGTCTGTGATTGCATGGTTAGGCTGCTATAGTTCTGAGGGGCTTACGCTCGATATTTGGATGGTGAAATCTAAGTGTTGAATTCACAGCCAGTTTGGGGTTTATGCTTTGCTTCTTAACAGTTTGACCTGAGGTTGGTACTTAGGCTCTTGAGCCAATCCAGACAGCTTGACAGTAAGGAAGAATTGAGAACCACTGAGGTGGAGCATGCCATACTTAAGAACAGCAATAATCTAATTTTCAAACTGCTGGTAATGTAGTTTGTATTTATTTGTTTATAATGGTAGGGTAGACATTGTTTGGTGTTCTTTAGGTGCTGGTGAAGCTAGTGCTCTTCCTGTTAATTAATTTTATCCTATTTTTGACTGTAAGAAAAAAGATTTTAGCTGGAGAGGCTGCAGTAGAATTTTGAGTACACCAAATCTGGATTGAGTTTCTGTTGCATCTTTTAGGAAGGATAGGGGCTGATTAACGTGGCTTTAAGCCACTTTTGTGCTCAGCTGCTACTACATGAGGTAGAAAGGCTCCCAGCATAATTTAAGACAGCCCTGAAGGCCTAAGTTATGATAGCTTCACTGGACTGCCCTCTATGCTGAAATGCTATGTACTGTGTCCGTGCCTCCCTATGCCGGGGGAGGAGTCCTTGGAAGTCAGCTTTACATCTGTCTTCTGCAGTGCTTGTGGAATCCTTCCCAGCTGAGTATGAGCTCTTTAAGGCCCTTTGAGCTGACATAAAGGGTCTAGAATGCAGGTGAGGAAGATTTTGCCTCTGGTACTTCTGTTGTTTTTATGCTGTTAATGAAAAAGCTGGTCAGATGTTTCCATTTTTACAAAATGCTGCTTTCTTCCATTGCAATCTTGGCACTAGAACTGTGTGAAATAACTGATTTTTCAGTTCACTGTCAGAGCTGAAAAAAAATGTTTCAGGCTGAACCAAAACAGATTTTTATTTTTTTTTTCAATTCTTAACAATTGAAAAAATTGGTAAAGTTTAATTTGGGTCCAGTCCAACCTGAAATGAAATGTTTTTATTTTGGACACGTAAAATAAAAGAAAAGAAAATGGAAGGGTAGACCACAAAGTCTTGAGCACAGATATTGGTTCTGCTCCTCCTTTATACCCAATAGTTTGGGCACTCAGCTGGGATAAGGGAGACCCAAGTTTGAATCATTGTTCTGGAGCAAGAACTGGAACCCATGTGTTCCCCTCTGAGAAGAGTGCCCTACTATCAGGCTATTGCATGGGTGGGCAAACTTTTTGGCCCGAGGGCCACATCGGGGTTGCAAAACTGTATGGAGGGCCAGGTAGGGAAGGCTGTGCCTCCCCAAACAGCCTGGCCCTGCCCCGTCTGACCCCTTTCCACTTCCCATCCGCTGACTGCTCCCCTCAGAATCTCCAACCCCTCCTCCTTGTCCTCTGAGCGCTCCCTCCCGAGATCCCCCACCCTAATTTCCTCCCACCCCTACCCAAACCCCCTCATTCACTATCCTCTGACTGCCCCGACTCCTATCCACACTCCTGCCCCCTGATACGCCCTTGGGACTCCCACACCTATCCAACCCCCTCATTCCCTGATCACCCCCTACCCCAGAACCTCCACCCAATCCAACTGTTCCCTATCCCCTGACTGCTCCCCAGGACTCCCTGCCCTTTATCCAATCCCCAGCCCTGCCTCCAGCCTCCTTACCATGCCACTTAGGAGCATGTCTGGCAGCTGCACGGAGCCAGACACACTGCCAGAAGGGTGGCGTGGCTCCAGAAGGGGAGGTGGAGGTGTGGGAGGGGCTGGGAGAGTCTCCCTGGCTGGGAGCTCAGGGTCTGGGCAGGGTGGTCCCATGGGCCATAATTTGCTCATCCCGGGCTATTGGCTTCTGTGGGGTAGGCTCTATTTTTCCTCTTGAAACTGTTTCACTTCAGCCCAATGACTATTCAGGAATTTTGTACAGAGTGAGAGTGTGACTTTAGCCCAATAGTTCGGGCACTCACCTGGGAGGGGAAACAGGAATTCAAACCTGGGTCTCCCACACTCTAGGTAAGTGCCCTAATCACTGGATTATTGGGCATAAAGGTGTCAGGGACCACCACAACCACCTCTTCTGATGGTTATGTGAATGGCTCCTGAATCTAGCCCCCCAAAATCAAAATGTTTGATAACATAGAAACAGTTTGTGGTGTTGACATTTCTCACTTTTTTTTTTTTTTGGCTCTTTTGTTTTGTTATGAAAAACAATGAGCCAAAAGTCAAGATATATCAAGATCACCACTTTCCCCATATCCACGGAGCCAGTTATCTCACCATAGAAGGCAATCAGGTTGGTCAGGCATGATTTGCTCTTGGTGAATCCATGTTGAGTGTTCTTGATACCCTTTCTCTCCTCCAAGTGCTTTAAAATGGATTTCTTGAGGACCTGCTCCATGATTTTTCCAGGGACTGAGACTGACTAGTCTGTAGTTCCCCGGGTTCTCCTTCTTCCCTTTTTAAAAAATGGGCACTATATTTGCCTTTTCCAATCATCTGGGACCTCCTCCGATCACCGCGAGTTTTCAAAGATAATGGCCAATGGCTTTGCAATCACATCAGCCAACTCCCTCAAATGCATCCGGCCCCATGGACTTGTGAACATCCAGCTTTTCTAAATAGTCCTTACCCTGTTCTTTCACCACTGAGGGCTGCTCATATCTTCCCCATTCTGTGCTGCCAAGTGCAGCAATCTGGGCTCTGACCTATATTGGTCTTAGTTCCACCTTGCTTGAGGTACCTGTGGCAAAATAGCAGCTGTTGCTGTTCTGTTATCTTGACAATGGTGTGCAGTACATACAGTGGGGAGCAAATATAGATTAGACAAAAGGACAACTTAAAGTGAGAGTGAGAATTGCACATATTGTATGGAGGCTACTTGCGTTATGTATGGGAAAATCAATTGCTCTGGTAATGGGACATTCATATAATAGTTACAGAAAACTGGATTAATATTTCTATGGCAAGTAGCGGTTACTGGATGGTAAATGGCTTTCAACAACCTATTTTTATCTGTAATATGCCTATCATCTAGTTTAAGGTTGCATGTGTGCATTGCAGTCTCTCTCTCATAAAGGAGCAGAGGTTCTCTAAAGACCTCCTATTTTTTTTTAACCAAAGTGCTTCAGTTGTTATAAAAACTTGATGCACTTATCTTAGTTTAATCTCACAATTTTGGAATTGACATATCTCACCTCAAATAGATTGTAAATAAAGTAGATTTGGCCAGAAAAGCTGTTACAAGTTCAGTGCTTGTGCTCTATAAAAGAAATTGGTGATCTTGGTTAAGTTCCCAATATATTGCAATTGGTGATTGAAGTGCCCATTTCACTCCCTTTCTTTTCAGGTAAGTGCTAAAGCACATTAATGGGATGATGTCTGGAAATATAGAGTGCTCGCCTTTTCTAAACTTTATCTGATAGATCCATCGTGTGGTTCACATCTAAAATACTATGCTCTTCCGATATGTGCAGAACTTCCAATAGGAATTCTATACTTGGAGGGCAATTTTGCCTTTAATTAGTTTAGTGCTTAAATGCTGACACCAAATAACTTTGAAACTAAAACAACAAAGAATCTATCTCTGGAATCTTGTCGGTGGTGTTTAATTTAAACACCCATCCCCCCATTTTTTTATACATGTAGTTTGTCCTGAGGTATGATCAAGATTGAGACTGGACTTCAGATACTCAAAACTCTGTATAAGCTGCTCACTTTAAATCTTATTTCTCTGAGGGCTTGGTTACACTGGTACTTTATAGCGCTATAAAGCCCCCACGAGCGCTATAACCTCCCCCCCCGTCCACGCTGGCAAGGCACGTAGAGCGCTATAACCGCGGAGTTATAGCGCTCCTGGTAATCCACCTCCGCATGGGGAATAAGGGCTGTAGCGCAGCTGCTGTAGCGCTACAGCAAGAATGTGGACACCCACTGCGCTACAAGTGATCTCTTGAGATGCCTAGAGCCATTTAAGGCAATTGACGTCTCTTCCCTTTGTTTTGAACTCGGCTGGAGGAATGCGGAAGTACCTCTTCAGAGTTTCTCTCTTAACTCGGCAGATAAGCAATGCAAATGTTTAAGGAGGGAGCCTGTGTGAAAACAAAGCCTTCTGTGAACGGAGGAGGCTCGCTGCCAGGCTTTCAGAAGAACGGAAAAACCACTCACTCTCTCCCTCCGCATACACACAACACATCCCCCCTCACCCCCATCATTTAAAAAGCACGTTGCACCCAGCTGCATGCTGGGATATCTGCCCTAATGCGCTGCTCTTAATGCCGCATTAAGTGCCCCAAATGTGGCCATGCTATACCGCTGGCGCGTCTGAGTGTGGACATACAATAGCGCTATACATATTACTGTATAAGGGAACTGCTATAACCAATAGCGCTATAATCTTGTAAGTGTAACCATACCCTGATTCTGAATGTTAGCTTTCCAACTGCAGGGCCTCAGTTCTTGCTGTTTGCTAGTTCTGGTACTGCTTTACTGCACTGAGAGAGACCTCATCCTTTTGACTGCAACCTGGCAGCAGATCTTTAAAATAACCAAACATTTTGATACCATATTTCCAGTTCCTGTATCATCCTTTTAGCACCTTAAGTTGCATCCTTCCAGAACCAGTTTATTTTATATCATGATTATGTTGTGGGATGCTGGAAGAGAACTGTGAAGTAAACCCAGAAATGACATGTTATGTGGAATTGGGAGAATACTATTTTATTTTTTCCCAGTTTTAGTTCTGCTGCTGCCTAATCTTTGGTTCTCTGTTCTTATGGCATGAAGTTCAACTGCAAGAACACCTGAGGTTCGGCTCAAAAGAACCACCAGTGACACTTCCCATCACTACCGTGGGCAGCATGTTGCTCTTTGGTGAGCGTGGAACATAGAATGATGAAAAAACAATTATGGATTGGGGAAGATAGAAAAAGAGCAAGGGGAGACAAAAAATATATATGAAAAGATGATAGCAAGTGGTATCAGGGCATTGTATGAGAGATGAGGATAGGAGCTTTATTTTTTATATAACAATTGTGTCAGTGCCTAAAGCCATTACCTCTATTTTGCTAGCCACTGTTTTATCATGCAACAAAGAAACCCCCTGTCCTGAAAAGCTTTCTATGTAAGTACATCAATCCTATGTGTGTATGAACGTGCGTGTGTGTGTGTGTGCAGAGAGGTGCCTGGGAGGGTGAATTACATATTAAAAAAAAGGAGGAGGAATAATGTATTTAAATAGAAGAGATGAGTTAATTTTGTGTGTTAGAATAATGGGGAAAAACTTTCACGGTGGGTAGTGTCTTAGTATATTATATTAGACTGTTATGTCTTTAATTTGTGATTCTATAATACTCCATTGGCAAATACCACTGTTCCTTTTGTTTAAAAATAACAGAGTGTTTATTTTATTTAGTTTGGAATATGTTTTTTGGCTACTTTTTACTCTGATCTTCCCACCTTCTGTTCTAGTATTGTTCTCTACCCTTCAAATGTTGTCCATCAATCTGGTCCTCCTCTTCTCTCCTGCACTCCTGAGCATCCTCTCCTGCTGGTAGAACCAGATCCAAAGATAGTCAGAAAGTCTAGAAATCTTTAGAAATAACTGGAAACAAGGAGAGAACCAGCACTATGTGACAAACCAGCTTTCCTTGGTTCAATAACTATTGTATGGACCATAGTTTGGGATCCATTTGTACTACTTTGGAGTGTGCTGTTTGATTTGCGCCATTGGGGAGCGTGGTACTTTACAAGTACATCAGGCTTTACCCAGATGAACTTACAATTCATGTTAGACAAACTTAGGTTGGTAGGAAAGTGGGAGGGAGTAGTCAAAATGGAAAGGGAACACTGTTTGTTCAAGGAAAGCAGATCAAATATACATTTTGTATATAAGTTTTCTTGTTAAATTATCATCCTCTGTTAATGCCAGGGGAACGTCTGAAGAACAGAGTACTAGCTCTGAAGTGGTTGAACCAGTTTATTTCATACAAACACTTCAGGGTGGAGTCTGCTCAGGCAGTGACGTCTAGCAGCAAATCTCTGCAGACTCTTGTCTCAGTTTTATAAGATGTAGCTCAAGTCATTTTGAGCCTGCTCCTGTATGTGTTGCCTACTGTACCTGTCTCCTAAGATGTGATGTCATTGCACCCCTTGCTATTACTACTTCAGCTATTTCATTCTTCAGGCCACTATGTAAGACTTCTTTGTATGGTCCACCCATTCTGCAAATTCCAGTCCCTCACAGACTGAGTCTTGGTGTTTAATTCTGTATACTTTCAAGTGTACTCAACTACAGTATTCCCTTTCCATTTTTGGATCACCACTGGGCCATTTTGTGAGTTGCTGCATGCATCTGGGGCTTGAAAAACTGTTCACCAATGTTGAGCGAGTGGGCTTGAATTGTTGGTATTTTTGTGTGTGTGTGCTAAGCTTTCATTAAATTAAAAAGTTGACAGCCCTGATTACGGAAGGGTGTTGGCAGTGTAGCAAATAAGTGTTGATTTAGTACATCTCATGCTATCTCTCTTAGGCAGGGGGAATCCTCTGGAGTCCCAGCATAGTGTTTAACTTTGAACATCATTCTTTCCTGGTGTAAACTTCAAAGGAGGCATCGCCTGCCTTCCATCTGGCAGAAAATGTGTAGATTACAATACATGTACCAGCCTCAATGAACATGTCTCTGAGTAGTTAAACTGTGGAGAAGTAAAAGCATCTAAAAAGTGTCCTAAAGAATCTAAATTTATTATTTTCTTGTCTTTGTCAGTTACACTATATGGAAAGAATTTGGGAGTAACTATTTTTATAATTGGCCTTCAGCAGAGAATAAAGAAATCAGGCAGATTCCAGTCTTCGATGAATTCAGAGAAGGGGAAGCAAAGACAAACATGAACCACTCTGAGTAACATTTCCTCTTTCCTGCTACACCCCTGAATGGATGACAGTAAAGTCTTTATTGAGAGTGACAGGATTCCTAAATACAAGATACATTGCATCTGTACAGAGGTGCATGCTGAGACATCATAAGGCAGGCAGTCACAGAAGGTTGGAAGGAAGCCTACCATTTGTTTCTTATGTAACCTTCTGACTGTGCTCCAAGAAATGCTTTTTTTTTTTTTTTTTCTTTTCTGAAAGCTGTGCATCTAAATTTGAAGAATCTACTGCATGAGCCAGAGGAATTCAGCTTTTGCCTAACATTAAGTTAACCCCCCCTGCAATTCTGTTTGATTTTATGTTTTTAGCCTTATCTTACTTACTATATCCGCTCCTGGTTCTCTTCTCCTATTTTTGGGGCAATGCTAGCCCTTTGTGGTCTACAACTGAAGGAGATTGTGACAACTTTCAGCTGTGCTACCTCCTTCCTGACAAGACTTTCTTCCTTGAAATGTATACAGGCAAGGTCTGTACTTGTACTTGAGTGACAGATATTTGGTAAGACTATTAGTACCATATTGGCTCAGCTGCTGTCTTAAAAGCAGAAGTCCCTTTCAAAGGTAGTATAATAAAGTGGCTTCATTTTTGTTAAAGATAAACTGAAAAGGATTTTTAAAAACGTTGTTTTTTTAAATATAAAGAGAGAGCATCAAAGGTGTCTCTTTTAAAATGTTCCTTGTTTTTACCCTAAATATCATGAATGCCAAACCTGGTCTTTGGCTCTCCTGGAGAATCCTTTGAGGGATTTGTTCAATGTTGAGAGCTCTGACACTGTAACCAAAAGGGGTATTAAATCTTAAATACATATTCATTCTTCATTACATTCATAATTTCAGTTAAAACAGGTGCACTGTTAACAAAAACAAAGTTTGCCTAAAAATGTGTGTCTATTGCTAAGCTTTCACGGTCCTGATTCTTGTGATATCAGCATTTCAGTTACTGCACAGATGTCGGTCATAGACAAGATCTGAATTTCTAACATAAAAATCTCCTCCCTGCCTTGTGTGTGTGTGAGAAAGAGAGAGAGCGCGCACACTCTGGACCCTACAGACACAGCTGTTTCTTGCTTGGTGATTTGAAGTGCTACTGCTACTGTGTACATTTTTGTTGTTTTCTCAGATGTTGTTTAAAGTATTAGTAGAAATAATTAAAAAAAGCAGACTTTCCTGTGACTGCTCATTTCTCTCATTGAAGATATAATCAATTAATAAAGTGCAATCCATTCTTTAATGCTCAGAATTCAAAACTATAAAGTCATTGCAGGATAACTTTGTTTTAGTAAAGGTAAGATCCTAAGAACAGAAAATCTCTTCTGTACTGAACTTGAATAAAATAGCTCTGGGTTTCAGAATAAAGCATTCCTAAGACTACTTACCTCATTGGGGAGGCATCATTTAGAGCAGACAGATTTCATGTTGGACTTACCTGATACATAGATGATAAATTTACAACCCAATGCTTATATCCTTATTCTGAAGTTTCGTGCTCTCATATCTTTTCTGTCCTAAACCATCCATTTGCTTTCTACTGAGCTGTGGAAATGATGCCTGATGCAGGGTAGCATTGTTCAGATTTTTTTATCTGGAAAAGCGTGTGTTCAGAATTTACCATTTTCATATTATCTAATACCAGCACATTCTGACTCCCTACCTTAGAAGGTTGTTCACTAAAATGAGAGGTGGAGGAAGTTAGGGATGGAGGAGATAATAAGATGCAATAGTGCAAAACTTTTGGAAGTTGATTAGTCTTATCTGTTTGAGTGATGTCTAGTCAGGGATAAACTCTTCCTCTTTAAGGGGCAAATCTGGGAGTCTCACTACTGAGGTAAGAAATTTAACTTATTAAAAGCAAACTTGAATAAACTTCAAAAAAGGTTGTCTAAATCACTTTTAGCCCTAGGACAGTAATAATTTGTGTTTCAACAAGTTTTCTGGTTTAATAAACAAACTCTGACTGTTCTGCATTGTTTTGCGCATTGCTGAAGAGAAATAATGCATAACAGAATCCTTTCTTGGCAACAGCTGTTGGTACATCAGTTTCAGCACTACATTCCATACTTGGAAAAAAACCAATTCCTGGTTATAAAATTTTTTAGGAGATGCTAATGACAAACCCAGAGATACTGATTTTCTTCCCCTTTTTTTCTTAGAAATTTGGAGGTTCTCTTCGATGTTTAAATAAAAATAGCTTAGCATAACAGCTTCTCATTTACTACAATGAAAATGAGAAAACACCAACCTGTTAAGTCAACATTTAAAGACTACGAAAATAAACTAAGCTAAGCAGCTTTTATATAGTTCACGACTCCACCCACTTCCCTCTCTTACCCATCCAGTGGAAATAGACTTTACCCACCAACATCCCTTTCTTCAGTCACTGAAGACTCCATCCACTCTGCTCCACCTGTACTTTTTATTTCTCCACAGATCTGTAACTTCTGTTTCCTGATGAGCCTAACTGGTATGATAAAAGCCCTCAAGTTCCAGTAACATCTCCATTATTTTTTTTGACTGAAGAATGTACATGGATGTAACATTTGAAATAAGATAATAGAAACAGCAGGTTTTTAATTTTAGAAGGGTTAAAAAAAATCTGATAAAACTCACTGTCCCCCCCTCCCCCCGCCCAGTGGATTTCAATTGTTTTGGCAAGGAAGAAGTATCCAAAGAAGGTGTTGTAAAGGAATGAGGTAGTGATGGCAGGTTAGGCTAATAGGGCGAGTTGTGGGGAAATTGCTTAAAACTGATTAGCTATTTACTGTGTTTCCAATGATGATGTTGCGTTTTGATATACTCCCTTTTGTAGTGATAAGAGCTTTACTTTCTTTTATGCCAGTTTTTCCTCCATTTTGGTGTTCTTGGTACCCTTTCTGCTATGATTAGGGCTGCATGTTTGTCATAGGACGTGGGGGAAATAACAGTTACTGTAATTTTTCTTTTTTGTGTTTGTCCCTAACATTTTTTCCTGTCTGATTTTTTTTTTTTTCTTTCTCCAAATGGTGGCAGATGAGTTGCCAGCCCAGTGTGGAGGGGAGGGCCCAGTAAGGGAAAAGGAGCAGGACAGCAAGACTTCCCTGCCCCCATATGCAGGTCTCATGCTGGGCAGTGGTGGCTCCTGTTTTGTGCTTGTGTGTGAAAGAGCTAGAGAAACCTGAGTATTACTGCAACCCTATGGGCTAGGTTGTAATGCCTGGATTGGGGTGCCAGGCAGATTGACAGCAGCTGCTGCCCAGAGTGAGTGCAGTGCCCCAAGATGGGCTCATTTTCCAGCCCCTAACCCTCGTTTCCTCTTCTCATTGGGCAGGATGAGGGTTGCAGTGCTGGGATGGAGGGTGCTGCTGCTTCAAGTGGGCAGTATCCCCTGGGTGGATCAAGGAGGGCGCCATTTTTAATAGGAAATCATTAAGCAGTCATGGTAAATTTTTAGTAAATTTATTCTGGTTCCTCTGATTTATTTTTATTTTATTTTTTTAATTTTAAAAAAGTCGTGACAAATCTGCAGCTCTAACTAGGACTCTTAAGATTATCAGTCTGGTTTGTTTAACTAGCATTATTTTTTTGAAACTGGATTGTACATATAAAAATTCCCGGTCTTGTTTTCCATTTTATAAAAACTGTTTAAATGAAACTGATATCCATTAATGAGAATAAAGATTTTCTATAGAACAGATTGTTAATATGAAACTACATTGAATTTCTAAAAATATACTATCGGTTTCCACTAGGTGGCCACCTAACCTGTGATTAATCTATAGATGGATCAATTGAGTAGAAATGTGATTATATCCATCCTCCCATGGTTTCTCAGCTTTCTAGAAAAATCCTTTTTTTGTTATACAGAAAGCTAACTTTTATAAAAGCGATGGTGTCTGCATAATTAGGAATAAAAGAAATTATAACCAAATCATATTAATCTTTTTGCAGACAACTTTCCTAACCAAAAAATAAGTCCATATATGACATGTTGGGAAAAGAACATAGACAAATTGCGCTGTATGGGAGGCGGTTTGATCTAGGAAAGTGGACCAGCCATCTGTCTGAAGTATTCTGAAAGAAAATTTCTTTAAGATACCGTTTCAATGCTACCTCATTTGAAAGATTAAAAAATTTTATATTAATTGAATGGGGATAAATGTTGGAGAAGTTGTGATGAAAGAGGAGACTTCATGCAAATATGATGGTCATGTCCTGTTGTTGGAGAGTATTGGGATGGAATTTATAAACAAACATCACAAATTTGTTGGATATTGGTTACCAAGTGATCCTTTCATTAATGTCCTGGGAGTTCTAGCAGAAATGGTAACACAGAAGGAAATGAAGAACTAATCTCTCATCTGGCAGTAGTAGCTGCTAGGCTACTGAGAGCATCTCACTGGAAAAAGGAAAATAGTCCAACTATAGAGGAATGGTTTAAAAAAAACTTTGGAGGTTGTTACGGAAGAATTAACATACTAATTATATACCCAGAAAAACAGATGGAGGACAAATACATACTTAGATATTTGATTACTATTCATTTAATATTCAGAAAAAGTGCATTCATCTGGAAAAGAAAAAAGCTCACGTGTCCAATTTTAATACTAACATTTGCTAGACATGCCTGTTCTGTTAGATACGTATTAGAGATTTCACTCAACTTAATAAACTCACTCAAAATAACATGTCTGTCTTGTAACGATGCTTATTTTGTAATTGACAACTATTACTATATAATGTCTTTTTAAACAAAAGCTCATAGTTGTAACTATTATTTTATTTCTGATACTTACAAGGCAAGGATTTGAAAGCTTGTTAATATTTCCTAAATACATAGTAAAAAAACCCAAGAACCATCTATATTAGTAAGTTGTATTAATACGTAAACTCCTCACAGATGTAGTGTTTGAGTGATGTTATAGGATGCTATTTCTTAAAAAAAGTGTTATACATGACATTACTAGTGGAAACTAATCAAAATAACATATGCAAAATTTAATTTCATCAGCAGAAATGATTCAACATTGTCAGCAATGTTTGCATACACCCGATGTGTTGGGGTGTGTGTATGTGAGGTGTGGGGAGGAATGTCTGACTATATATCATTGCCTTTTATGAACTTATTGCTTTAATTAAGGCAAAGTTGGAGCCTGTAGTTCCAATATATTCAACGTACTGTAGCAAAAGCAAGAAAATAAATTCACAATCCCAATGGATACATTCTGTAGATTAACCTTCCTACTCCGTGGCATGCCAATAATTTCTCATGTTACCCACATTAAAGAAACGGTTGATTCTTTAAAATGGAAGAATTTTTAGGGAAAGAGTAGTGACTGATCTCTGTAAGCACTTCTAGCTTGTAGTAGCCTATGAGTAAGAAGGCTATAAATCAGGGGTGGGCAAACTATGGCCCACGGGCCACATCTGGCCCAAGAGCTAATTTTGCCTGGGCCAGAGCTCCCGGCAACCCCTGGCCCCTCCCCTGCTATCTCCCATTCTTGCTCTCCCAGAGCGTCAGTGCCCCATGTGCAGGAGCGGCCCTGGACAGGGCTGCAGCAGCATGGCTCGGGTGAGAGGTGAGCTCCTGCTGCGTGACCACCGGAGCTCGCAGCCCCACCCCCTTACTATGTCGTTTCCCCCATCTCCTGGAGCCTCTGCGTGGCATGTCCAGGGGCGGCCCTGGACAAGGCTGCAGCGGCATGGCTCTGGTGGGGCCAGAGCTGCCACTGGGAGCAGCATGGTAAGGGGGCGGGGCTGCAAGCTCTGGCGGGCCAAGCGACAGAGCTCAGGTCCGATCGGAGCCCTGCTGCTGCAGTGTTGTCCAGAGCCTATCCTGGACGCAGCGCGCTGAGGCTCTGGGAGAGGGGGAGGCGGGGGTAAGTGGCATGGTAAGGGGGTGGGGAGGAGGGTTGGATAAGGGGCAGGGAGTTCCAGGAGAAGTCAGGGGACAGGAACAGGGTGGGTTGGATGGGGCAGAGGCTCTGGGGGGGCGTGGTGATCGGGGATGTGGAATGGGAGGGAGTTGGATAGGGTTGGGGAGTCCCCTGGGGTGTGGATAGGGTTGGGGAGTCCCCCGGGGTGTGGATAGGGTTGGGGAGTCCCCCGGGGTGTAGATAGGGATCGGGGCAGTCAGAGGACGGAGTGGGGGTTTGGGTAGGGGGTGGGTCCTGGGGTGGTGTTGGAGGAGGTTTCGGGAGCGGGTGTTCAGGGGACAAGGAGCAGAATGGGTTGGGTATTCTGAGGGGGGCAGTCAGGGGCAAGAAGTGGGTAAGGTTGGATAGGGGGCAAGGCCTTCCCTACCTGGCCCTCCATAAAATTTTGGAACCCTGATATGGCCCTTGGGCCAAAAAGTTTGCCCACCCCTGCTATAAATACAACTAAGTGGAAGGCCTATGGAATGTGCGGTGAACAGCATTGATTTTTAACTAGTAGCCCAGTCAGCATAGGGCAGACTCATTACACTGCTGATGTGTAATGATACTGAGAAGATACGGAGAGCTAACTTAGCTTCCTCTCATCATCCTGCTTTACCCTCATATAGGTGGTGGTCTGATCTCTGCAGGCACACTTCTCTCAACAGTCTGAAGATGAAATGTGTCAGATGCCTCTGAAATGACTGATATTGTTCTACAGTTGAACCACCATGAAAAAACTGTTTTGCCTCATTCATGCGTTAACCTTTTATTTGTCAGATACTTAAATAAGGTAGTGGTAGGATTCCAAGAGGCTCTTGGTCCTGTTTCCCAGCTGCAATCATTTCTGAACTGGTGGTGGGATGTGTGAGCTTCAGCAGATTGTGTGGAATGAGCTATCTTTTCTACTATTACTCTAATGAAACCATCCCATATGGAGTTGTAATGAAGGGACGGTTTGTAGTTCTGTGGGGTCATTCCTGATTGTTCAGACTGCTTTTGTCAAATATTATCTTCACTCCTGGACAAGTCACCCTTTAAGCTGATGTAGTCGTCTATACAACAGTAGGAATGATGTAATGTTCCTGTTGCAGTGGTATTTAAGCATTGCTGTCGTTAGTTTCACCTCTATTCTTTCTCCAGGAGGATTGGGAGAATGGAAGGAATTTAGTTACCCTCTGAGGTAAACAGTTTTTTCCTAGAGGTGAACTGGATCTGAGGTCTGTGGAAGCAAGTCTGCTTTGCCTTCCTAGACTCATGTCATGTTATTTTGTGTGTGTGTGTGTGTATATTGTGAATGGAAACAATTAAGACAGATGCCTGGTTCATAACCAAGCCAATCAGCAGGAGATCCCTCAGGCAAGAACCTATTAATTCCTAAAGTGTACAGGTTAAAAGCCTTTTTATAACACAAAACTTGCATTTAAGAATGAGCTTATCAGGTTGTGTTTTCCATAACCTATGCCAAATTAACTGTTTAATGAAAAACATTTATTTTAAAGGTAATTCCTTTATAACCATAAATAGAACTATTAAAAGATTGCTTTCAATGTGACACACAATTTTTATTACCTTTGTGTTTATAAAGAGTAAAAACCTAATTTTAAATGTTAAGTTCCTTAAGTTAATATTCTAAGACTAAAACCCACACAGATCTGCACTAAAATGCTCTTTTTCAGTTTGTATTTAAGTTAAGCTTTAAGCATCCTCCTCTACCACTGATGTTTAGCATATTAATTTAAGGAATTTAAAAATATTGAACCATACAGAATTATATATAGGTAGCCAAAAGCTTCAGAACATAGTTAAAGATGCCAGAGTACTCAGGAATTGCACAAAATTCTTATCTCTAGTCTGTTTTAACTCAGCATTGTCACATGATGATTTGACGTTTCCAGTATATAACCTGTATGAATTTCTAAGGAAGTCATATATACTACTTTTATTTCCCAGTGCAGCTTGTCCGCTGGGCACTGAGAAAATTACTCTGTTCAAAATACAAGATGACAATTTTGGGGCTGCTTGGTGGATATTTTCTTTTGTTTTGTTTTGTTAGATGAAATACACAATTCTGTCACTTCTGAGGACTCTTGTTTCAGACATAAGACCCAAGTAAATGCATTAGAATGCTATCTTTTAGGTGCTTGTTTAAACAAAATAAGCCATTTTGAACAGTTTGTGTATTATACTCTGCTGAGAAATTGCCAGGACAGAATGTGGAGTTGGGAATTAATAGTATTTTCCATTCTATTCCAAACTAGGATTAAAGGCACTGGCAAATGCAGTGGAAGTTCACACAGTAGTAATCCTTGTTACTAACCAGTGTTTACAGAAGATATCAAAGTACTGTCAGCTGATACCATTTGACAGCAAATGTAGAATCCCTTTCCTGTAAGCTGTCTTTCTGTATATGTAATGCTTTACTCTTCCTTTAATTTTTTGAGTGTGGGGAGGCCTACTGGTGGAATGGGAAAATCCTCACATGAACATCCTAGATTGGTGCTTGAAGTTATATATACCTGTGTGACACGATGTGTGTGGAGGATGGCCCGCAGAAGCATTCCAGATCTGGGCTTTTCTTTGAGGACAAGCTATGGAAGGATATTTTTGACCTAAAGTGTATATCCACTGTGGGGGTCAGGGAAAAGAAAAGAGTCAGTTATACCAGGGGTCTCAGGAGGTGGTCAGGGGACAAGGAGCAGGGGGGTTTGCATGTCTTGGGGATTCTGAGGGGGGCAGTCAGGGGGATGGGAAGTGGGAGGGGGTCGGATTTGGGGTGGGGCCAGGCTGTTTGAGGAGGCACAGCCTTCCCTACCCCTCCCTCCATGCAATTTTGCAACCCTAAAGTGGCCCTCAGGCCAAAAAGTTTGCCCACCCCTGGTCCAGAAGGAAGACAGGCAGTCTTAAGAAAGATGAATGAAATAAAAAAGTTTGCCAACTGTGACGGAGTCAGTCCAGAAGGATATAAGAGAGTGCTGGAAGGCAGGTATATTAGTCTCAGAATGTGCAGGTCCCTGTTCCCTGGATAGCCAAACAAAGGCTATTCCAGGCCAATCTAGACACCTGGGGCCAATTAAGAACCTTCTAGAAAGGAGTAGAAACAGCTAGCCTGATTGGGACACCTGAAGCCAATCAGGGACTGGCTGAAACCAGAATAAAACCTCCCAGTTAGTCAGGTAGGCTGTGGGTGTCAGGAGCTGTGGAAGGAAGTTATGCTGTTGGTGAGAGTGAGTGGTGGACAGCATATCATATGCAAGGAAGGAGGCCCTGAGGTAAGGGTGAAGTGGAGTTTGAAGGAGCGGGGACTGCTGTGGGGAAGTAGCCCAGGGAATTGTATTGTGTTTTGTGCCTAAAAGGTCAGCCATCTTAGCTGATACTATTAGGGTCCCTGGGCTGGAGTCCGGAGTAGAGGGCAGGCCTGGGCTCCCCCCTTTCGGTCTCCCCTAATTACTTACTGAGAAAGGGAGGTCACTCTGGGGCCTGGATGAGTTTCTGAGGCCCCTAAATCTGCCAGGAAGCGCAGGACCCACAAATACAGACCCAGAACTTTGTCACACAACCTAAAGATCCTGCATGTTCATACATGTTCCTTTCATCATCTTCAACTTAGCTTCCTCCTGAGAAGAAACACTTCTCATGATGTTGTTTCATTCGGGCAACCAGGCCTTACATTTCTTTGTTGCACTGGTTGCATTTGGCATGCATGCCTGTCTTACCCACAGTTAGAGGAACTTCATTAAAATATTCCCAAACTGAGTCTCTTTTATGGCCTGTTGACATTATAGGTTTTCTCTTCTAGTGAGAGAATGGTATGGTAGATCTCAAATCAATGAAGGCTACACTCAGAAAGACCTCAAGACATCTCAAACAGAAAGACCCGAAGACTTCTCAAACAGTTTCACTTTTGTTTTTACTGCTATCCCTCCCTTCTCACATTTATCTCCAGACTTCTTCTCTTTGTCCAGATTTGTTCCGCCCCTAACAATGTTCTGTTCCGGGGGTCGGCAACCTTTTGGAAGTGGTGTGCTAAGTTTTCATTTATTCACTCTAATTTAAGGTTTGACGTGCCAGTAATACATTTTAATGTTTTTAAAAGGTCTCTTTCTATAAGTCTTAATATATACATAAACTATAGTTGTATATAAAGTACATGAGGTTTTAAAAATGTTTAAGAAGCTTCATTTAAAATTAAATTAAAATGCAGAGTCCCCCAGAATGGTGGGCTGGATCTGGGCAGCGTGAGTGCCACTGAAAATCAGCTCGCGTGCCGCCTTTGGCACTGATGTCATAGGTTGTCTACCCCTGTTCTGGTCATTGAACTTTTTGAAACTTTGCACTTTTAGAGAGAGGTAAGGAATTGACTGTGTACACAAATTTGCAGAGAGACAATAGGGTTGAGGTTTGTTATTTCTCACCTCTCTATATTATTTATTTATTAATTTAAAAACATTTTTGCTGTTAACAAGCATGTTATCTCTGGGGAAACAAATCCACAGTTTGAGAACTGCAAAACTAACTATCTCTGATGGTGTATTCTAGACTGATCACTGAGTCCCATTGGGTAGGTAGAAAAATTAACCTAAATAATCTATACAGAAGTCCCTGAAACCGCATAAGATTGGGTCCCTAACCTATAAACTACTGAAACTCATTTACAAAGCTTTTCTTAAACATTACATGAATATATTGTCTCATGCTATAGAATTAGAATTTATAACCCCTATTCCATGATGAGATATCTTTGAGCTATAAAGTATCTTAATTAAAACAATCTTTAGATAGGTTTTTTTCCTCAAAGCATTTTATCAAAAATATCTGATTTTTTTGATTAAAAAATTCATTTGATTTTTAATCCATCCTGAGAAGAGATCATTATGATTATCTAGTCTGGAGTGGGCCAACTTTATGGCCTGAGGGCCACATTGGGGTTCAAAATTGTGTGGAGGGCTGGGTAGGCCAGGCTGTGCCTCCCTAAACAAACTGGCTCTGCCCCCTATCTGACTCCCACCCACTTCCCACCCCCTGACTGCCTCCCCAGAACTCCCGACCCATCCAAACCCTGCTTCCTGTCCCCTGATCGACCCCCCTGGAGACTCCCCCACTCTAACTGTCCCCCCAGGACCCCACCCCCATCTAAGCCGCACTGCTCTTTGTCCCCTGACTGCCCCCTTCCAAGACCCCCAACCCTAACCACCACCACCCTGAGACCCCCCACCTTATCTAAGCCCCCCCACTTCTTGTCCCCTGGCCACCCCCTCCAGAGACCCCTACCCCTAATTACCCCCAAAACCCCACCCCCTATCTAAGCCCCCTGCTCCTTTCCCTCGACTGCCCCCCTTCAGAGACCACCTGCCCTTAATCACCCCTCAGGACCCTACCCCCCATCCAACCCTCTTGCTCCCTGACTGCCCTGACCCTTAGCCACACCCCTGCTCCCTGACAGCCCCTCAGAACTCCCACGTGCCATCCAACCCCCTGTTCACTCCCGCCCCCAAGACCCTCTGTCCCTTATCTAACTCCCCCGCTCCTGGCCTGGCCATGACCCGTTTACCCCGCCACCGCTAAGAATAGCGTGTCTGGCCTGCAGCCAGACACACCGCCACACTGATCCACCGGAGCGCACAGCGTTGTGTGGCCCAGAGCCAAACACACGGTTGCGCAGCCCCACCCCCCCAGAGCTGCTGCTTATGTGTCCCGCTGAGACCGTTGGGAAGGGACACAGGAGAGGAGGGGCCAGAGCAGCTTCCCCAGCCGGCCACGAGGTTGCACAGCCCTGCCCCTGAGAACTGCTGCTCGCGCGGCCCGCTGAGGCCGCGGGGAGGGAGACAGCGGGGGATAGGCCGGAGTATCCTCCCCAGCTAGACCTCGGGGGCCGGTTGGGTGGAGCCCACGGGCCGGATCTGGCCTGCGGGCTGCAGTTTGCCCACCCTGATCTAGTCTGACATCCTGTGTAGTTTGAACGTACTCGCTGTGCAAGAGTTAAACCAGGTTTAGTGAGGAAGGTGTAATATAATCCCTGACTAACTTTTGAACAGAAGGACTGTAAAATACTGTTATTAAGTAATTTTGCCATCTTAAGTTTGAAAATATAGCCATTTTGCTTTGGGCATTGTGTAATTGAGCTTTGGTAGCTTTCCTATCGGACAGTCTTTCACTAGGACTTTCCTGAAAACCTGCCCCTCTCATGCATTTGTTTTACCTACAAAAGTTGTAAACTGCAGAAAATCTCAACCTTTTAAAATCCTGGTGTTAACCATGTTCTTGCTATATTAAAAATTGCCAAAAGGGAAATAAGTATAATTTTAATATTCATATATCTTGATGTAAATAGCAGGTTTTTAATTAAATGGGAGGTTTCTTTTTAGGACTTATCTGTTGTTAGTTAATACAGGCGAGTCTCATCTTATGCGGGGGTTCTGTTCCGTGGTTAGCACGTAAAGCGAAAACTGCATATAGCGAAACACTCATTGAGTTGAATGGCAGGCAGAATCGCCCGCCCTGCAGATGCAGTTTTTAAAATTATTTTACTGCTTTTGCAAACTGCGCAAAGCTGAATTTGTATATGTTAAATGTGCCTAAGATGTGACTCGCCTGTACTTTGTTTTCCGAGTGCTTATATTACTCTTAAAATGAAGGAGCACAGCAGATTTTATTCCTTCAAGCGCATAAACAAAATGGTTATTTAAAGGTCTGGCTGGAGTGGACCAGTTCAGTAGAAGTGTCCATGCATATGAGCAGTCTGAGTGGTCATTTGTATGTGCAGTCACTGTGACTTTGCACTTTATTATATGTAAGTAGTATAAAAAATAACTAGCCTCCTAGCTCCCACCTAGCCAGTATGACTTTTTACGCATGTGTTTTCAACAGCTGTCTACAGATTATAGGCAGAGCTGGTAGCGGTAAGGTTGCCAGACATGCCTCGTAAGGCCCTGTTTGTAGTTTCTTATAACTTTGTGAAACTTTAACCATTTAGTCTGAAATTTTCCACGCCAGGTGTCTGCCTCAGGCTGCCTTTTTTTCCAGCCAGAAAACTTCAGCGAAAATAGCCTACTTGTTTCTGAGAACAAGGCTAGGGGAGGAGACATTGTTTTGCCCATGTTAAAAATTATACTGGCAAACTTTTCTTTGAACAGTTTTAGCATTGGAGCAGGGACTTAAAATTTGCTAAGGAAATACTCTCTTTTTATGTCAGAGTTGTACCTTTTGCTGTCTCCATAACAATCTGCTGAAACTTGATCAGGTTATAAGCCTCTGAATAGGCTCGCGCATGCTCAGCAGAGACTTTCAGTTTTTATCTCTAAAATCTCCAAAATTTGCATCCTCTCTGAGTGTGCCCAAGCACATCACAACTTCTGGTGTTGACCAGACTGTTATCCACTCAGAGCTGCTAAGTGTGTTTTCTTGCCTTCCTTGCAGCATCATGGAGGCACAGTTATGTTATATTAAGACTTTGAAAGATGTAATATGAAGAAAATAAGATTGAGAGAGTGTCTGCATGGCCAGGGTGTGAATCTACAGCTCACTAACTTGCCTCACAGTGATTACTACCCTGCCACCAAGCACTAAAAGTTCTGTAGCGCACTTTGACATACTCCCATTCAACATTTAACTATGGAACTTTTAGTGAACAGTAGCAGAGTTCACATTGCTAGTTAATACATGATGGGTTAGTGCACTATAGATTCACACCATGGTTTGCCATGCACTAACTAGGGTTGTCAATTTGGTAATATTTCAAACCTGGACACTCTAGCAGTTGAAGTCTTGTTTCTTTTCCCAGTAGTTACACTTGATTTTCTTCCAAGATTACTGTCTATAACTAGGTTTAAGAATAGCAGCTGTGTTAGTCTGTATCCGTAAAGAAAACGAGGAATACTTGTAGCACTTTAGAGACTAACCAGTTTATTTCAGCATAAGCTTTCATGGGCTAT